>CM038470.1:19901732-20501732 GCA_021464415.1 Lonicera japonica
TTCATCACTTGCCACCCAATTACACAACATAAAATGGTATTGCCAAAGCAATTTTGCATTGTACAAAAGCAAATGTTGCAGTTAATGCTTGTACATTATGCTTCAACAATAGTATATTCCTTTGGCAGAAGCAACTTATACTTTGGCAACAGAGCACCCTTACCCTGAATATGCCTATATTAATTGCTGAAATTCACAGAACCCATTCCTAAATCATCAAATTTCTCAACACACCTCTCATCAACAGGAAAGCTGCGAGAGTCCAAATCCTATTGTGAAAATGCCTTGAGAATATATGCAAAACCGGTTCCGGGTACCACCACAGAAGAGATTGCGAGCGGGATGACAGAAATTTCAGCCATCTATGAATCTTTCAATGAACCAGAGGAGGCATTGAAGCTGTTGCAAAAGGCTATGAAGCTTTTCGAGGATAAGCCAGGTCAGCAAAGTACGATTGCAGGAATAGAAGCAAGAATGGGAGTTATGTTTTACATGGTGGGTAGGTACGAAGAAGCAAGAAGTGCTTTCGAGAGTGCTGTATCGAAACTTAGGGCCAGCGGTGAGAGGAAATCAGCCTTTTTTGGGGTGGTGTTGAACCAGATGGGATTGGCTTGTGTACAGCTGTTTAAGATTGACGAGGCGGTTGAGTTGTTTGAAGAAGCAAGAGAGATACTGGAACCTGAATGCGGCCCTTGTCATCAAGATACGCTTGGAGTCTATAGCAATCTTGCAGCAACTTATGATGCTATGGGAAGGTAATATCTCATTTCAAACTACTTTATCTTGAATACTCGCTGAATGGGATGTCTGTTTGTGGTGGCTGTACATCCATCCAATGGTGAAGCTCCACATAGGTGTCACACTGTCACCCATGCAAGCAAGGTGGGGATGAGGCTTATGCGACATGTCATTATTAATCGGCGAGTACCATGTGGTAGTCTCATGGTGCATAGTATTTTAATTCTTGGAATACTCCGTCCCAATTTAAGAATTCCAGGTTCACTTCCCTTTTGGGATGTCCCAAGTTAGGATTTGCTTCTCGAAAATCAAAGCTACCGAATCTCAAGATGGTTGTATTAGTTTTGATCTTTACCATTGATTACATTAGAATTAGTATTTCCACTATTTTCTTAAAAATCTTGATTAGACACCAATCAAATAGTGATTCTTAATTTAGGATAGGAGGGAGCAACAGGAGTTCTTCTAGGTAGGGAGACATATAAATTTTACCTAACTGTGACATGCCATGTAGCTTGGTGGAAGTTGGGCCGCAGATTCTTAATTTGGGATGGGAAGGACAACATGAGTCCTAGGTAGGGAGACATAAATTTCACCTAAAACTGTGACATGCCATGCAGCTTGGTGGAAGGTGGGCCACACAACCCAAACCAATGCATGGTTGTCATGTCAGCCGTGGTACTCTTTTGGTCTAGGTATATGTGTCCACCTTTAATTATTTGCAACCCTTATTTAATTGAACTCTGTGGGGCGTCTATGTTCAACAATGAGAAAATCTAGCTATACGGACATATTGATAGTACTTACATTTATTTTCTAAATTTACATACCTAGTATTTCGAAGAATCCAAAGATGTGTATTCTTCTTGGTGTCTATAACATCTCCTACTGTTCTTGATGTTCATATTATTGAAAAAGGAGATATCCTCTCTTTCTTTCATTCTTCTGAGAAAAGAATAAAGGCATCATTGTATAGTTGACTATCTTCTTTTGAAGGGCAACCACTTGGGAAGCATATGCTTTCAAAAGCAGGGAAAATTGCTTACCGAAACAATAACTAAAACAATACCTTTATAAACTGATGTATGGCTGAACCTCTTTTTCAATTCACCTTTGAAAAATAATAAACAGAGTTGAAGATGCAATAGAGATATTGGAGTACGTACTCAAATTGAGAGAAGAGAAGCTTGGAACAGCAAATCCTGATTTCGATGACGAGAAGAAGAGGCTAGCTGAGCTACTCAAAGAAGTGGGAAGGTCTCGAAACAAGAAAGCCAAATCTCTCGAAAATCTCATCGACCCCAACTCCAAAAGGACTAAGAAAGAGGCATCAAAGAAGTGGTCCGCCTTTGGAAGAAGAAATACTTGAATCAAGTATTTCTTCTTCCATTTCTCTCTCTAATTCTCATCACACTTCGCATATTCTGTAACATAGAAATTGTGTATAGGGTTGTTCTCTAATTTGCCTACTTTCCTGTTTCTCGGGCTTTCCATTTTTTATTTTTGTTTCATCTGTATTTTTATTGGATATCTATCTCTGATCTTGAAGATGTTCACTGGAAAGAAGATTGTTTTTTTTTTTTTTTTTTCTTTTGGTTGGGTATGTATTTTGCGTTAGGCAAAAAGTTTTCGGTTGAGTGGATAAATTTATATTTGTATGATGGTTCTTCTCATTGTTTATGTGGCTTCTTTTAACATATTAAATCTGTCTTGATCCCTCTTCAATACTACTTCTACTCTCGAAGGAAGATGTGAATATACTAGATCTGCAAAAAATTTGAATCCTGGTTGGTAGAATATTTTTGTTTAAGGTATTTGAAGAGTACAAGTCTCTGATACAAGCAGGACACTAATAAATTGGGTGTAGAGTTCACCCGTTTTCCAACTTATTGTGTTCTAAAGATCAATGGAGTTTATCAATATTTGTTTAGGGATCTTGACAAAAGTGATAGAATTTCACGTAATATTTACAAAACTACAGATATTTTGCTAAATTATAGCATTTAGCAATTTACACAAATTAATTATAGAAGTTACCCGAATCTCTCTTTATTGTTAGTTTTGGTACAACTGCCCTTCCCTTCAAATCCCTTACAAAATTACTACAATGCCCTTATTCATGTCATTCTCTTTCTCACTCCATGGATGAATTTCACCACCATTAAAGAGCAGAATACATGCACAAGTCATTTTCTCACCCATTTCTTTGATATATCCTCTCCCTAACTAATAAAACCTCCATCTTTCAAAAGTAAAATGAGACTAGTAAGAATATTTTCCTTTCTTCTCTCTAGTAGGGGATTCAAAACTTTTGGCAATATTCCGGCTCCTCAACACTGTCAATTTGTTAATCTCTTCAAGATCTATAGTTTTGATTTAAATATATCCATTTTAGATTTGAAGACATACACTTTAGACATTGATCACCGGCGGTTGGTGTACTAATTTTGTACATGGAGGTATCATTTTAGTATGATGTGTACCATTTAAGTACACGTGTGTAGATTTAAGTATAATGATGAACTAATTTTGTACGTGGGAGTTTCCAGATATGTAAAGGTATCCAACAATTTTTTAGCCGATTAGCCAACAATGAGTTATGTTTTAGAGAGAAACTACTGTGACGATGGCTTTATTTTAGCTAGAAAGAGATTATGCCAGCGATTGGTTATTTTTTAGAGAGAGCAATGCCGGTTGTGGTTTCATTTTTAAAAGGAGACAGTAATTAATGAGAGAGAGAAATGAAGTGATGGAGGATTTTCTTGTGGGTTTGGGTGAGAAGATTTTTTCGATAGGTTTAAGGTGTGGGTGGAGATGTTGAAGGTTAGGGGAAGAATATTTTATTTTTGGTCAAATCGAATTTGTGGTAAATAAGAGGTCACATTTTGCAAGGGAGGGGAAGGGCAATTGTGCCGAAGTCAATAACAAATAATGATTTTTGTCACTTTTGTAATTAGTTTGTATAGGTTACTATGTGTTGTAATTTAGCAAAAAGTTCTGTTAGTTTTGTAAATATTATGTAAAAATCTGTCATTTTGTAAAACTCTTATTTGCTTAATGGTCCAAGTGATAAAAAAAAGGCAGCTTTGCACAAAAACCAACTGGACTTAAGTCATTTCTATTATCTTTCAACTCAATTTTCTTCACTGGAGTCTAATTTAAGGATTAAAGAGATAATTTTTTTCATAAAAATTTATACTGATAATTTTTACGCTAAATAGCTTATCTTCACAAAATTTCGAAGAGCAGAGTTTAAAACCCATGCCATCCTCTTCCTCAAGAATTTACCTCAAAGAAACAAAAGGGATTTGTGAGTTTTATAATTTCTAAGGCCCTTAATTTTTCTTTCTTTACAAAATGTTAGTCTAAATTTCTCTCTTTTTACAACTTACTAATCAGGTTATAATTTGAAAGAGGGAGAGAGTCGAACTTGATCTTCCTTACCCTCCCATTTGATTTGGTTGCTCGGGTTTTCGAATGACTAGCTTGTGGACAATTTAAATATGGCTGATGAAGTGAGTTGTTAAATTGGATGTCATAAAAATCGGTTATTCACCATCTATTCCTTCTTCTTTTGAGTAAATTACGGTGGCCAGTAAACTATTGAGTTGTTTTATTTTATCTATTAAATTATTAATTGTTTCAATTCATTTACTGAACTATTCAATTGTTTTAATTTACCCATTAAACTATTCCGTCGTTTCAATTTACCCACTAAATTATTCATTTGTTCTCTAATAATTAATTGTTTCGATTTATCCACTATATTATATATCATTTTTTTCGCAACAAAACACCCTTTTCTCTAATAATTTTCACCAAAAAATTAAATACACAATGTATAAAACATAGCAACTTGGGTTATTTTATCACTAAAATGATCAAAATAAACTTAAATGTTAACATAATTGGACATTTGCGGTTTCATGTCGAAGGGAAAATTGGTCCTCCAGCACTTTAAATGTGAACCACACATGTCCAATTCTGTCAACTTTTTTGAATAGATTTTGGCAAAATTAATGAGTAAAGCGAAACAAATAAATATAGGAGCTGAGCATGTAAATCGAAATGATTAATAGTTTAGTGAGTAAAATGAAACAACCAAATAATTTAGCTGGTCAAGCGAAACAATTAATAGTTTAATGGGTAAATCAAAACAAATGCACAGTTGAGTAAGTAAATTGAAACAATTAATAATTTAGTGGTTAAATTAAAAAAGCTTAATAGTTTAGCAACATCAGGTGTAATTTGCTCTCTTCTTTTTTTGTTAATAAAAAAATTATTGTTTTGAAGGTAATGTCTCTGCCTCTCAAAATACTATAAATCCTATGGAGATAAGAATTTAATGCACGACTTTTTAAGCGGGAGGTGAGGTCCAATGCCGCTTGAGATAAATTAAGCTTTTGGACCTTTTTACTTTCACACTAAAAATTAATATAATTATTATGAGATTTTTCACATTGTTTTTGAATATAGACTCTTAATTTAAGATGAACGACTTTAATATCTCGCCGGACAAAGTTGGTGCAATCTGTCTATCGATTGATCAAATATTAAGATGAAGAATAAATATAGAAATATGTGTACGTTGATGCATGTAATTACATGTCTGCACGTAAGCTAGGCACTTTAGGGTGCATCGAATTTTGGTAGTTGTTAGGCTCTGATTTGGCTGGCTAGATATCTTACCAGATGAAATGTCGCATTTGATATATTAATTATTAAAACTTGATACTGCCCTAATTATTAAATTTTTAACATTATGCTTCTACCTCAGCAATTAATATATTAGTACGTGTCGTCTCACTAGTACATGAAAGCGGATTTGAAATTCCATGCTATTAATGTCGTAATGTTAACGGAAACTAGTTTGCTCTCATAATAACGGGGGGCAGATTGATTATCCTAGCTATAGGGTGGTTTCTCTAGACTCGGCCGATTTTTATAAGGAGAATTAAATGTTATTGTCAAAGCATAAATAACTTTTATCAAAATTAATAGGCATGTATTGAATCATTGTATATTATGTTTCAATGATAATATATTGTTTCATTGGAAGCCGTATCTATATATATAATGTTCATAATTAGTACACTATATTTTTGAAAACCTAGCTAGTTACGTTAAATTGTTCTGTATTATTTTGTTATCATTTACCTATTGCACCTATTAAGATTCTGGCAAAGTTTAAAATAATTATAATTGAATCGATTTGATAATAAAGATTTTATTCTGATTTTAAATACAATTTAATTATATAATTTTTATGTTATCTATCTATATATTACATTCTTTAGGAATCTCATTGTATGAAACTATTTAGACTTTATGTGATGTTTTTGAGAGTCAAATTCGAACATAATATAGGTATAAGTCGATCCATTGATGGAGGAACCAAATTCACAAGAAAAGATAGACAAAGAAATCAAGAAATGGGTGGGGCTAATTAAAGAGATCGAGAGGTGTGCATGTTTTCAAATTTTTGGGAAAATTAAAAGAAAGAGGAATTAATTAAAGTGGCAAAAAGTGAAATAATGATACCATACGAGTCATTTGGAGAAATTGGTATTTTTGTCTTTTATTCAAAATAAGTGTGCGCAAATCCAAAGGATTTTGTGCCTTTTACTATTTTGATGACTCACTGAGAAAAGCACATCCACTCTCTTTACAAACACTTGTGTTGACATGTCCCTCTTCCATCTTTTCGACAAAAAGGAGAAATAATAATATATAAAGAGGCTTGGGTGGTGAGATGCTTAATATCTCTAGAAGAATTAACCAACTTCTTTGGAAGCTCCACATTGCCAAGATTTAATTGATGTTTGCCTCCTTTGTAATATAGGTTGTTTTGTCTCTTATCCTATTAAAATTCTGTCGACCTTTGCCTTTTTGTTAAGATTAAATTCTGACCAATTTGTAGTATGTATCTTTTTCAACTAGTAATTAATAGAGACCCGATCGATTTAGTTCATACTAGAATTTGTTATTTGTCGTGTCATATCCGTTTTATGTTATTAATTAGAATTGATATATTGAACCCGGCCTATAAGCTCAACTATATATGCCATGGATTTGTGGAAGAACAGGATTTGTTTTACATACCTTCGCGGAGATTTAAATACTTTTTTTTTGTATTATATACACGAGTGTTTTTAATTTATAACTCAAATTTATAAATACTCTCTCTATTTCAAATTAAAAACTCGCACTCTCTCTCTTCTTCTTTTTTTTATTTATGAAAAACAAAAATTCTTACTTAATTCGAGACAGATTTATAAAATACATTTATCGCACAAAATTAAATCAATCTCTATCGAAGCTATAGTTGACTCCACAAATATCAAATTCGAATAACAGGATTGATTTTACAGCCTTGACTTATTACTACCACTAGTGTAGGAATCCTATGGTTCTGATTAGATTTTTAGGAAAAAAAAATTTGAAGTGCGATTAAAAAGAAAGAGGAGAATGTGTCACTACTTTCCATTACAGACAATAGTTAGAATTAATAGCCAAACTTAGCCATATAGTCTACATTCAAATCATTTGCGTTAGTTAACAAATGAGACTAACCGGCGGTTCTAAAGAGACATAATTATCTGACATTATAAAAATATTTAATTTCAATCTTATTATTATTCATTAGTTATAATGTATTACGGTAAAAATGAATATTGACCCCAAGTTCAAATTGTGTAGCGGTCATACTAAATATGTTAGTTTTTTATATCACATACATATATTCTCTAAAATTGTTAGAGAACTAAGCCTTCTCAAGTTGATACAATAACAATAGAAGTAAACTTGTGAAATATGCATGGAACATTGATTTTAAATGGAACAATTCAAATTAACTTATATCTAATAAAAGATTTATCGGGCCGGGTCAAATAATACACTTTCTCCAACGAGAATTCAAAATTTAAAATTAATATTCTTGACTTCATGTTCATATATATAGTCATTGCATGTGTTAACTTCAGACAAGTCGAACTATACTAATTACTACTCCAATTGGAGTCTCAATCAGAATTAGATTCATGGGGACATCAAAGTTATATATATATATATATATATCGAATCTTCACACAACTCATTCAAAGCCCCTTAGCTTGTTTTTGTAGGGAATTAGGGCAGTAATCATGCATCACATACACAAATTTACGCACTAATCTTTAAACCATAGGATCTATGCTGTTCAATAAAATCGACAGAAGACATACCTTATATGCGATTTGGTATCAATGAAACGAACAGGATGGATCGGATCCTTCTGTTGTTGTCGTCCTTAGCGTAGAAACTACGACGCCTCTACGGTATGCACACACGAACGAGATGAGATCCTTGCTTGGTGTACTAGCACCTTCTAGGGTTCTCTCAATTATTTCAACTCTCTAGCCTCTCTAAGTTTCCTTAACGGCCAAGATGAATAAAGGTTCCCTTTTATTAAGGAACCCTAGTGAGAACCCTAAGTAACAAACGAACTAGGCCCAAGTCTAACTTGGCCCGTTTTAATTCGTTTTGATCCAACTCGTTTTGGTGTGCGACCCTGTAGGTTTTACACTCTTTGGCAGTATAATTAAAAGCCCGTTTTATTATACGAATAGTAAGCGGTCTCTAGTAAAACATTACTACTATCCAAAGGGTATAAAGGTCAAAAACGACACAACCTTAAATTGATATTCCACATATTAACTCCTTTTGTCAATCGATATCTATATTGAATACAAGATTAGGCAAGTGTCATTCTTGTATAGTTCAATCTTTATTTCTTGATCTTTAAGTATAATTAATCTAAAATAAATGACATCTCATTTGTGCATGGCCATGCAAATATTAATCATACTTATCAAGGGGCCCAACGATATCTCTCTCATTATATGAGAGTGACAAATCCCATCTTGATCAACCACATACCTCTACATAGTTCATAGTATGCTCGATCATCATCATTATAATTACTCGGTCAAGAGCAACGTTTAATAATATATGACATGCTAATTCCTATGTTGGTAACCATGGCGATCTCAGGTCTGAGGATAATACGATATCACAAATGGAGAACATCAATGATGACATTATGTAACACTCCTCGCAGTGTCCCCAAAGCGGGTCGGTCCGATACTTTGTTCCCTAATAAGTATCAGTATATTCAGCTTGATATCTCCATATCCATGACTTGTGGAACATAGTCATCAGCTGACTCATACTCTAATCATTGTATCAATGTGATCCTAGGTTATTGACATATGATCAGGGACATCTAAACAATATTATTATAACATTACTAGCATCCCACAATCTAGTCACGTACTTGATGAACTAGTATTAATAAATATTATTTACAAGAGAATATAAAGTAAAATGAAATAAACTTTATTTATGACAATAAGCATAAGATATCCAAGTACAAATCATAATATATGAATAGTCATATGACATATCTCTTTCAGTTTTTGGGTTGAGGGTACATAAATTTGGGCATTTACCTACTCATTGATTAGAGAGGAGAGATCTTTAAAATCCTTCACCGCCACTTTATGTTATTGGCTACGTGTTGTGAGATCATATGCTGACACTTCATTCCTTTCCATGAACATTGCCCCTACAAAAGCATGACAGAGGATCTTTTCACATCAACCTAGCTAGCTGGCTAAAAGGTGGTCGATCTCTCAATATAACAATAGGTGTATAAAGATATATAAAAAAAATTCTAGAAGGACTAAGTTTAAATATTACTTCGTATGAATTGATCCTTTTATAAGGAGAGTACTTAAGGATGTAAACGAACGATTTTTTTTTGTTTTTTTATAAAAATCATCTCTTTTAAAATTATAAACCGGGATAATATATATGCATGTATTTCTTACATATACACTACAATGTTTAGTGTTCCCCACGAGCTTGTGATTTGATCTATATATATATATATATATGCATAAGTGTACAACTATCAAAGCATTATTCACTATGCAAAAAACGCTTGAAATGCCAGATTTACATATATATGTTCTTGCATACATATTGAATAGTGTGAAACAATTTGGTAAGTTTCACCCTAGTCTTTGGGGTAAAAAAAGAGTTATTTACACTTTATACCCTTAAAGTTTTACAGCATTCTCACTTTGATCTATGATGTTCTATTTTCACCATTCTAATCCATAAAGTTTGATTACAATGTCAATGCAGCCCAAAATCCATCATGTCTCCTATTTCTTGGACAAAACATAGTACATACAATTGACACGGCTTAAAGAGTGAACTTAATTCAAAGTGACATGTGTTATGTTTAAATTAAGAACAAACGTTAAGTAGAATTTTGAACTAGAGAACGACAAGGTTAGATTTTTCATATGAAAGTGATAAAAAATGAATCGGGGAAAATACATTAAACCACCATGTGGTTTGTCGGCTTAGCGGGTCATCCCTCTAAATTATTTTACCCAACACTATACCCTTATGTATTATTGCCGCCTTTCATTTTTCCCCTGACCCATTTATAAATTGTCAAATTTTCATAAAGTTTGATATTTATTTTTATTTTTACCCATTAAAAATTTTTACTTGTTTTTAAATTTGTCCTTATATTTTATTAAATAAAATAAAATGAGCTTAAAATAGAAGATACCTTACTTAATTTTTGCTAAAGATGGAATAATAATCAAAGTTATCACTAGGTGTAAGTGTCATTGTATATTTATATGGAATACATAAAAGAGTCATTTAGTCATACTCTAAATTAAAGTTTTAGTTCATCCATCTCCAATAACTTTTTACAATTATATTTCGATATGTCTCAATGAATAGTGTCATTTAATTTTTTTGAACAGGGTCAAAGCCTGTTAAAAATAAAAATAGTTTATTACTTTATTTTCTCCCAATAAATACTACTAAAATAATGTTTCTGTGTTTTCAATATGTTATATTGTGTTATAAGGTCCTTCATATAATTTTAATTGTCAGAATACTGTGATTCTATTATTAATAATATTGCATTATTGTTGAAAAATAAATATCTTAATTCATTGCAAGCGGGCCCATGTTTAAGCCTAAACAATTTCATTATTGTGACTTTATTATTAATAATGTTACGGGAATCCCTTTGTTTAAAAATCTGACGGTTTCTAACTAGGTCAGAGTAAAGTAAAAGACAACAATAGTACATGGGATTTAGTGTCGAGTAAAATAGTTTATTGGGGCGATCCGTTAACCAGACAAACCACAGAGAGGTGTAATTTATGTTCCCCAATTAAATTTCATAGACCAAATTGTTGACCTAAATGGCTTAATCTTATTTTAATAATAACAATAAATCAATCATGTATAATTTAACATGTTTCTTGATATAAATTTATACTTTATTCACTTGGAAAATCGAGAAAAGCATGGTTGTTCAAAGAAAGCATGCCAAGGATCATTCAATCTCTATCCGATCAAGTCAACAATGCATTGAACTAGATAAGGAAGATCAATCTCATCATATACTAGCAATGCATCTAATGAAGTACAAAGATTAAGGATCAAATGCAAAAGTTTCAAGGTAAGAGTTGCAAGTGAATTGTAATTTGAAGAAACAAATCGAAACATTCAAAGACTCGACTATTCGGTAATTAAGCGAGTGCTTAGGATTAATGTAAAGTTTATTAATTGATTATTTATATAGCTCAACCATATTCATGCATCATTATTAGATTGATTGAAAATAAGCTTGAATTGAATTTCCTTTGAAAACATCATTCTTACAAAAATCGATTTTCAAATAAATTTATATTAAATTCAAATGATCATATTTTAAGTTTTTCCGAAAATAGGTGTCTTTGATATATGTTTTTAACATTCCCAAAATATTAAAATTGATTTTAGAGCTAAAATACAAAAATGCAAAAAATGGGATTTTGGCCTGATGGACAGTGCCCATCAGTCGACTGATGTTTCAGAATATAGCCGTTGGATTTTTGATTTTTTACCATTTTTTGTACCAAACCTCAAAAACTACTATATCACTTTTGAAACTATATATACACTATCTAAAACACATTTTGACAAGTTTGAACATATATACAAACTCTTTTTTTCATCTATCTTCATTATTAAAAAGATTCAAGCTTTTATTTTGATCAATCATTATTAATTTGAGCTATAAATCTTGATCAAATAAGATAACTTTAGTGTGAGTTTCAAATTGTATCTATCAAACACTTGAGAGAGTTATTGTTTATTGGTGTGAATCACCGAACACTTTGTAATATTCTTTTGTGAGAGATAAATTTCACAACTCAACAAGAAGATCAATTATTGTAGAGTATAGTGAGACAATTACACTTGAGTGTTGTGCGGGGGTAAATCTCACAAGTTAGCAAGAGTGTTTCTTGTGTGAGTATTGTGGTAGAGCAATACTTGTGGAGTGTAGTGAGATAACAACACTTGTAGCGGTTTGATTTCCACCCTAAAGAAAATCGGTTTTAGTGAAAATTCTCGGGAGACTATCCGAGCGCGAACGTATGGTTTAGGAAACCAAACCGCATGAATAAAACGTCTTGGACTTCAATCGGTTTAATCTTTCTAACTCAAGCTATTTATTTTCTTGTTATATCATTGCTTGATCTTAGGTTTGTTTGATTGATTTGTTTGTTTTTCTTGATATATTTATTTAGCTTAGTTGTATTGCTTAAACATTTTTTAAAAAGAATTAAATTATACATTAAGTTTTAAAAATCCTATTCACCCCCCTCCTTTAGGGTTGTTTTCCGACCAACACAAATTAAAAATGCAGTCAAATTTTAAAAGGATTTAATATAAATATCTCAAAAAAATATTTCACTCTAGCAGTGCCATGGGCCAGCTCTTGGACTATCTATTAATTTGATCTCGTAAATTTAGAGTAGGTCAAAATTTTTTTAAAAAAAAATTATGAACCCAAATTCGATCTGTACGTCAATCCTACTACTCATCAAAAAAGAGTTTTGTACATCTTTATGTAACAAAATTTTTTAACCTTATTAGGAGCTTTTGGTATTTTGGTAGCAGAACATTTGGTGTACCATTAACATTAAGTTAGCTGTACAACAACACGAAGTTAGTCATTTTAAGTAGTAACTACTTAATTACGTAATAAGTGGGGTGCCACTTTATGCCTTTGCACTAGTTGAGAATTAATACATCAACTTCAGAGTAGCAGTTTGATAACGATGGATTACTTGTACTAATTAATTTACAATATTATTTTTGCTTATAATAATAAAAAAAACAAAATTTATATAAAATCTCCTATTCTCTCTTTCTTTTCTAATTTTAGTTCTATTAAACACATTATTTTTTGAATTTTATAAGAAAATTTACACTTTTCTTATGCCCTTAATTTCAAATTACAAGTCTTTCTTCTCTTTCCTTTGAACATTTTAAATTCATTTACATTTCAAAACCATTGTCCCTAATCCCTTAAGTAAGACAATTGTTGCAAATAAAGTAACAAATGCTTAAACTAGCAAAACTCTAATTAATCTAACTCTAATTAAATTTACACTAAATCCATATGAACCGACCATTTCTCATCATATGTAAATCTAGCTAGCTACTACCATGGAAATAATCAAATCTCAAGCTCGTAGTCGTTTAATTAATATGTTAATAGGCACCTTATCCGATTATCTTAATCAAAACAGTGATTAATTACTTGTTTGGCTAGATTATGTATTAAATGACTGTAGTAACACAACTAATATAATGTTTTAATCTCTTATTTACTCGTTTCGTAAATAAATCCTCCAAGGTAGAGTCAAAGGGTAAAAATGTCATTGGGGAAGGTAAGACCTCAAAAGTCAACCATCCTAGATTTACTATCGACTTTAACTGAAACATGTGGTAAAAAATATGGGTGTTTTAAATGCACTCACAAAATCAGTATTCTCATTTCGGTGTGAGAATATTTTCTTCTCACTCTATTAAATCTTTAAAAAATCTTGCACTTCACCCAAGTAGTGATGTGAGTTTACTGAAATAATGCAGAGACGATAAAATTTTGTCGCTAAAAGTAAAAACATTAAATAATATTAAATCTTTTATTAATATAAGAAATAATAAACAAAAATTACATTGTTATTAATAAATTTCATTAAAATCCGTCTAAATAGTACATCTGAAGATACAAAATATTAATTGTGATAAATACAATTTTAGCAATTATATGAAATTTCATATAATCTTTTATTATTCATTGCTCTTAAATGGTTATTATTCATATTTTAAATTTGTCTACAAATTTTATTTTTATCAAATAAGTAAATATAAGTCTTAATTCACTACATCAAAAATATTGAAAGATCAAAAGCTCTAATCCATATATATATATAGTAGTATGTTTGATATACAAAATAAAATAAAATTCCATGTACTTGAAATATTTATTTTGTTTCTAATCAAATTTAGATCATCCTTTAATTTTTATGCATTTTGAAAAAATTATTAATTATTTTCAACACAATTATTAATAAAACAAAATTAGGTTAGATTATAATATGAAAATTTAAACATTAATTATATTTAAAGAAAAGCCCAGAAAAGCCCTTACACTATTTTTTTCTTTATTAATTTGTTTTATACATACATTACGTAAACTATATATCTCTCTCTCTAAAATGTACATGTGAGCAATATGGAGCAATTAATTAGGTTAGATTGCAAAGATTTGCAGAGGAGCTGTTGAAATTAACTAATTAATTAACAAAATTAATAATTAAGTCTTGTACTATATAAATATATGTCTTAATTCACTATATCAAAAACATTAAAAGTTCAAGTTTATTTTTATCAAAAATATTAGAAGAAAGACGACGGAGGAAAAAAAACTCGTAGAAAAAGAAAGTGAATTGTGGTGATTTTTTCCTTAGATAGAAATTGGGGTGAGAAAAAAGTTTTTTATGCTATTTTTTAGGATAGGTTTGACTTAGTTTTGAATTTTGGTGGGGTGAGAAGACAGATTTCGCAGGTGCATTTAATAACACCAAAAAATATTAAGTATTTTTATCATAATATTATATGAAAAATATAACCATATTATGAATTAAAAGAATAATATTTTACATAACAATTCGTATATAATTTAATGCATGTTATAATTTACTTTTTTATATTTATAGTTGGATAACATGTACCTTTAGGGCAGTCATTTACATGACCCATATTATATCAATAAATACGTGTAACTTTTAATTATTTCAGTAATGTTTATAATACTAAATACTCAAGCATATGTAATATGGGTACATACTAGGGGTGGCTTTGGTAGAATACCGTACCATACCGAGTGTATCGTGTATCGTACCGAAAATTTGGTACACCGAAATTTATTACCATTGCCATACCAAATTTTCGGTATACCCAAGTTCGGTATACCAAAATATCGATATGGTATGGTACGGTACGATACATTACCAAAAAAATCAATTCTTAAAAAAATATTCAAACTAGATAGTCAAAAGTAAGCATTGTTTGCTAATATAAAATAATTAAGTTACTTTTACTTGTCTTTAATTAAGTTTTGCAATCAATTGTTCCAAGAACAATAAATAATGTATAAATATTATTGCATTATAAATTATAATCAACACATCTATCAAATACTTGGAAGCCGAAGTATTGAAGTTTAATATGGTTAGAAAAAATGAAGATAAATATTTGAACTAGCCTAAAAGGTTGGGTTGGTGGGATGGCGGCGGTGCAGCTGCCGTGGCAGTGTCTATGGCGTGGCAAATTTGAGAGAAGTAGAGAGAAAGAGCCAAAGAGAAGTAGAAGAGAGAGAGAGAGAGAGAGAGAGCAATGGTAGATGTGTGGTGAAAATAAAACATGATGGTGTCAAAATCTAGAACAGATAGTTAACGACCGATCAATCAATGAATAATGGTGGATTATAGGTTTAATAACGAATTGTAACTGTGAATAGTGATTGTGAACAGTACCACCGTATATGTGAACAGTGACTGTGAACAGTAACACCGTATATATGAACAATGACTGTGAACAGTACCACCGTTTATGTGAACAGTGATTGTGAATAGTATCGCCGTGACTGTAAATAGTACCACTGTATATGTGAACAGTGACTGTGAACAGTACCACCGTATATGTGAACAGTACCGACAGAAACTGATTAAAAATAAAAATGAACACGAGACATTTTTTATTAAGGTAGGTTCCCCCGATAGCGCTTATGCTAGTCCGGCAGTACGTCCTCCTTTTGTGTGTGCTTGCTTTGTATTAGCTCAAAGGCAATCAATTTGGATGATAATACAAGCTACCAATCTTTCTCTCTCTTTCTATAATTTTCTTAATTTTATTTATAAGTATAGAATTAGGATTACAAATATTTCAACAGAATAAATAATAAACTGTGTAGGAGAGATAGTGTATAAGGATTGATATTTTTTGGGGTATGAAAAGAGATAGTATAAGACCCTCAAAAATTGGCTTGTATTTATATTGCCAATGGCTTTATATCTCTTAAAAGAGATAGATGGATATTGAGAGAGAAAGAAGATATGTTTTTTTTGGTGTGTCTTTGGATGGATGAATGAGGGGGTATTTATAGGTAAAAATGAAGGGCAAAAAGGTAATTTTTATGTAATGTATATGATGTGTATGCTTAGGTCACATGTGATATAGAATGTAGATGATTTGTATGCTTAGGTCACATAGGTAAAAATAGGATTTTATTAGATATAAAAAATGGGATTTTACTGGAGGTAAAAATAGGATTTTAGTGGAGGTAAAAGTGTTGAATTACCTTTGTAAGTCAATGGTAAAATTAGTATTTAACCCCATCAATTGTTCCCTATCATTATCATTTAGCTCGGATGAGCTGATTGGTGAGGATATCTTTCAACCCGGGAGCTAGTAGTAGCTCTGAGCTCTGATGTTCGTGATGTCTTAAGCCCGAATCTTTTGTGTCAAAATCGCAGCATCAACATCATACACACATTTTCTTCCCCTATGGAAACATCAAATAGAGATCTAGGGCGGTGTACTCTAGATACACGCGGGGGGTGCTGCACGCGGGGGGCGCTGTATATTTTGACTTTTTAAAAAGACAGCTTTTCGTCTTCGGAATTCTTTCAATGCTAGATGCCTCTTGTCCCCTCTTTCTTGCCATCTCCTTCAAGATCCATCTTCTTCTTATACATTTTACAGGGGATACCCATGAATAAAGGAAAGTAAATCACAAGTATGTCGAATACCTTCCATTGTACAGGTTCTTCTTATGCTGCTTGTACTTATAAACGCAAGAGATGTCAGCCATGGTGTGAATATGCGCAAATTTTTCAAAATGTGATTAGTCGTCAAGATTATCGCACAATCTTCACTGTTTTCGGGGTGAAGAGTGTTGTAGATATTTTATAAAATATTTCCGAACATCAATATCTTGAGACTCTTAATTCATTTCTTTTTGAAGCCACGGCGAGAATCGAAAATTCCACTAAAGGATGTACTGCTCTCCTTGCTTCTCTTGAATAGAAGGTGGAAGAGTTACAAGCACGGGTGACGGCATTAGAGGCTCGGTTAGAAGGAGGGTCTCCCTGCGTTAACCCGTTATGCTCCTTTGCTCCTCCTCGAGTTTCCTCGGGGTTTCTTTCGTCGGCAGAAAATAATGCGCCTGATGTTATTCCATCTGCCATGAATCATTCAGAACCTGCTCCTGAAAGTTTTTTAAGGCTCTTTATGTCGGAAGAGGGTGTACAGGATATCCTTTCGACTAACACGAATCTTATAGAAAATGGGGCTCTTCTGACTGAAGTGAATTTGCCTTCATTTTCAAATCGGTCCTATGACCAGGCTACCTTGGACGCTATTTACCAGGCTACCTCGGACGGTTTTTTATCGCAATTTTCGCTAGATGATTTTGTTACGAATTTTGCCCAAACAACGAGCCCTGACTGAACAGCTTTAGGGGATATTCGCCATGATTTTTCTGATTATTCTTCTTCTGATTTAAATACTATTTTAAATTTTGATGCTGATGATCTTCGGATTCTTCAGCCTTTTCTTTGATTAGATAAGTTATCTACCCCTTCACTTCCATGTCTTTTTTTTTACAAAGAAGGGGTCCAATACATATCTGCTTATCATTCAATAGCATACCGTTCAGCCCAGACAATGTATGCACCTCTAGTGAGGATTTTGTTCTTTAAACAAGTGTTCCGTAGATATTCCACCTGTAACATCTCCTTTCATCAGTAAATAAACAACTTTTGTTTTAGAATTTTTTTGTATCTTCTGTGTGCTCTTTTTATGTTTTGTTTTGAGTTGTTATTGTGAGATTGAACAAGCCATATATGAATGGTTATCCTTTTTTCCCCATACTCAAAGTAAAACAGTAAAGGCAAAAGAGATAAAATAAATCCAGTAAAGATGCCTGTGTTAGAGGTCTTTTGGTAGTTTCCTAAAAGGGACCTGGTGTGCAACAGGTTTTTATTGGATCATTTGTACGTAATGAATTATTCTTATTTTGGCTAAGTCTATAAGGGTTGTGCCCCCTAGACTTTAAGCAAATTTTATAAGATTCTTTCCGAACGCCAGTTAAACTCCTCAGAGTGTAAGTGTGCTCATGTAAGAGAGCTATGCACCAACAAACTGACCTCTTTAATTAGAGAATTTTTTTAGCTCTCAGCAAGTTTGCACTTAGACGTTATATGCTTGGTGGCTGACCTACATGGCAGTAAGAATTTTTTCGAGGTCGTTGATGTATAAAAGGAAAACTTGTGCTTTTTGGTTAAGTCTACAGAAATGCCATGCCTCCTTTTGACTTAAGCAAATTATGACAGCTTTCTCATTTTTTTTATACAGCCTTTTCAGTGTATTGCCGACCTCTTTGTGAGAGTTTTGCTTCTTGTAAATAACGGTATACCAAAGTAAAATTTCATATATTTTTCTTCGGAGTAAGTCATTACAAGATTACAAAGTACTTCGTTCAAGGATAGTATCTCTTGAGGTGCTCTATGTTCCATGGCCTCATGAGCTCCATTCCATCCATGGTTCTTAAGTAGTAGGTATCAGGTCTGCTGACTTTAGTCACCACATATGGACCCTCCCATTTGGCAGCTAGCTTCCCATGTTGAGAAATTTTGGTGGCTAGAATGACTTTTCGGAGCACCAAGTTGCCCACAGTTAGGCTTCGGTGCCTGACCCTTTTGTTGTAACTTTTGACCATGTTTATTTTGTAGGCTTCTTCTTTAATTTGAGCTTGTTCTCTTTTTTCTTCGAGGAGGCCTAAATTGGCTAAGAGTCCTTCGTCATTCCGGGCTGGGTCATGATGGTTGATTATGTATGTTGGCATTCCCATTTCTACTAGAATCACCGCTTCAGTTCCATAGGTCAGAGAGAAAAGATTTTCCCCCGTAGGCCCTCGGATCGTAGTCCTGTAAGCCCAAAGAACTGAGGAGAGTTCTTCAGACCAATTTCCCTTAGCATCGTCGAGTCTCTTCTTCAACAAGTTCAGGAGAGTTCTGTTGGTAACTTCTGCTTGGCCATTTGCTTGGGGATGGACAGGCGAACTGTAGTGATTCTCTATTCCATGATCTTCACAAAAAATTTTGAAGATATCACAATCAAATTGCTTGCCATTATCAGTGATCAGAATCTTTGGGAGGCCGAAACGACAGATGATATTTCTCCATACAAAGCTTTGAATTTTCATAGTAGTGATAGTGGTCAATGTTTTTGCCTCAGCCCATTTGGTGAAGTAGTCAATGGTTACAACTGCGAACTTGGTTTGTCCTTTACCCAAGGGGAAATGACCAACAATGTCCATCCCCCACTGACAAAAAGGCCATGGGCTGCTGATAGGAGTCATGAGCTCTGCTGGGAGCTATTGGACATTGGCAAACCGTTGGCACTTATCACACTTCTTTACCAGTTCTTTGGCATCTTGTAGGATGGTTGGCCAAAAGTAACCTTGCCGTCCAACTTTGAGAGCTAAGGAACGAGCTGCCGAGTGCCCGCCACACAACCCCTCATGGATCTCTAATAGGGCCACCTGAGCTTGATGGGGGTATAGGCAGAGTAAGAAAAGAAGAACATACCCTCTCTTGTACAGGGTTGCTTCTATGACTACATATCTGTTGGAGATGTATTTGATCCTTTTGGCCATCTTCTTTTCTTCTAGCAAAACTCTATTTGTGAGGTAGTCCAGAATTGGGTCAATCCAGCACTTGCAGACTTGTACTGGGGCTGCATCCACTTCTTCAAGTTCATTGATGGCTTTGCTTTCCAAATATTCAATGTGGACACCGCTTGGTACCTCTGTTGATGAAGCTAGCTTGGCCATGCGGTCTGCCTTGTTATTCTGAGCTCGGGAAACTTTGATGAATACCACGTTTGTAAACTTTTGAGCTACCGTTTGAGTTTTAGCCAGGTAAGCGGCCATGTGATCTTTTTTAGCTATGTTGTGGCCCAGTATTTGGCCAACTACGACTGCAGAGTCATTGTAAACCACCATCTATTTTGCCCCCAAGTCTCCAACAATCCTCAGACCTGCTATGATAGCTTCGTATTCTGCTTCGTTGTTTGATGTCTTGAAAAAGAACTTGAGGGCTATCTCTAATGTGTTAGCCTCAGGGGTGATCAATACTAGACCAGCTCCAAAACCTTGAGAGTTGGAGGCTCCATCTGCGTGGAGTATCCACACTGGGATCTCTGGCATCAGGCCTATTGAGGTAGAAGGGCTCGAGGCGTTTAGGTCTACTGTTGGCAGTAACTTTGAAAGTTCGGCAACCTGTTCTTCTATGTAAGTAAACTCGGCTATGAAGTCAGCCACAGTCAGCCCTTTGATTGACACCCGTGGTTTGTAACTGATCACAAATTGCCCGAGTTCTACAGCCTAGATAACTAACCTTCCTGACTGATCTGGTTTGTCAAGAATTCGTCGTAGTGGTTGGTCTGTGAGTACATCAATGGCATGGGCCTGAAAGTAGGGCCTCAGTTTCCTAGAAGTGATGAGAAGAGCGTATGCCAATTTTTTTAACCTTGGTTAATTAAGCTCGGCCGCGTGCAGAGCTCGGCTCGTGTAGTAGATAGGGAGTTGCACCCCCTCTTCATTCCTCATGAGGGCTGAGCTGACCGCTGTTTGGGAAACTACCAAGTAAAGACAGAGAATTTCACCCTTCTTTGGAGAACTCAATAAAGGAGGAGCTCCGAGGTATTGCTTGAGCTGCTGAAAAGAAAACTCACATTCTTCCGTCCATTCGAAGGCCTTTTTCAAAGTTTTAAAAAATGGGTGGCATTTGTCAGTAACCTTAGAGATAAACTTGTTAAGGGTTGCCACTCGACCTGCTAAGCTCTGAACTTCTTTTGGTTTGGTGGGAGACTTCATGTTAATCAAAGCTTGTATCTTCTCGGGGTTAGCTTCGATTCCCCTTTGTGTTACCATAAAACCCAAAAATTTGCCACCTTTTACTCCAAAAGCACACTTAGTTGGATTGAGGGACATATCATTTTGTCTAAGTATAGAAAAGGCTTCATTGAGGTCGGAAACATGGCTGGAAGCCTTGAGGCTCTTGACGAGCATGTCGTCGACGTAGACCTCCATATTTCGGCCTATCTGTTCTTTGAACAGGGAGTTCATTACTCTTTGATAGGTAGCTCCTACATTCCTCAAACCAAAGGGCATCGCCTTGTAACAGTAAGTCCCTTCATTGATGATGAAAGATGTCTTTTCTTCGTCCTCAGGGGCCATCCTTACCTGATTATATCCAGAATAAGCGTCCATGAAGCTTAGCATTTCATGCCCAGTGGTCGCATCCACGAGCTGATCAATCTTCGGGAGCGAAAAGCTGTCTTTTGGACAAGCCTTGTTGAGGTCTTTAAAATCCACACACATCCTCCACTTCCCGCTGTGTTTCTTTATAAGTACCACATTGGAAAGCCATTTCGGGTAGTGGACCTCCTTAATGAAACCAGCTTGGAGCAATTTTTAGGCTTCTTTTTTGGCAGCCAGATTCCTTTATGCTGTAAAGTTTCTCCTTTTCTGTCTTACGGGCTTGAAGGCCGAATCAGCGTTGAGCCTGTGCACTATGACCTCCGGGTTGAGCCCTTTCATGTCATCATGGGACCACGTGAAGATATCAGCGTTAGCTCTAAGGCATTGAGAGGGCTCCCGTCTGACCTCCGAGTTGAGTTGGTTGCTGATTTTGAGCACCCTTTCAGGTAGTGAAGGATCTAAAAGAAAGTCTTCCAGATCTTCAACGGGCTTTCTCTTGAACTCTTTTTCTTCATCCCGGGGGTCCAAGGTATCAATTTCTAATCTCTCAGAGGTGGTGGATTCTCCTGTATTGTTCACCCCTTCAGTAGTTGTTACCTCGAGCTCTACAGTGGCGATCTCCGTGGTTTTAACTTCTTTCAAGGTTTCGAATTGACAATGTCTGGCCTCCATTTGGTTACCTCTGACCTCCCCTATCCCATGAAGGGTTGGAAACCTCATGGTTAAGCTGCAGGTTGATATGGCAGCTCTGATTTTGTTGAGGGTTCCTCTGCCTAAGATAGCATTGTAATGGGGAGCTGAGTCAAGAATTAGGAATTCTGCCATGGTCGTGACCTGCTTTGGAGCCGTCCCTAGAATTACCGAAAGCTTGATTACCCCCAAGGACCTTGTCTTTTCCCCAGAGAATCCTACCAATGTGATCGGTGATTGGACCAAGTGTTCTTTAGTGAGACCCATCGCTTTGAAAGCACTGTAGTACATGAGGTTCGAGGTCGCTCCTGTGTCGATAAGGATACGATGGACGTTGTGGTTGCTTATCATCGCTGTTACTACTAATGGGTCATCATAGGGGTACTCTACCCCGTTCATATCCGCATCAATGAAGGTGACTTTGGAAACCTCGTACTTGGCCATCTTTGAGGGCCTCGAAGTAAAGAATTATGCTTCTATGCTCGGAAACTTAGCATTCCTGATGTAGGCCTTTCGGGACCTATTGTTGTTTCCAGAGAATGATGAACCTCCCTCCCTCAATCATGAATATTTCTTTGGCGTGCTCTTTCCCATTGGCTTTTGGAGGAACATCTTTTTCTTTCTTTATGTACTGTCGAGCTGATCTCGCTGGATAAGCTTTTTAATTTCTTCCTTAAGCTTCCAGCAATTATCAGTTTCGTGGCCGTGGTCCTTGTGATACCGACAGTATTGGGTAGAGTCCCTCTTCCTCTCTGGAGTGCTCATCTTTTTAGGCTTAGGTACTTCTGCTGGTTTCAATTGGGCATAGACCTCGCTCAGTGGAGCTGTAAGGGGGGTGAACTTCCGGTGAGCTCTATCTTTGCTAGATCTGAACTTTTCGGTATTCTTTTTATTCTTCTTGGTCTCCCTCTCTTAGCCAGAAGAAAGGCTATGTTCCCCCTGGTGCTTGGAAGGGGACCAGAGAGCAGAAAACCCCGACAGGTTGCGTCATTGGAGTGTCTCTTCCACCCCAATCTGTTTTTTGACCTCGTCCAGGAGCTCAGACATGGTCTTTGGAACCATTCTAGCTAAGGTCATTAAGTAGTAGGGAGAGCTTACTCCGTTCATAAATGCAGCTACGGCCACACCTTCATTGAGATCGTTGATCATGAGGCTTTCTTGGTTAAATCGACAAGCGTAGTCTTTCAGACCTTCGTTCGAACTTTGTTTGATTGTGAAGAGGTGGGTAGGGGTCTTTGACTGCTTTCTAGTCCCCAGGAAGTGAGTTACGAACCTCATACCAAGCTCGTGCGAGCTTTGAATCGAGCCTGGGGATAGGCTGTTGCACCACATCCGAGCTGCCCCCTTGAGGGTTGTGACAAAGGCCCTGCATATGATACCATCTGGGACATTCTGGAGCCCCATCATATTTCTAAATTGCTGCCAATGGTCCATTGGATCGGTTGAGCCATCATATGACTCTAGAGGAGGTAATTTGAATCTGTTCGAGACCGCACAGGTCTGGATGTGCGCTGCAAACGGGGATTCAGAATTTCTTACCAGAGTTGCTGCCGAGTTCCCCCCAACGTGGCCTATGATTTTCATCATTTCAGCCAGCTAGGCTTTCATTTTTGATCTGAGCCTCTGCTCTACTTCTTCAACAGAGCTCTTGTTCGAGATCCTGTCGAACACGGACCCCCGAGGCCTATCATTTGTCTCCAGAACTGGTGGAATGGGGGGTTGACCTCCTCTGCTCACACTTTGTCTTTGAGACTCTTCTTCAGAGCGTCTTTTTCGAACAACATTAATTTGTGGATTTCATTTTGGAAATGATGGGGGAGCTGTAACAGAGAACTCATCATAAGAATCTCCTTGTTCAGAACTGGATTGATCGGCATCAGACCCACTGGGCCTGCCTCGACTTCTCCTATACCTTCGGCGGCATTCCCCCAGCCTTTTAATGGCTGGGATTCGCGCAGGGGCTGGGGGAGCCGGTGCAGAAATAGGGGTCGGAGGAGATCCATCTCTTGAACTGTACAAAGGAGATTTTCTTTGAGCTATCAATCTGTCAATCTGAACCTGAAGAGCAGTTTGTTGAGCCACTAAGGCTATCAAAGGGTATGTTTGGGTATTTTCTTACTGGGACATGGCGAAAGTATGGTTTTTTAAGAAGCGTGTGACTTTAAGGAAATGTCTTTCCCACAGATAGACCTGGCAAAAGAAGACCCGACACGATAACCCGATACGAATCGACCCGCTCTTATAAGTTAATGGGTAGAGCCTTAACGAATTCGAGTTATTAACGGGTCAACCCGATTAACACGATTTGATAACGAGTCGGGTCAACCCGAACCCACTAAATTCGTTAAAGACCCGTTTGACCCGTTAACTTTTTAAGTAATATTTTTTTTATTTAATAATTAAATTTAGGTGATTATGTAAATATTCAAATAGAAGAAGGGTATACATGTGTTTCGTGTTCCACCAAACCTAAGTATTTAAAGATCTTTTTCTTTGCTGTAGGTGGTGCAATTATTACGCCTCCAAGGCTCCAAGCCCTCTACTGCATATAATCTCTCTCTCTCTCTCTCTCTAAGTTTAGTGTGTTTGTCCAAAAATTACCTATAGCCATGATCCATCATCAACAACACACCGCCATCCATTAACTTTAGATCCGCTACTAATATTTGAAGTGTATGTAATTTTTTTATTTTTTTTTCATTTGATTGTTATATTAACCTATTTTAATGTTTTTTAGAAATTTCTTGGTGCAATTTTCTTTTTTTATTTTTCATTTGATTGTTATATTAACCTATTTGATTGTTATATTAACCTAGTTTAGTGTGTTTGGTGCAATTTTCTTTTTTTATTTTTAGATTTACTTTTTTCAAAGTCTTCATTTATCTTCTTTTATTTTCAAATCCGCTATTTTTATTTTCAGATTCTTACAAGATCTGTTTTTTAGACACTAATATATCATAATGGAGGATCTGCCTTTTTTCAAAGTCTTCATTTATCTTCTTTATTTTCTCTTTTGAAGAACATAATGGAGGATCTGCCTTTTTTCTCTTTTGAAGAACATAAAAAACACTATTCCTTATCTTAACGGTTGAAAACGTATCGTGTTCGTGTTACCCATTAAGATAACGAGTCGTGTACAAATGCAAAATTTTAACCCGCTAAGATTAACGGGTCGTGTACGTGTTTATGTGTTTTTAACTTCCATTCGTTAAGACCCGACACGAAACCGACTCGACACGACCCGTTGACAGGTCTACCCACAGACGGCACCAAACTGATGGTGTCAAAATCTAGAACAGATAGTTAACGACTGATCAATCAATGAATAATGGTGGATTATAGGTTTAATAACGGATTGTAACTGTGAATAGTGATTATGAACAGTACCACCATATATGTGAACAGTAACACCGTATATGTGAACAGTGACTCTGAACAGTACCACCGTTTATGTGAACAGTGATTGTGAATAGTACCACCGTATATGTGAACAGTGACTGTGAACAGTACCGACAGAAACTGATTAAAAATAAAAATGAACACGAGACATTTTTTATTATGGTAAGTTCTCCCGGTAGCGCTTATGCTAGTCCGGCAGTACGTCCTCCTTTTGTGTGTGCTTGCTTTGTATTAGCTCAAAGACAATCAATTTGGATGATAATACAAGCTACCAATCTTTCTCTCTCTTTCTATAATTTTCTTAATTTTATTTATAAGTATAGAATTAGGATTACAAATATTTCAACAGAATAAATAATAAACTGTGTAGGAGAGAGAGCGTATAAGGATTAGTATTTTTTGGGGTATGAAAAGAGAGAGTATAAGACCCTCGAAAATTGGCTTGTATTTATATTGCCAATGGCTTTATATCTCTTAGAAGAGATGGATGGATATTGAGAGAGAAAGAAGATATATTTTTTTTGGTGTATCTTTGGATGGATGAATGAGGGGGTATTTATAGGTAAAAATGAAAGGCAAAAAGATAATTTTTATGTAATGTATATGATGTGTATGCTTAGGTCACATGTGATCTAGAATGTAGATGATGTGTATGCTTAGGTCACATGCAATGTAGATGATGCGTATGCTTAGGTCACATAGGTAAAAATGGGATTTTACTGTAGGTAAAAAATGGGATTTTATTGTAGGTAAAAAATGGGATTTTACTGGAGGTAAAAATAGAATTTTACTGGAGGTAAAAGTGTTAAATTACTTTTGTAAGTCAATGGTAAAATTAGTATTTAACCCCATCAAAACCTAAATTAAAATATTAGATAAAGAGATAAAAGAATTGACAGATCCACCCTGTTCATCTAATGGGGTATTGGTAATTTAGTATTATTTTAATATTTTGTATAATGGCACAATTGGTACAGTACGATTTATCATGGTAATACCAAAAATTCGGTACAGTACGGTATACCGTCGGTAATAAGTTTGAGTACTAGTGTCACGTTAAAATAATTCGGTATGATATAATACTAATCGGTATTGTACTATTATCAAATGTTGGTATGTTTTGACACAAGTGGATATTTAAGTTAAATTGAAAATTATTAAAAGAATGAAAATTTAGCCCAATTGCAAGGTAATTTTCATTCTAATTTTGAGACCGTGAGTTTAAATCCTATCAAATCAATTTTTATTTCTTTTATAAAGTAATACAGGAACAAAATTAAAAACGCCAAGTGTAAGGTCATAATTGTCAAAGGTCCCTTCTGATTTCTAATAATACGGATAAATCATTATTTAAGGGGACTAAAATATGTCGTTTCAAATAAAAACAAAATAAGAAAGCCCAATACTATACTAAACACTAATTAATTAATAAAGTCAATACTCTTTTAATTAGTTTTTGAGTGCATTGATTCAGAAGGCATTAACTTTGATATTGTAGCAACTTTTGACATTATTTTTCCATTTTGTGCATAATTAAAAAATTACTTTTCTAACTTGTTTTTATGATAACTTATTCATGCAAAAAAAAATTAAGAATTTAATTTTCCTTCTAAAAATTGATAAACCCAGTGGCGAAAGGCCATAAAAGAAACCTTATTAATATTTTAAAATGTAACAAAAAAATTGTAGATTCGATCCTCATATATAGATAAAATGTCGACCTTTTGATTTGATGGCTGTCGAAATGATTTGTATTAGTAGAAGTTCGACTTGGCCTTCTCGTAAAAATAAGTTGGAATCTTCGCTCCTGAACAAAAAATTAAAAAAAAAAAATTACTATACTTTATGTCATTATTAATTAAGATTTCTAGGTCCTAGCAGCAACAAGTGCATGTCAATTTCACATTCGAGCTATGACCGACCGGCCAACCTGCCAAAAATGTAAGACGACACTATGTGATGGAATGAAACGGCTCTTATTATCTTTCCAATTTCGAAACAATAATCTCGGAAGGTTAAAATGTCTAACAGATCGACCTTCTTCACTATCTTGCTTACTTTTATTTTTATTTAATAAATATATATAAATATTATTTGCATAAAAAATCTTGAGAAAGGCAAATTATTCCCCAACGTGGTTCATTCTAATTTGGCCAATAGCTTTTTAGTACAGTAATGCGCGTAGTTATATTAAAAACACATGATTTTAAGAGAAAGGCTAATAGTTGTTTTTATTTAATAAATATAAATATTATTTGCATAAAAAATCTTGAGAAAGGCAAATTATTCCCCAACGTGGTTCATTCTAATTTAGCCAATAACTTTTTAGTATAGTAACGCGCATGGTAATATTAAAAACACATGATTTTTGAGAGAAAGGCTAATAGTGTCATTATAATAATTAAGAAGATCTCATTTAAAGATAACATATAATAAGTTTACTTCAACTATTTTCCATTGTGATTGATTAAACTGCGAAAACAACTAAAAGCCCTTTTTAATAACTATTTAATGTACATCTAAGTCCTATTTAAAGTACAAGCTTTAAATATTGTGCAAGTTTCTTGTGTGATTTACTATTGTTGATTGATAGATTAACTTGCTAATTTAAAGTTGTTGATTTTTTCATTCAAATCAGTTTACTCATTAATTGAAAGAGCTTTACCGCGAAAAGAAGAGTTTTGTCATAAAAATAAAAACCAAGAACAAAACAGAATGTTGCCAGGAGATTTATGGTGATTTTGAGATTTAAGAGATCAAAAATACAAAAATCTTTATAATTTAATAATACAAAGAGCTCAATATTTTAAGCATATATTAAATAAGGGCAAAAAAATATGTCATATATGTGCAAAGGGTTTTCTATATCAGTTTTGGTCCGGGGCCCTATATATTATTACATTAATTTATGTAATATAATTTATCGGGCCAATTTTTTTTTTATTTGATACAAATTGATTATTTAGTGAAACCATAATAAAATAAATAATATCTGCCCTTAATATCATTAGGTTATAATATTGGCCTTTTTTTTTTTTGATTAAAAATTGTATCGAAAATTTTTAATTACTGGTGCAATGATGAGGTGTAAATTTTGTAAAAACTTGAATAGTGTAATGTAATAATTTGTGGATATTGGATCATTAAAGTGAAAGTTAAAGTTAACTACAAGTTAAAGTTAAAAACTGTTTATTTTTATCCGAACAAGAAAAACAGAACTCATTATTACTAGATGAGGGTGAAGACTAGGTGTTTTTGTAAACCCAGAAATACCCTTGGCAAAACCACAAAATTCTCATACTTGTCTTCAGTCACCAGGTTAGAATCTGGTCAAAATGGTCTTTTACTATTTTTATGTTTTGACCAGGGTGGGGACAACTCTAATCTTAATTGTAAAAACCGCCGGCCATAACTGCTCTGCATGCAAACTAAAACCTTATATGGATAAGGATGGATAAGTTTGACTTAAATTTCAGTGTAAAAAAACGACTAGCAAAAATAATAATAACAATAATAATAATAATAAAATATATAAAAAAGTTGTAATGAATTACACCTTCTATCCTAATTTAATTGTCTACTATTTTATTTGTAGATGTTTTAAAATAATTATCTACTTTCTATCTTTAGTGTATTATTAATTATAATATTTTTTTTTATTTTCAATATTACTCTTTAAGTTCTTCACACTTTTTTTTTATTTTGAATTATGCTATCTTTTTTTATGTGAAGAAAAACAGAAGACATTTTTGAAAATAAATATTTTTTTGGAGTAATTATTATGTCACTTTAATTTTTAGTTTTTAAAAATGTGACAATTAAATTATGATGGAGAGAGTATAATTTTACTAGCTTTTTACCCAAAAAGGCCATGCAATATTTCTTCACTAGGGTTTTGAAAAAACTTTGAAGGCAGTGCCAGAGCTAGCCCTTCTCCAATTAATGTTTTCTCTCTCTACAATTAATTGTACTATATCAATAATCCAATTAAACACACCTAATATTCACGCAATAGTTTGAGACCTATCACCGATTACATTATTAAGAAAGTATCAAATGTGTAATCGATTAATTTTTTGTATGTTTAGCCAGCATTTTCATCAACTTTCACCTATAATTTTGATATTTTTTTTCTTAAAGAAACTGAGATTAATAATAAAATATTAATTTAAATTAAAAAAATTGAGAATATTAATTTAAAAAGCAGTGAGATAATAATTAATTTCGGGGGAATTTTGCTTTATCTCAACCTAACCAATACATGTCATGCAAAATGACGGTGGCTGTACGTGTTTGCTTATTTGAAAGAAAGAGAGAAGGCCAAGACCAACCCCTTGAACTATAAATCTTCCATTATCTCTTCACCTTTTCTCTTCACAATTAACCCTCACTCTCTCTCCCCCCCCCCTCAAATTCCTTCGACTACTCTCTCTCTCTCTCTCTCTCTCTCTATCTGCAGCCATGGTTTCAAAAGATGATGCTCGTACTACAGTTGGTGTCATAGGTGCGTACATACATTATATTACATCATCATCATCTTTAGATTAATTTCATCAATACATCTTCATTGTTTGAGATAACTGATATCAGCGTTCTCTGTGTTTCTATATGAAGAGAGATAGAGAGAGAATTGATATCGAGCATTTTCCTTCATTTCGGTAGTCTGTGTTTCTTCTATGCATTATTTGGAAATCATATATATAAACAGAGAGAGAGAAAGAGAGCGCGCGATGGAATTGGTTATGATTTTGAACAGTTCGCATTCGTTTGGTTAATCGATTAATTGTGAACTTGATTTCTTCCGTTCGGTTACTGTTCTGTGTTTGTATATATACGGAGAGAGAGAGAGAGAGAGAGATGAACGCTGATCTAGACAAGAACAGTTTGCATTCTTCTACTTCTAATCAAAATTGATTAAATGAATTTAGTTTCATCTGTTTTGTTAGTAGTTAGTACTGTACGCTTGCGGATCTGATTTTTATACACCTATATATATACGTGTGTGTATAAATATATATATATATATGCAGAGATAGAGAGAGGACTGTTTCGGTTATTGAACAGTTCACGTTCTTTTTGTTATAATCTAAACTGATTTTGAGTTTAAATCTGTTTGAAAGTGTATATATATATTTGTATATATTCATATATCTGTGTATGTGTGTGTGTGTATATATATATATATAGAGAGAGAGAGAGAGAGAAATGTTTTTGTTCTCTTGAAGAATTTTTTTTCCTTTTTGTTGTTATTGTTGTTTATAATGTTGAAAACTAATTGAAATTGTGGATTTGATTTGTTTATTTTCAGGGAACATTATTTCGTTCATCTTGTTCCTCTCTCCGGTGTAAGCGTTTATCCCTTTCTTTCCATTTTCTATTATTTCTCAAAATCCGTGACATAACCACTTTCATGAGCGGTCACAAGCATGACACACTCCCCCTCCCAAAACACACAATTGCCTTCATCAACAGTTCTCGACAAAGTGCCCATTTATTGTATCATATAAACAATTGGACTGTCCTTATCTAACTACAATCGTATTTCTCTTATTGAAATCATTCTAAAATAGACGAGTAAATATCATCAAGTAAAATTGAATGATTTAAATTTTGATGACAATGATTGTTTTTAGGTTTATTTTTTTATATAAAATTTGAACCGTTTAATTTTAAATTACTAATGATCCATTTGATAGGAATATAGAAAATGAAAAAAAAAAATAACTAATTTAAGTGAAAAGATGAAAAATAAATTGAGGAATGTGGTGAGATTAACTCTTGCTTCTTGCTTTTTTACATGATAAAATTTTCTTTGGGTGATGGTGGAGAAATTTTTTACACAAAATATTAAAGGAGTATGGAGGACATATACTCACAAAAATGAGTATGAGATAGAGATGATCTCACCAAATACCTCAACTTATTTTCTATCTTCTTACCCAAATTAATTATTTTTATTTTTATTTTTATTTTCTATGGTACTACCAAACGGAGCCTAAAAGTTGATACATTTGTGATGATTAGCCATATCTGTTTTTAATGTATGGCTGTTCTTTTATTGCATTATAGTATTTATCACACGCTTACAGGATTTTAATCGAATAGTTAGTTAGGATGCCTTTTCTTGAAAAGTTAAAAACAAATTGTAACAGCAGCTCATTTTTGTGGAATTTAAAAGGTGGAACGAGTAATTTGTGTGAAATATTTTGTTAGTTTTTAAATTGTAACGAAACACAACTGATTTTTTTTGGAAAAGTAGAGATTCCTATTTTACAGTTCAAGTGCGGTGATATAAGCACTCTGCAGCTCTTGTGATAAACATGACACCCTTCCCCAGTTTCCCGAAAGACACAAGTGTCCTCATCATCAGATCATCAGTAACTCAATTTTTAAAACGCAAATTTTGTCTTTCGAGATTAATAATTTCTTATAAAAAATAATACTTTATTTATTGTCAGGCCAACTTTTATTCGGATATGGAAAAAAGGTTCAGTGGAGCAATACTCAGCAGTACCATACTTGGCAACCCTCGTGAATTGTGGGCTATGGGTGGTCTACGGACTCCCAATGGTGCACCCACATAGCACCCTGGTCGTAACCATTAATGGGTCAGGGTTTGCCATTGAGCTGGTCTATTTGACCCTCTTTCTCATTTTCTCTAGCCGGAATAAGAGGGTCAGGGTACTACTGGTTATGCTGGCTGAGTTGGCTTTCATCGGAGTTCTCGCCCTCTTGGTTCTGACTCTGGCACACACCACCAAGGTCCGGTCCACCATCGTCGGAAGTTTATGCATGCTGGGCTGCTTTATGATGTACGCCTCACCATTGTCTGTCATGGTCAGTCTCTTTAAACCTTTCTTTTATATATATATATATGCAACTTTCAATTTCCCTTCTATATGTAAGTGTTACATTTCTTATAATTAATGTTTTACTATTTATGTTTATTTATCATTTCAAATCCGCACATATAATCATGTATGATTACTAGCTTTCTGTGAATGGATGTGCAATATGGATATATATTTAATTTTAATACAAAAGAGATAATGAAATAGTTAAGAGCTTTGTTCTCTAATGAAAAGGTCAAATTTCATTATTTATTTTTTATAAAATTTTGATGCGGGTAAGATGAGAAAATAAAATTAAGTCTGACATGAGTTTAAGATCTGGCTTTATATAGAAGAAGATAGTATATATTAAATCTCAAAGTAGTACGTTATTATTTATTTTCATTTGCACTCAATTATATCTCACTATTAATTGCAAAATAAATTTTAAATTAATGGTTTATTAATATATATGTGTGTGTGTGTCGCTAAATAAAATAAAAAATTAATTAAAGTGTAGGAGATTCCCATAAATGCTAGAACAACTACATATTGTTACAACTTCATAAATAGATAGTGCAGCATTAAAAGCTCGCTAGGTAGGTGCAGTCATCGAACTTGTTTGTTTGTTTTTAACATAGGAAACTGAATTTTGGTGATGACAGAGACTGGTGATTTCCACCAAGAGTGTGGAGTACATGCCGCTTTTTCTCTCCCTTGCCGCATTTGCTAATGGCCTTTGCTGGACTTCCTATGCCCTCATCCGTTTCGACCCCTACATCGCCGTAATAATTCTCTCTCTCTCTCTCTCTCTCTCTCTCTATATATATATATATATATATATATATTATAATTATTTTAGTAGTAGTATTTAAGCTCCGTTTAATTGTAAGGTAGAAAGAAAAATAAATTGAGTTAGTTTTAATAAAAATATGAAAAATAAGTTGAGCGAGTCGAGTGATATCCTCTTGATTTTTAAGTTTTTTCATGAAGGAATTTTCTTTGCTTGGTGGTGAGGAAAAATTTTCCACAAAAAATATAGAAGAATAGATGATATCTATTCATAAAATGAGCAACGTTTCTCACCTTACGTTCTATCTTTTCACACAAACTAACTAAATTTATTTCTCTTTTTCATCTTTGCAATTAAACAGAGCCTTAGTGTACAAATTGAAATTAAAGATTTTTATTGATTGATATCATGTCGATCAATTTACAGCCAAGAGGGTACCAATCATCCATTTTCAACAAGACACTCACGTTTGAATGCTTTATATGGTTACCAACCAAACCCTCAATTAATGCATCTTGAGTGTGCCTAACTATTTAGCCATTTCCTGAAAATATTCAAGTACGCATGGCTGGCATTTGACATGTTCAGTGTAAATTAGAAATAATGCAAAATTTTCGAATTTAGCCCTCTAAAAGATAATGATCATTATGTAAAAGATAACTCTATTTTTTTAATGATTACAGGCACCTAATGGGATTGGAACACTGCTTGGGCTAGCCCAGTTGATACTCTATGCAACATTTTACAAATCCACAAAGAGACAATTAGCAGCAAGAGAAATTAGCAAACTGGAGATGGGCTCCACGGAGACTGTTGTTTCTCCGGACCCCAAGAAATTAAGCAGTGATACTCAGCAGAATGGATCTGTTGGTAGGATTTGATGACCCAAGCCCAACCCATCATCAGCAAGATTTTACTTACTCAATACACCCAAAGTCCTTTTCTTCTTCTTCTTCAGAGAAAAAGATTAAGCCCTTATGGGAAAGAGGAAAATATAATATTTTTCCCTCCCCTGTTCTACTTTTGTGTTTTGATTGTAACAAGAAAGTGTAAGGCTTTGCCCTAAAACTCTTTTACTTGCAAGCAGTAATTTCTTGTTTCTTGCAAGTTGTAGTAAATTTTGCTGTGTGTTGTAGTTTGAGGTTTTATTTCCCTTGAATTAAAAAAAAAATAAAAAAATAGATGGCTTCGGTATCATTTGCTTCTTTACTTGAATGTCAAATTTTCTTCGCATATTATATTTTATAGGAAAGAGGGAGAAAAAGAAGAAATAATTGTAGGACTTTCCGAGTAACATCAAAAAGTTGTAGAAGAGTTACTAAAAGTACTGCTTCTATGTTTAACCAATTACTGGTCTTGAATAAGGTGAAAACATGTAAAAAAAATTATCAATCAGGTACAACAGAACAAGTCCAGTGGAAACTGTTACAAACGATCTTCCCTCCAGCCCAAGTAATGCAGCACATATAAACCATATTATATATATATATATATATATCAAGCTAGCTCCTAAAAGGTTTGGTCATTTTAACTAATACTCCTTCCATCCAAAATTGGGAGTTCACCTACCCTTTCAAATATAATGAATGTACTAACTCATAATGGGGAAAAAGTTTTGGTCTGAACTAATCATTGATTGTGATGAAATTAGTTCATAAATATGTAAAAGTCAAACATGAACAAAAAAAGGACAATTCAACACTAAATCTAGATGGCTAAACATATAATTATTCCTCTTACGTCTAAGTAGTAGCATCTACCTAAACTTGAAGAAGCTGTCATACTCGTACAAAAGCAAACCATGCGGTTATGATGGTTATCTATATCCTTTATTTGAGCGGTGCATACTTTTGAAAATATGTATCAGAGTTTGAAGTTCCACTGTGCCCATAGGTGGCAACTTCCCCCTCCTCGTTTGAAAAAGAAGTTATGAGGGTAAAAAAATGACAGGCAGATTACTCCTAACAATTGTTTTGTAAGCTTCTTACCGCTAGATCAACATCTACAACCACCCAAAAGGGGAAATGTCAAATAATCGTTGAATTCCAAAGGTAAACAGGGATTAGGATGACAGAGTCCATGTCAAACTTAAAAAAGCTCCAAAATTCAAGACCAAAACTGAAAACACTAAAAAGGATCAAAAGTCATCAATGGAGTTAAAAACCCAAAACTAAAAATAAACGTAAAAATGGTGGATAAAGCATTTTCAGATTTCTGAACTTCTGAAACACGCCTGCATTAACCTTAAGTTGATACAGTTGGGGAGTGAGGAATCCTTAATCAGCATGCTAAGTTCTACAAGTTACGTTGCTTTCAAAAGCAACGTTATATATATATACATATATCAACAAAATGATGTTATTAGAAGCCTAAAACAAGAAATAAAGAGGGAAAATTCCTTACAGGTTACCACTTGGGCAGGCTGTGAGGACCAAAATCTGCAGCTTTACTTGAATCTTCCTACCACTAACACATCTAACTGAATTGCTCAATGAGCTTTTTTACCACTATATATCATTAACTAACAGTCTTATTGTATTGATGCCTGATAATCTTGAAATATCCATGCATTCCTCCAAATCCGCATCACAGGCTAGTAAAACCCACTCGTGATCATCATCTAAATACCTGATATCAAAAGCACCCATCTCCAACTTCAGCCTTATAGCCACTTCCTCCTTCAGCTTTACAATACCTGAATTTAATGAGAGCCGAAACCTTATAATATCTTCTCGGTATGTTGCTTTTATTGTTATGGTCTCAAATTCAGTCCTTGACAAAAATTTTGGCATCCTGACAGCAGGGGTGGCTTTTGGTTCCTCAAGAATCCCGTTAGAACAAGGTGGGTTTGTATAACTGTACTCTAGGGTGTGTTCATCAAAGAAAGTCTCACCCAAGGAGCAGAGATTTGTCAAATTATGTGAGCTTCCAGCATCCTCAATTAGCAATCCTTTAAATGGTTCTTGGGGTTGTGCTGTTAGAGCAACTTTTGGAATTGAAAACACACTCGATTGATTCAGTTCTTGAATTTGTTCAGAAGCCAATTTGAACAAGCCTTCTTCTTTGGGAGCAAGGACTTGGTCATCTGGTGAGGAGGATTCAAATCCTAGGGAAGGGCTAACTTGGCAAGAAGCGCGAGAAGTAGGAGTCCCACTACCCTCTTCTCTTGAACCACTCTCGGTTTTGGACTGGTTTGAGCCCTCACCTAACTCAGTGAGAAATCCCATTTGGACATTAAAGAAGTCGTTATAATCTAATACCCTGCCTCCATTCATTTGATTTACTGTTTCAGTCTGTTTCTCGCTTCCCGTTATCGGGTGGGTAGCAATGGAATTCTTTTCCTCTGGTAGTTCAAGTGGGTTTGAGCCATGTTGATTGGATTCATTCAATTTGGCAGGCCAAGAAACTGAACCAATGGGAGCAGTAAGTGAAGTGAATGTTCCTTCAGTGCCTTGTACGGATTCCATTATGCGCTTTAACTTCGAGAGGCCACGGTTAACCTTATTGATCTTGCGGGAAGGCCACCTAGATATCCCATGCTGCCTACAGATGCGCTTCATTGTTGTAGGGCAAACTGTAAAAATAAAAAAAAACTTGTTAAGTATATGTCGATTTGGTTGCTACTGCAACAGATTAATCCATTTTTATACGTGTATGTTTTGTTTTTAAATATACGGCGACGGAAATAACAATCAAGCACTTTTTTTCCGTTTCCCCATGTTCTTAATGTGAACTTAGACCTGCCTCCTACTTTCATAATAGCCAAGCTTCCCCTCCCTGCATGAGGGGGAATATCAAAGAACTACTCAAAAATGGGCAATGTCTAATTTTCTTAACATAATCTTTTGACTTAACACCCCCCCCCCCCCTCTTCTCTTCTCCCACTTTTTGTAATTCTTTGAGATTCCACCACATGCAAGGGCAAATTCTAATGTCTATGAAAACAGGGGTAAGTCTCGTTTCGCATATACAATGTGCGTGTGTTTGGGTTGGGGGGGCGCAAAGTCAAAAGGCCCCACAAAAAAACAATTTTAAGGTGCAAGCATACCGCCAAGACTTTTTGCAGCATCTTTAAGACTTCCAGTAAAATATTGTTGCAGAACCTCTAAGCTAATTGATTTCTCAGGTTTTCCACGTTTCTTCTCCGATTTCTTTCTTATATCCTTCTCTGAACATGAAACACCATTTTGAACACCACTGATATCATCAACACTCTGGCTGCCATTTACCGGATCAACCCCTACCATTATCTGTTGTTCCAATGAATCAAGATCCACCATTTCCCCTCCATTTTGTAAGGCATCAGGTCCAGGCGAAGATATCGTAGATTGGGTTATTATAACAGATTCAAGACCCGAAGCAAGTTTCTTGTCCACCGATGATTTAATGATTTCCACAAATCCCGGGTCATCAAGTTCTTTACCAGAAGCAACCTTGAGACTTCGAAAACGCTGCTTCATTGTCACCAATAGTGAGTCCAACCAGGTCTGTTGGTCCATAGAATCAAACATGTTAGGGGGCATAAAGAACTCCAGAACGTAGTCATCATTCCCAGTGTGAGTACTGTGTAAGCAGATAGCAAAAGAGCTACTTAGCCCAAACATGCGTGCATAATGTACCAAGGGGTACTCGGATTTGCAAAATTGCGTAATATCTTCACAAAAGCATGAACTTTGGGAAGAAAATGCCCTCCCAGCAACCCCCTGCCCCTTCAGTAGGTGATGCTCAGCACATGCTTGCCGAAACCCCCACATGGTCGGGTTTATGATATAGAACGCAACATCTGTTGTGGACATACATACTTGTCCCATACAACTTCCATCAAAGCTACTACAGCTCTTCTTCAAACCACCCCCATTGGCTAGTACACTGCGGTGCATGCATGGAACCCAGGTTTGAGCCAGAGGTAATTTGTGAGTTTCACACACCAGTGTAAAGATCTCCATGATTTCAGCAAGCGCATTTTGGCGACCTTCATTGCAAAACTGGTTTACAAACTAGCCATGTAAGTACGTTGTTTTAGCATGAAAGAGAAAGGGGGATATATATAATACTTGATGCTTGCCTGAGTGTTAGGATGATCCAAGATCTCTGAACTTTTCAAATTTACTGCCTGAAAGGAAACTGAAACTATTTAACTGAGGAATCATGAAAATTATGGGATGTACAGAAGATTACTTAACAACCAAATCATAAAAGATAAATATGATTTCCAGTTCTGAGCATAATATATTTGTAAAAGAAGAGTATAAAAGACAAATCATAAAAGAAGGAAATGCATCTGATTTGTGCATTCCGCAGAATTGATTATAATGGTTTCAAAATTCTCATCCTTATGTGCATTGACTGGAGCATATTTTATCCATGTCTCTCTAAAAACTTCAAAGCAGATGTGAAGCATGCACAAAAAGGGTCTGAAAGGTCCACCATAATCAGCCACTAATTTCTTCAGAAAATCAGCACCAAAAATAATAAATAAGTAGCAAAAATAGAATTTTGTAAATAAGTTTACACGCAGGTCAAGCATGGGTGTCATCCATTTTATTATTAAAAATGGTGCATGTATAATTTTAGTGATATAAACTTAATAAAGAGCTTTCCACCCAAACTCTTCATTTAAAGAGGGATCTCACCTTTTCCTTTCAGACTTTTTTTTTACTATGCCCCCTGTTCTTAATGCAAAATTAAACTTACACCCCTGTTTTCATAATGGTTAGACTTTGCGCCCTGCATGTTGGGGAATTTCTAAGAATTACATAAAAATGGGAGGCAATGTCTATTGTCGTCTAACACTCTAACAATTAAGAAATGGGGCGCAAAGTCGAAAAGCCCTATCCTTTTTCCCCCAAGTGTTGCTCAATGATTATCTCAATATAAATGTAGGTGTTAACCCTTTTCCCGAACTGAAAAAAGGAAAAACTGTAGCAAGTCTTAATATGGCTATAGGCTAGTGAAATTCCCCTTACAGAGTCTTACTTAGGTCAAGCACCCTCAGCTTTTTTTTCTCAAAATGCTTTTTTTAGGTTAACTAAGAAAACTTTTTTTGTTGGCCATGAAAAGATGGTGGGCCTGTGTTCAAGATTCAAATCTGATTTCCAAGAAAAGCCATGTAGGAGAGAGACAATTATAACCATCCTGTTGTCTTCAAAACTCTAACCATCCATATGAGATACTCATGCATGATGATGTGTATCCATAAACCACTAAATATAAGCTTTAGATTGGAAAATTTTAATGAGCCACATCATTTAATAGAAGTAACCATTTAAAAAAATTGGCAAAATGTACACCCTCTAATGTCCAGGGAAGAACAATAAATGAGACTGAATCTGTGCACTAAGAAGGATAGGGAGTTTTAGCAATGGGAAACCAACCTCAAGTGCTTTACAGACTTTATCAACCTCAGGCGCATAGTTGATCTTCTGTGAAGTCATTATGAGCTCAAGCACACCAAGACAGGAATGCCCAAAAGGCTCAAAAATTGGCAAAGCCAAAGTCCCTCGAACATTACAATGCTGAGCATGATTAAGCCGCGGATATTCTTTGCTTGAGTAATACTGTACATTTGGAGTCCATTCCGGCAGCTTTTGCTGAAAAACACGACCAGGAAGCCCAAGACCTCCACCACTCTCCCCATCCACAGAAAACATATACTTCAAAGAGACTATTCGATACTGATGAAGCCCATTAGTATTTGGGTCAAGAACAAAGGGTTGCCCTGAAGTTGTGAGTACATACCTATCCCCACTCTTCACAGGTGCCCAAAGCTGAGCTAAAACATGTAGCTCAGATGATTCTTTAAGGTATCGAAGAGCCCGTGTCATCCTCTCCTTAATCAAACAAGAACTGTCTGCATGGTCTAATGGGCTCAAACCCAAAAGGGGCGGAGATAGGCTTCTTTTAACATCATCACCAAATGGGCTTTGAGTTGCTAGATCAGGATTACCTGTATTTAGTTGAAATTCCAGAATAAGAAGAAAATAAGTTAATCTCTAACTGGAGAGGTAAAAACCACCCCACCACAACAGCAAGTTCTTCAATCAGAAAATGAAAACGAAACGACAAACGGAGTGACTCCTGTTATACGGGAACAACTTCCACAAAGTAAAAATAAAAACAAGCATGGAAACACTTCAAGCTTCCGAGTATTATGCAAAGAACTGTTTTGGCTGCCAACAAATTACAAGAAATCAAAAGATAACTATAGAATTTTACCTTTCGGAAGCTAACAAAGTTAACCGAGATAGGAAAATGAGTTTTGTTGGTGCAAAAAACTAAACAAGGGCAGTTTATACCAAACAATTAGATGATTAGTTCAAATGATTGAGGTAATAAATGCAATGAGCTAAAAGAGTCAAAGATGTATGAAGATATGGGTTAGTTCTCTTCTGTGAAATAGAGCTAGGAGCTCGGGTTGCTTTGTATTATAATAACGGAGTTGGTGTTACAAGCTTACAAAGTCTCTCTAGCCATTTTCTCCTCACAAAATTACAACAGGAGTATACTTGAGCTACAAGAGTTCTAAATTCCCTATGTTAGGAGCTCTATTGTATGCTCTATAATTCTATTTCTCTCTATCTCTTTTTTGGTTGTTCTTCAGTAATTCTTGGTTGTTCTTGGTTGTTGCGGGAAGTAAATGCTTCCCATATATATATGACAGAGGGTTGGCGTGTGCGAGAGCTCTGAGAGCAGCTCCAAAACCATACCCTATCCACTACCAACTCTGACATTGCTTCTCTATGAATTCCGGTGCATTAAATCCAGTTAGTGTGCATTTAATGAAGTTGAGGGAATCTCTACGGCGTTGGTGGAGTTGGGGGCAATTGCCCATCAGGGGCGGACCCAGGATTTTTCGATAGGGTGAGCTGAATTAACATAAAAATTTATGACAATTTTTTAAGCAAAAAATTTATTCCTACAGTGAAATTTTTTTTAAATAAAAATAATATAGTTAAATGTAATTCTTTTTTATGGAAGAAAATTAGTATTCTAAAATTAAATGAGAGAGAGAGAGAGGCTCTAGTTTGACAACAACACAAAACTTGTTAATTTATTTGGTTTTTTTTCTTGTATAGTGGTGTGGGCCAGCTAGTTCATAATTTTTCCCCTTTTCAAGAGAGTTTGAGAAAGATGGACTGGGCTAATTATGGGCTGGGGTGGGCTGAACTAAGGAATTTACTGGTCTAATAGTATTTTTTTTATATAACTAGTGGGAAAAAAAAATCTTGGGCTGGGCTGGAGCCTTCTGGGCCAGGGCCCAGTTCCGCCCCTGTACTATTTGTACATGTTCTGACACGGTGGTTGGCCAAGGAGCTCCAGAGCTCGTAGGAAGAGCTCCGGCACTTGGGGTCTGGAGCTTATTGTATGAAAACAATCCTCAGCTCGGTGCCCTGTCTCCCTAAGATCCTTGCTAGCAAATGGTGTTTATGCAGAGCTCCCGGGCTCCCTTAAGTGGGAATATTCCAAGTTGCTATCGTGGACGGCCACGTGTCACCTTGTGGTTGGCGGAATAAGTTAATTTAACAATTTGCTCCATCAAGTTTGTTTGATAGCAGCTCCTCACTCACGCATTTTATTTTTGCAGCTAGGTAGGTTACAAACCATAAAATGTTTTAAGCAGGCCACGCAGAATCATTTCAAGGGGGGTACATGTTATTCAAAAGTTAGTTTCAGTATCTCCATTTGGTATAGAGTACTTGAATCTAGTAACAATGATTCTGTAACCAGCTAGGCTCTTGCCTACAATTCTATAAATTGGAGTTGTATTCATGTATTAACTATCCAACTGTCGGGAAAAAAGAATCCCCTTTCCTCTAATAGTTTCTGCATATCCTACTAGTAGGTAATAGAAACTATATTATGGCCTTAAGCTCTTTCAAGCAATTTAAGACAAATTACCTAATGGCTAACGGTACTCTCGGACTAAGGACTAGTATTTAGAAGCAAGGATTCAAAAAGTACTGAACTCAATCAAATCACAAAAATTTCCAATTTTAATAAACTTTTCAAATCAAATCAAGCGGAACAGAATTAACCAGATTAGATTATTAAAAAGGAATATGAGGACTATTCAAGCTAGGCTGGGAATAAACATAGTCCAATCAAAAAGTTGAAGTTGATAAATTACGGTGGAAATGTATGAGATTAAAACCTGCGGCGAACATCGAGTTGCCAATTCTGGCGAGTTTATCTTCGGGAAAGGACCAGAGAGGGGACCAAGGTTGATCGGAACCGGAGAGAACAAACGACGGCGCTTGATCGAAGACCTGATCGAACGTCCAGGAACTTTCGAGATCGTCAATATCGAGATCCATAGTGAGCAAGTCACTCTCCGGTGGAGTGCTCTGCTCCTTTGACTTGGAAGTAGAGCAGATTTTTCATCTTCTGTTTCGGACATATTCTCTCTCGGAGGATTTTCCCGGGAAACAAACACCAGCGGGAAAGAAACAATATATCTTACTCTTCTGGATGTGGCAACTGGAAAGTAACGCAATAGAGCAGGAAAGAGGCAAAAGATATGTGACGATGATGGTAATTAAATTGGGGGGGGCGACGGTGGCTCCCACTCAGCTGAGAATCACTTTGTCTGTACTATCTGCATCCAAGTTGGCAACCGGCAGATGCACTTCGCTCTCAAGTCTCAACCACATCGCATTAAATTTCACCAATGCACCTTTAAGTAATCGAAAATTTTAGTTTGCATCCCAGGGCCTTTTGGTTGTTCTTGAAAATTACAAATTAGATAATTTATAATTAAATAATTTATAAAAATTTTATTTATTAGTATTTAGTTGTGTAAATTGAATAATTGTAAATATGATAATTCTAGTTGTTTCACAAAAACTCAAATTAAGTCATTTCAAGTAAAACTTGAAATTACCTAGTTCTAGAATTAGATAATTCATTATAACTCTATTTTTTAAGAAGATCTAGTTTTTATCCGTGATGTTGATGTATCTAGACAAAATTTTAAATAACATAAACAATAGAAAACATGATTTTATTCTAACAATCGGAATTTTTTGTTTATGTTTTCCAAACACTACTTGAATTAGAATTGAATTATTCATAAATGAGCAAATTCATAATTCTTCAATTGAAAATTAACTAATTCTAAAATTAGGTAATTTACGCAACCAAATGGGCCCTACAATCAACTCCAATATGTTATTTTCAGCTATTTTTTTTTTTTTTTTTGAAGGCATTTTCAGCTAAATTTTTAACTGGTGGCTTTCAACACGACCATCTTGTGTGTGTTTTTTTAAAGGAAATTTTGATAGAATACAAAATAAAACGAACGAAAAACAAACAAAGCCTTCATTTATTTTAATAAACCCCGCACTGGACTCAACAACTTAAATGAGATCCTGAGTTAGTTTCAGGATTGGTCCTATGATTTGGAGGACCTTATCCGAAAATTCAAAACATAATCCTTTTTTACATAATTATGTAAATCAAAAAAAATTATATCACTATCTTTGAAGATTACAAAAAAATACAGGTAACTTTTCACATAACTACTTAGTGAATGGTTTTACACCTCTTTATATGGGTTATGGACCCTTTTATTTCTTTCTTTGAATTTGGGACCTTCCTTGCCGATAAACAAAATGTTGAAAACTAAAATTTGAGCCCTTAATTTTAATATAACTTGTCTCTAATTGGGCACATGATAGCTTTTTCATGTTTTGTTTTTTTACTTTATAATGGTGGGACAAGTAATCAAGTATTTTGCACACAATCAATTTTGCCATTAATATAAAGAGTAAAAACAAGCAGAAAACATTACCATATTGTCTATTGAAATTATCCTTGAAAAACACATGTGAGATGCCCGAAAATAACTTATTGGTGTTAATTGCAATAGTTTGAATGTATAGGGTGCATGCTATCTCGAAAAATGTTTAAGATGAAACTGAAATTTTTATTTAATTTAGGGTGCATTAGCGTAATTTAATGTTATTATTATATATATTTTTCCGGCACACAAACAGTTTTACAATCATTGGCCATGAAATCACCATCACGGACCCAGTGCTAATGTGCTATTATCTTATATTCTTATTTCTTTATAAGGCCTAAAGGCCATCCGCTCCGCCGCGTCGGTCAAAAATGACAAGTTTAGCTTATTTTGTGCCCACTGAGCTTTTGAAATTGTTAAGCCGTTGATATATTTTCCTTTGGACAAGTTTTTATATGGGACGATACACAACATATTCTAATTACTTTTGAATGATATACTGTATGTTGTTCAATGTATTTTTAAAAGATATATCTTTTTTTTTAATATGCTAAGTGATTAAAATTAACTACTCTTATATAGGAATGGCAACGGGGCGGGTTTGGCAAAACCCGAACCCGACCCGCACATAAATAACCCCGTCTCGAACCCGCCCCGAACTCGAGATGCGTTTTTTTTAAATTTTCCAAACCCGCTCCGCATTAATTTTCCAAAACCCGAACCCGCCCCGCCCCGCCTCGCCCCGAATAAACCCGAACCCACACATATATATAAATATATATATATATATATCTTATAAATTAAAATTATATCTACACAACATATATCTACACACACATATGTATATATATAAGTATATAATTAACAAATCCACACATATACGGAACACAACTTAAAAACATATATATCTTATAAATTAAAATTATATTTAAATATATATATATACGGGGTAGGTTTTTTATTAGCAAAACCCGAACCCGGTCTGGGTTTTTTTCCAAAATACCAAACCGAAAAAAAACCGCCAACCGCTCCACTCGGGTCGGATCGGGTCGGGAACCCGGCGGGTTGGGTTTTTTTGCCATCCCTACTCTTATACCAACCGATCAGACTCACCATTCTTAGCCTAGGACGATAATAATTATATTGTCTCATATTTTTTTAAAAAAAAATTATTGGAGGATATAGTGTTTATTATCTCATGAATTGTCTTGTGGGACAATACATTATATATCGTTTTAAAATTAATTTAAATCGAACTATTTTTTAAAACAATACATTGTGTGTCGTTTAAGATACCCATTTTCTTCTTATTGATAGAATAAATTTAGCATTTTACACACTTTTCCGTACCTCGGTGGAGATGCCCATGGTGGAGTTGAATGGACCATTTTTTTTAATTTTTTTTCTGGTTTGGAAGTAATTTGATTCGGTGCTAGATTTTTTTTATTTGTTTTTCTATCTTAATTAGCATTCATTAAGAGAGAATTTCTAAGTAAAATATTTAATAAATTTAATAAATTTTAATTTTATAGATATTAAGTATATTATTATAGTAATAATAACAGTAAAATTATAAAATACTATGCGTTCATCATACAGAACTAAATAAAATTAAAAGGGTTTTTTAGATCGAGATTTTATTAAGTATTGAGTATTCTTAGTTCAATATTCTTATTCAACATCTAGAGCCTAAGAAAACTACTATGAATAATGCTACACCACCATCCTTTTATTTATTTTTTGAACAAACGTCCTGTTAATTAAAGGGGTCAAAAAAATCCACTTAATTTTTACATAAAAAACAAATAATAATATGATTATGACATTTATCAAACTCTCGCAAATAAAAAAAATTAAATACACATTCAACCACTAAACACTTAACGTTTTTATTATTATTCTCTTTAAATTAGATCTGTGTAGCGCAAGTATATAGAGCTCTCTCACATGGTCTTTTTCTCTAATTCTCTTCCTTTTTTGTCAAACACTACAGGCCTCTCATATATCCAGTGGCGGATCTAGAATTTGAAGTACGGGGGTCCAAAACACAACATAAAAAATATGATACTCTATAAATTTATTAAGAGGAACCACAGCCACTTAAATTTATTGAATACTTATAATATAAATAATAATATGTATAACTATTGACATTCCATAAAAAAAAATTAACACTCTAAAATAATTTTTAGAGATAAAAAAATTTATAACAAAATAAAAATACATAATTTATTTAAAGAGTGCCAACAACTATATTTATATAAAAAAAATACTAATACTAATAAGGGTTTAAAATATCTCGGGGGGACAACCCCCCCCCCCCCCCCCCCCCCCCTCCATCCGCCACTGCATATATCTCTGGCGTTTAAATTTTCTTCCAGATCTACATGGCTTTGGTCTTTTTTTCATATCTGGATCTTTTGTCTCTCATTGGTGAGAGTTTTTGTCCTCTCTAATAAATTGATATCATCCAAGTAGTACAAATCGCATGGTGGTATGGAGAGCAAATATGCGTTCTTGGAGGTATAATTAACTCAAAACTATTCAGATATGTATTCATTCATCAATCTATTTCTTTAAATTTTCTTATTATTTTTTAGAGTTTTGTTAGGCTTGATGGCTTCACTTAGAAAGGCTTTGTCTATTTATTTTTGTCAGGATGTTCGTTATAGTAACTTCTCTTTGACGTCCCTTATTTAAGATTTTTTGTGACTAGTCTTTGTACAACTTTAACAAATTTATTCAAGTCGAAAACCGACTTTGATCTATTCTTAGATTATTAATGAAATTTCCGCTTTGATTTTTTTGTTTTAAAAATATTAAAATTCATTAGTATATGCATGCCAAGGTAAGTTAGTCATGAACAAAAAAATGGACATATTCTTGGTCTATATCTAGTGATAGGCAACGAATTGAATTTGAACAAACTTGAACTCAATTTATCTAAAAATATGATTTACTCGAACCTGATTTGGCCCAATAATAAATTTTATTTTAAAAATTCTAAACCCGCTCTATTTATCTATATGTATAGACCCAAATCTGCCCTCACTTGCATTGATCGATCCCAACTTGTTACATTGATATGATATTTATAATAATGGAATAAAAAAAAACACAATATCCGGGTTGGACTGAGTCGAGTCGGATTTCGTTTATTTTACTAAAATTCCAACCAAACCCCTTAATATTTTAGAAATCCATATTGACCTCAACTCCAATACTGAATGGTCCATTAAGTTCGGCGTTTTTGTCATCCTGTCCAAGTCCAGGGCAACTAAAAAACGAGCCCAGCCCATGCCATTACTTGCTCCCCCCCGAAAAAAGAAAAAAACAAACCCAGTCTCCGTTTAGCGCAAAAACTCACCTGAATCGACATTAACCCTTTCCTCCGATCAAGCTATTTCTTTCATTTTCAAGGTATGAGTTGCTATTGCTCACTCTTACAAGATTTCGGTCTTATTAGATCTCATGTTAATCTTGATTTTATATTAATAATAGGTGAAAATGAACGGTGATAATATACCTAATATAAAGAAGTGGGTTGTATTCTACCCTGTTTACATCAATTCGAAGAAAACAATAGCTGAAGGTAGGCGAATCAACGCCACAAAAGCCTGTGAAAACCCTACTTGTGTTGAAATTGGCGATTGTTGTGGCTTCCTCAAACTTCCATTCGCAATTGAGGTTTTTGTTTCATCATCGAATTCCAATTGCTTTGATCTTCAGTTTGTTGTTCGACTTTGTAATTGTTTGTTTTTTGATTTGATAGATTGATAAGGCTTATCCCCGAGATTTTATGCAAAGAGGGAGAGTGAGGGTTTTGCTGAAAAAGGAAGACGGTTCTTTGCACAATCCGGCTATTTCATCAAGTAAGCATATTTTTTCCCCTTTCTAATTTCTTTCACTTGTTCTTATTTGTTATTTCTCTTGTTTGATGCAAATGGATACATGCACTCTTCTTAAAGTTCTGAATTTTTTGGTTTTGGCCTAAATTTCACTAGCTGATTTGAGCAACTTAGTTGATCCTTTTAAGTAATTCTAAATTTGATGCAATCAATGGCCATAACTAAATATTTTCTAACAATCCCTGGATTTGATACATTGATTTCAGAAGCAGGACTCTTAACTAAGATGCACCAAATGCAAAGTGGGACTCTTGGTAGATAAAAATAAAATAAGCTATTGTCATTTTACATAACAAAGATATTTGTTACATCATGTATAATGCTTATTTTTTTCTATGTTTTGTACATTAATGTATGAATCTGTCATTAGAGCCTGGTTTGAATGGTCTCTGTCGAATGCTTTCTTGTTAATTGGCGCAATCTATTTCATGTTCAACATTGTGGAATATGCTATTTGGTCTATGGTTGCTCTTCAACCTTTTTGGCGCAAATCTTTATCACTATTAGTTCTTCACTATTTCTATATTCTTTCTGTTTACTTTTTTATCTCTACATCTAATCTACGAAGATTAAAGAAGTCATTCTGTTTCATGCTCGGTCTAATTCATGTCATATTTATATTGCATTTCTTATATGTACATATTTCATGTCGTAAAAATGGCTACTAGTAGTCTTAATTTTTCCAAACTATGTTGTAGAAAATGAGAGAGAAAAGAAAATAAAGTGAAATTCATTAAGCTCCCTTTGGTTTTGATCCTTCTATGGGGGTATTGGGTTTGTAATGAAATTAAATTAGATGCCTATGAGCGCTAGAATAAAAAGAAGTGCAATAATTTTTGCTTTGCAATTTGGAAAGCACAATATATTTGAGTAGTTTGCAAACTGGCTATATTTCATCCCTCTCAACTGATTTTACTTGCCATTTTGGGCATTTACTGTGGAGTGTGGACTGGTACACATATAGGCGTTTTAGGTGATACTCATCCTGATAAAAACATGACCTTTTTTCCCGGTGATTGGCCTTTCAGTTATGAGTTAGTAGTGGAAGTTGTCTTTTGGACTTGGCTCCTCTTCATTACCCTTTCGGTTAAATTTCCCTCAATGGGGTTTAGTTCAAGGGCAATCGGATGAATTTTTTCATGGAACTTGGTGGAGATGGTTCTATAACGAGTAAATCATTTCCACAAAATTGTATCAAGAAATTCAAACCAGAATTTGATATGTTCATTTTCAACCATTGAAATTTTAGATGATCATCCCAACCACTTGTAAATTGAATCTTCTCATGGAATTTTGTGGAGATGATATACTCATTATAGAGATCATCTCCACCAAGCTTCATGGAAAAAAAATAAAAATCATCCATTTAACCTTTAACTGGACATCAATGAGGGAAATTGAATTGAAAGGGTAATGGAGAGGAGCGAAGTCCGTTGTCTTTAATCTATATCTATTGTCGCATTACATTTCCTTTCATTCTTAAGGTCGTGATGCAGTTAATGTGAGTTATGTGTAATACTTACTGTTCCTGTCACATTGTAGAATTCAGAACCCTTTGGCTATTTTTTTGGGGTTTTGCATCCATGTTCTGGATCTTCACTTGTTTCATGATCCTAAAATGTGTCAAATGGTAACTGCAGACCATTTTGACTACAGTATCTTATGTTTTTAATCTACATCTGGATCTTGAGGACACAGCACTATAATCTTATTTAGTACCGTATGAATCACCATCATCATCTCTGTGGTTCCTTTTTGTTGTAGTTACTGTCATAAACTCATACTTATCCCTTGTGCTAAGTGCTAACTGTCTTTTTAGAGTTTTAAAGTGGGAAAGTTTTTAATTGGGTTTTTCCTTTGTGAGAGGGTCTTAATGCAAAGCCTTGTCAACTATCACAAATAGACAGAAGCAATTGAAATTTTTGAAATCTTCTCACCAGGGGTTTGTTGTTGACTTGTTGTCACGAGGCATGGGGCAAATGAGTCACGAGGCATTGGGGTAAATGAATCTACTAAAGCAAGTTGGTAGATAGATGAGTTTTGTTGTGCTTCCACCTTGTTTGTGGGCTTTGACTTAGAATACCGTGCACTACTTTACAGTCAGATTGAGATTTATGAATTCTTGATTAGTATCATATTTCTTTTTTGGAAAATATGTTCATTATGCTCTTTCTATAGACAATTGTTGAATATGCTCTTGAGAAAAGAGAAAAAAGTAAACGTTTTATACTAAAAGTATGCTACTTGGTCCAACCCAAATTAAGAGTTCATATTTAACTTTTGTAAAGAAACTAATTTCAACGTAACCAAGTCAATAATAAAGATAATTTAGTAGCACTAGATTACATACGTTGGTTATGTCCCAAGGAGGAGACTGGACTATTAATTTTTATTTTTATTTTAAAAAAAGGAGGGTCTATTTCTGTTCCCTTTACTACACAATAATATGTCGGTCATGTTTTTCTATTTGCCTGCTGTTTATTTGTGCCATGTGGTTAATGCTGCAGGGAAACAGCTGATGATGCATGTTGCAGAGTTGGTCCCTAGACACCCAGGCAGAACAAAGAAACAGGAGCCTACCTCCACCTCAAATGCTGGACCGTCCAAATCGGCCAAGGGTGGAAGAAAGAGGAGATAGCTTCAGTAGCTCGAATTATCATCAGATATCTCTCTTAATGTGCACTTTGACCTGGTCTTTTTTATGTTTTTGAACAAGTAATATAGAGATTTGCCGTCTAATTTGGAGCTCTTTAAGAGGCATTTTTGAACAAGCTCTTTAAGAGGCTTGCGTAACGAATTTATTTTTATTTATTTTTTATACATTTTGTCTTTGCAAATACATTACACTTGCGTTTTGAGGCGTCACCTTGTTTGTTTGGAAGTGTACTTTTCAGTAGCTATTGAAGATGAATTTTTTATATGTATTATAAGTAAGGGTGTAAATGGATATTCGAAAATTCAAATCTATTTTGAATTCGAATCCGTATTTTGTGGATATTTGTCCGAATGGATATTAAAAAAAAAGATTTGGATAGTGTTTACAAATATCCGAGAAAATGGATATAGATATGGATAATGATAGTATTCGACTTGGATAATTTGTATTCGTAGTGGATTATTCATATTTGCAAATATCCGATTTAGTGGATATTCGTATCCCCTATAATTTAGTACTGTATATATTATATACTTCTCTCCCCATTTCAAAAAGAAAAATCAGTTAAAATTTAATCTAGTAAGCACAAGATAGCCTAATTGACCAAAAGAAAAATTAACAAAAAGAAAAAAGAAAAAAGCCTGTAAAAAAGGAAAATAAAGAGAAAGACTGTTTACAACATATGTGATTTGTTAGCATAAAATATTTGAAACCATAACAAATTAAAAATTGTAACGAGATATTGAAAAATGGGGTTTATGTTAAATAGTTTTCTGCAAAAAAAGCAATGAATAATATTTTTGTAAATTAAGAGCCTATATTTGATCAAACTCTAAAAGATAGATATTTTTTTAGTATATCATTATAAATAAGTGTTTTAATTAACAGTGCTTTATAATAATTTCAACAAATTACATATTTAAAACTCATTTATTAATAAAATACATATGATAATAGTTTCGGGGTTTTGCAAAGTTAAATTTACTCCTTGTTTTCTAAAACATTACTATGTATTTGGGTTTATTTGACATTGTTTTAGAGTTTTATGAGTGAAACATAAGAATATACTTTTAAAAAATATAAAGACATCATACAAAACAAATTTGCATTAAATGTTTTGGATTGCAAAATTCAGTTTGCACAAAACACAATTTTGTACAAAGTAAAGTTTTGCTCAAAATATAATTTTGGTCAAAGCCCTCATTTTAAAACAAAATTAATAAATAGGCCCTTATTTTCAAAAAATATTATTCGCCTGATTTTTCGTGAAAAATATTGTCACACAAGACCTTTTACCCTATTTTTAAAAATTGTAATGATTTTCAACTTTGATTTGTCATCTTGATCTATGTGGTTATCTTATAATTTTAACGTAAATCTTATTGGATCATACGATCTTATAATTTTAACATAAATCTTATTGGATCATACGAAAGAAATAGAAGAAATTCATTATTTTAGTAAAAAGTTTGATATAAAATGTTAATAATTATTTTAATATTTTTTGCAATGTTTCGTTATACTTCTTAAGTTGTTGTATAATGTGTCATTTTAATTGAACGGTTATGTTGTCAAATATATTTTTAAAATTGAGTTATAAATAGAAAAATGGATAGAGATATTATACGAATCGGAGATATTCTATGGGAAAAGGATGAAAATAATTTAATATACCATCTAAAGGAATATTGATAAAGATTTGGATAGTAAATTTAAAAGGAGATACAGATAATGGATAGTATAATATCCGGTCTGTTTACGCCCCTAATTATAAGGAGACAAATGTAGAAGAGCTGTGTTAGAGAATTCAAACTGATAATTGTTGCTCGTTTTGAATCTGCAAGATTCCAAACTTAAAGCCTATTATTTGCCTATCACACAAACACAATATAAGGGTCCGTTCGGTAGCGTTTTTAAAGACCCGTTTTTGTTTATTTGAGTTTAAAAACAAATAAAAAATGCGTTCGGTGGGATATTGACAAAAACACGAAAAACGTTTTCGGAAAATGAATTCAAGTTTAAAGCATAAAACGCAAAAACGCTAAAATGATGTTTTCACCATTTTCACTCTTGCAATCTTCATTTTCATTGTTTTCGTTCTCAGAAAATGTTTTCACTATTTTCGTTTTCAGAAAATTCATTTTCTTATTTTCATTTTCTGAAAATATTCCCAGAAAACATTCTCCAAAAACGTTACCGAACGGCCCTAACTTTGTTCTACTTATCCTGCTGATTTTGACTGCTGTAGATGCTCTTACCATTTATTATTGTTTGAACCATCCATGCATAAAAAAAATGTTCTCATATATGAAAAGAAATGTTACCCAATATTTAGAATCACAAAAAGAGGAGGTATAATCATAGAGATCAAGCCGGAGTACTAAAAGTTAAAACTACTACTATGACGCTACAATGGATAGTAAGATTACAACTGCAAATGCATAAAAACAGAAATCTTTTCTGAATAAAACCAGATCGTAACAAACCAATTATTTGTATTTTCCAAATTAAAAAGAAAATTACCCTATGATCACTCAGAAAAATATTATTGAAACGCCCATCGTAAAGCATCCAACAGCTACCCAAGGGCTCAAGCGTTCACCTGTTTCAAGTACGGAAGAAGTTAGCCACCAAATGAACACAAAACAACAAAAGAAGGTTTAGTACAAGCAAAAACATATGTTAAGACCTTCACTGTTTTACTAGCTTACATGTGCAAAAAATGTAGTGGGTGTGATTAGTTTGCATGAGGAAATAATTGAATCCTTGGAGCTGATTTAACTCCTCATGGAAAATTAAAAGTTAGGGGGAGATATTTTTATGGATTTCATGGGAAGGGAAAATATAGGAACTCTATCATGCAAAGTGGATTTCAAGGGAAACTGCAATCATGCACCACTAAAGCATAAAGATGATAGAATGTTGGACATTTTCCATGGAAAAGGTGCAATCAAACATACACTTTGGCTCCATTTGATAACAAGTTGGGAAATGATAGAAAAAATAATTTATTTTTGTGAGAGGTTGGAAAACAAGTAGAGAGATGTGTAAAGATGTTCTCTTACATTTTCGCCTTTTTCATGAAAAAAAATCCTTTGGGTGGTGAGGAAGAAAAAAATTCCACAAAAAATAAAAGCGTGGATGTCATTTACTCATAAAAATAAGTATGAGATGGATAGCAATCCACCACATCAATCAACTCATTTTCCCAACTTCTCACAAAAATCAATTGTTTTTGCTATCATTTTCCAACTTGTTAATAAATAGAGCTTTAAATTAATTTAAGCTCCACTGTATGAAGAGTGAAACATTTGAAGTACCTATTCTTGCTGCCTTCCAGAAGAAACCTCGGAATCTGCCACACGCCAATAATCGAAATTGAGTCGGAATTAATCAAGTCAATAACAAACGGAATTACAAAGATTACTGGAGAAATAAAATCCAGAATATATAGGAGCAATAAGGATGAAGAAAAGAAGGGCTGACATATATGCCTCATCATATCTTGATGATGACATTTTACTATTAGGATTAAGTTTTAATCAGTTGATCAGCAAAAGAATATGAAAAACAACCAATATTACAACAAGGCTTCCCCCACCCCACACACACAAGCAAATAAATTTCATGTAAGGCCCACATATTTGGGATTTGACAATATTAATCCCATTTTGTTTTCGCCATTTGTAGACAGAATCAAACACTAATGTGGAAATGAATTTGTAAATGCATATCATGCTTCTAAGCAAAAGCAAACAAAGGGTGGCTTCAAGAATTGAGCAATTACGAGCCTATGTTACTAACTTCAACTTTTATCTCCGGTATAATTCATAAATCTCATCCGCAACATCAACTTGATTATTAATTTTGACTAAATAACTTGCACAACTTTTTAAAAGGGTTTAACCATCTTACGAACTTGAAATTAATTCAACAAACTCGAAAATCTTAATTATCATTGACCTCGTAGTCTTACTGTCTTAGTAAGTTAGTAGGAAACAAGTACATAAATGATTTGATCTCAATAGGCCTATTATCTGTTGAATATAGATCAACGGTACAAGTCATAAGTAAGGCTGAATTGGAGTTCGTACACAACTCTTACTCAGCTGCTTCGCTTTATTTGTGGTCTTCTTTTATTACATCACATAACAACGTCAATCCTACTACCCTTCTATTCACTTGAGTCCCTTTACATGGAGTCAAGGTTACTCACAGGTTAACCATTAGCCAATGTGATCACAAGTGCTTTTTAAGCATGACCAAGACCATGCCAATCAACTATAAAATGTGATCTGCAGTTTATTTCTATTTTTATAAATAGGCCAATAGTTTCTTAAATGGTAAACCCCCCCCCCCCCCCCCCTCCCTCTTTCTCTTTCAACCTTATTCATTTGGTAAAAAAACTAAGAGACAGATGCCAAATTTACTCTAGATTCTTGAAGTACTATATATCCATCAATCAATCAGTTTGTCATCCTCCATTGAAGCTTCACTACATATCCTTTCAATTAAAAATACCTGTTTGTTACTCTTTTCATTCTGCAGAATCCTCTAATCTATGAAGCACGGGTACTCCATTTTTTTAGGGGTACCAGTGTGGACACGCGAAGGACATGGACACGGGTACGGGTATAGGTAGGACACGGCTAAGACACACCACGTGGCGTGTCCAATAAAAATATTATTAAATATCAATGGACACGGCTAAAAGGTGTAATGGGTACAGGTACCCGACACGCGAAGGACAGGGACACGGGTATGGGTAGGAACACGGCTAAGACACGCCACTGCGTGGCATTTTTTTGTATTTTGATCTATGGTTTCTATTCTATTTGATGTAATCCTTTTTCTTGTGGGTATGACTTGTTTATTTTAAGTGCTATTAAATTTTACTTGTTTGTAGTGTTCTTTGGCTATGAGTTTGCATAATGCATATTATTATATAAATTTATTTATTAAACGTGTCCCTTGTCGTACCCGTGTCTAAGTTTTTTAAGATTTGATGTACCCGTACCTGTGTCTGTGCTTCATAGCCTCTAATGTAACCAATAAACCATCATCACAAGCTTCTTCGAGGAAATAAATACCATACCAAGAACATTGACATTCTCTCCATGACTCTTATCAACTTCATTATCAGCAATCACAAACTTCTGTAATTTAACTGACGTAAAACTATCATATCCCCAAATGATTCATTAAACTTGAGATGACAGCAATGGTGTGTTTGAGAACCCCAATTTGAAGCCTTAGAATCGGAATTGGAGCATAATTAGTATTAATGAACTTCTTCAGTCAAGCTCAAATTAAATTTAACTAATGTTGGGTCCCAAACACACCCTAATATATCTTCTCGATCAAAGTATCCAACAGAATCAAATTTAACAAGGAGAGACATCTGATAAGCAATTTCGGGAAGAAAATCAGGTGCCATATATGTATGTACAGATGTATATATTATATATAGATAAATATGAATATGATGTGAAGAAAGAAGTACCCAGTTTTCTGTTCAAGGATAGTAGGGAACTGCATCTTCAAGAAAGTGCAAGTGCAAATTACCAGAAGTACTACCGTCAGAAACGAATGGAAGTTGAACAAGGCCGACTGCAAAGTAATTAATAAACAAATCCAAAATTAATTCAACATGGCGATTTCAAAAGAAAGCAGAAAAGGAAAATTAATGAGAAGAAAGAATGGTATATGAGATCTTGAATTAATTTACCATATTTGTGGATCCTCGTCGAAACGCACAGTTGGGGGTTTTGTTTTACCCTTCAGAATCGTATACAAATGACACAGATGAAAGATGAAACCTTTCCTTTCTCTTCTTGTAAGGTAATCGCCTGTTTCGATCGCAGTAGAGAAGGGAAAGGACTTGCCAGTGAAGAAGAGCAAATGAGAGACATGGAAAGCAATGGGAAATATAATATTAACATTTTTTTTTAAATTAATTTTCAATTTCTTTGATTATTCGAATATATAAAATTAAAAAGGAAAAAATAGGCAAAATGAAACCGAACGAAATATTATGTGATTGTACTTATGTACAAATATTTATGCATTATGTGATTGTACTTATGTATTATGTGATTGTACTTATGTACAAATATTTATGCATTTTAGAACTTTATTTTATTTTTATAATAAAGTGTTAGTACACAGTTCTTTCTGTTTTAAAAATGAACGAATCACAGATTACCTTCTAACTCAATACCTAATCATGAGATTGCGAATCCAAAATTGAGAATTCAAGTTTTATTACATAATTTAAAATAATAAGAGTGGAGGATAACTATGATATAGGCTTACGTTAAATTCAAACACCGTTTAGCAATGTTTTCTAAAATTGAATCCGAATTGATTATAAATGCAAATGTGAATTTTTGATTTGATACTCTTGTGCTATTATAAATTCGAGTTTGATAGTGTGATTAAAAATAAAAGATGAATGGATTTATGTTTTATTGAGTTGGAAGATTATTACACAAATATCGTAAGACCACCCAATATTTACAAAAATGGCAAGCAACTAAACTAATTATAAAAGTGACGTAGTTAACACAATTGTCCTTCTCATCTTTGCATAAATGACCACTTTACCATTTACTTAACTTAGCAATAAAGGGAAGATCAACTATGCCAAAATCAATAATGAATAGTGTGATTTATATTTAATTTGGCCATGCTGCTATATTATATAATTATAAATAAAACACATTTACTTTTATAAACGTAAGATATTCTTATGCTATTTTTGTAAGGCCTCTCTAATGATCATTTTTATTCATACAAAATTTTATGAGGGAAAAGAAAAATAAAAAAATATGCTTCAATAAATTTTTTTATAACCATTTATATGTGAGGTAGATGTTGAGTGACGTGGAGAATTTATATCACTATTTTTACATGCAAAAATGGTAATAAAAAAATTTTAATATGACATCGCACATCTTTATTGGATATAAAAAACTCACTAATTCTTTTTCATTCTTAAATATATACCAAGTAAGAGAAATAACATAGAAATGGCACAATTAAATAAGTTTTATTTGAGACTTTTCTACTTCCATAATTATATTGTCAAATAAATATAAAAATATATTAAAAATACTATAACATATAAAATAAAGGGGCAATTGGGCATAAGAGTTCATTCTAATAATAATATAATTATAAAGGAACATTTAAAAATTAGACATGTAAATTAATGATACTGTACAAAAAAGACACTAATACCCCTTCCTTATAACATCTCACGTCTCATTATGACCCTAACAGCAACCAGAAGATGCTAAATACATTTAGCACCACCTGAACAGCAACCAGAAGGTGTTAAATGCGCTCTAGAAGGTGGTAAATGCATTTAGTACCACCTGAACAGCAACCAGAATGTGTTAAATGCGCTCCAGAATGTGCAAAATGCATTTAGCACCACAATCAGAAAGTACTAAATGTAACAAGAAGGTGCTAAAAGCATTTAGTACCACCTGGACAACCTTTTGGATATCAACCAGAAAGTGTTAAATGTATTTAGCACTACAACTATAATGGCTAAATGCATTTAGCACCATTATAAAACATAGAATAAGAAAATTGATGAGATCGGCATCCACTCTATTTATATATATACATATATATGGATCGACATAGGGTTCGTAAAAAAAAGTTACGATCAGAAATTTTTTTTTCAATATCCTGCTGGGCTGTTGAAATTGGTCGATTTCGATAACAAAACGGCCTCTGATCGTCTTTATTTACACGATAATATAGTAATTTTGTCTTCTGAATAACATATTCATAAATCAGTTAGATCCAACAGTTCAATCAAAATTTATATCTGTTTTATGATTACCTCTGTAAAAAAAAAAAGAAGAAGATGAGAACGGTGCTCTGATCCTCTCGACGAAACGATTGGAGAGTCAAGTGGTGGTGGTGGTGGTGGTGATGGAGGAGGGAAGTGATATCGTTGGTCGGAGCTAAGGTTGGTATATTAATTGATTTTATATAGAGAAAGAGAGAGCAATGTATTTGATTTTAGAAAGAGAGAATATAGAAGAAATGAAGAACTGAAAAGAGAGAGAATTGTTACTTTTAACATTAACTTAAACTAATTAGGGGTATATTTGTCTATCAACATTTATCATTTTTCTTAAAATAAATTAATATTATGAAAAGTGTCTTTATTATAAAACCAAATTATGAAATTAGTACTACTTTTCTTTATTAAACTTTGAGTCCATTCTTTAGAGTTATAAAACATTACGGAGCGAGGCTTTATAACCCATTATCTCTAAAATAAAAATAAATTTATAAAAAATATCATTAGAAATGGCTAGGAGTGTCCAGAATCTAATCCAAATCGAGGAACCGATCCAATCCAATCCATTTTTCTTGAATTTTATGGATGATTGGATTGGATCAGATGCAAAATTTGAAAATCGAAAAAAATTGGATCGATTCCGATTTGATGTGCTCTAGGAACCGATCCAATCAAATCCAATCCATTATTAAAATTGCCACATGTCTCTCTTTCATTGGTGGCATAATTTAATATATACAAGGGGTCGCTTTGAAATCATTTAATCTTAATTTGTTATTTAATATTTTGCTTAATCATGTATGGTTTGCCACTTGGTTTAATTATGTATTTTTGGTTAGACAGTAGACATTTTAACTTGAAGCTATTTGGTTGAACACTTGAATTTTATTTGTAATGGATTTTATTTAATTTACAAGTAGTTTTCGTCTTTTTTTACATTAAAATTGAACATTTCAAGAATATAATATATTTTATTTTAAACTTTTGATCGGATCAGATTGAAACCGATCCAGTCCAACATTTAATTGGATTGAATTGGATTGGATTGGATTGGTAAAGTGTATTGGATTGGAATTGGATACCAAAACCTAAAATCAATATCGGATCGGATTGGATGCGGATGCAAATGGTTTAAAATGATCGGATCGAATCAGACGGACACCCCTAGAAATGGTGCAATAATTCCTCGGTGATTTGTGACCATTTTCTAATGAAAATTCTACAGTTTGAAAATAAAAAAGCAGTTTAGAAATTCCGTGCTTCCAAAATCCAAACAGACCTCTGAGGAGTGCCCAAACATTTAAATAATCTAAATAAGTCTTGTAGTATTCAATCAGGACTATTCGGATATTTTAAAGAGGGTGTCCAAATCTAGTGGTATTCAATCAGGATTTTAAACAAGTAACAAAAAGTCTTTTGGTATTCAAAAACTTGATAATTTCAATGGATTTTTTTTAAAAAATAGGAATTTGTGTGACTTTTTAGTGGAAAGTATAAATACCAAACCCTATAAAGAATCTCACCCTAACCCATGAGACTTTTGTTTTCTGCTAGATATTTACTAATTCTCTCATCTCTCTTCTCTATATTTACCTCTTCCTTTCATCCATTTCCCTTCTCAACTTCACCAATGCTTCTATTTATGAAATGGGTATGTATACCTCATCTCTCTATTATATATATACATATATGTATGTATGTGTACATTTTCATATTCTTTGAGATTTGAACTATTTTTATGTATTTCAATTTATTTTTTTCCTTTAGTGCCTTTCTCGCCATTGAAGAGTAGGGCCCTTCAATTGAACCCCATTTCAAAAATTGCTTGCATAATTTTATTGATATTTTAAATAAATTTCATTAACGAGCATAAACACCAAAATCGGCACTCTCTGCCTTTCACAAAAATAATAATGTTTATTAACTTTTTTTGTTTCTTTTATTAAGAAATGGTAGCGGGTTTTATAGAACCTTTGGTAAGAAAAAATTCCACCATCATTTGGAAAGCTTGGATTGTAGAGACTGATGTTAGAGAATTCGTGCATCATTAAACTAAACATTACTCATCATAAAATTTAAACATAAAAAATCATGAATATAAGAAATTCATGTGGTCCTTTCAAATCTTATAAATTCTAATGATATAATCTTTAAAATTCAAACATAAAAAAACCCCAAGTATACAAAATCTTTTAAAAAAATCTTATAAATCATTACATTATTAATAATTTTTTAAAATCCACTGGACTAAATTATCCATAAATAGTCTTTTAAAATCTCAATTCAATACACCCCCACAACGTTTGCTACCTTCCCGCCAGTACAAGTAGAGTAGTCTCCCCAGTATCAACGAACGAAACTCGAGTAGTCCTACATCTCAAATTTTGAAATCCAGCTCCAACAGGCAACTCCATTGCCCTCTATTTTGAAGAATTCGATTTCGAATTTTAGAGAAAACTAGGGCTTTGATTTGATAAATGGGGGATGTGAAGAAATGGACAGTAACCTACACGAAGCATGTCAAGCAGAAGCGTAAAGTCTATCAAGACGGTTTCTTAGAGATTCACTCCTCAACTCACAAGGTTTTCATTCCTTACATACACAGATTTATATATTCTACATTTCCGTGTACACTTATACGTAATATAAAGAGGAAATGTTAAAAAAAAAAATATTAAGTAGTGTTGCGGTCGAGAGCTACATTGTCCTTGCTGACAGCGAGATGCTTTTGCTATGGTAGAAATACCTTTTGTGAAATAAAATTCCGTAGAGGCAAATTTGGAAAAGCAAAAACTTGACACGACTTCAATAGTAGACAAAATGCCTTCCGGCTTTATATAATAGTAGAATATTCATATGTGTGTATGTGTGTAACCAAATTATTTCTGGTTGCTGCATTACCAAGTAGATTATTGTATGCTGAATTTAACACCTAACGTTCAGTATAACAGCTTATGTACTCTACAAGGAGACAGCAGAAAATTGTGTTAATGTAAATGAAATTTAGAGCCTATGGAGATTAGATTGTTCGATAGTGCATTTGGATAATCCACAATTAGCCTAACTGTCTTGTAAAGCTAGCTAACACTCCAAGTGATTTACTCGACAAAACTAGCTGATTCGTATGATTGTTCCATATAGAAAACTGCTAATTCCATCTCAAATTAGGAGTACTTTGTCTATGGTAATTTTTCAGAAAACACTAAATTTCAGCCTAATCAATAGATCTTTACCGGGGAAAAAATGGTGAGAAGTACAACTTACTTTCTATTGTGACATTAGGTACACTGGTTATATCTCAAAAATAAAACAAGACTCTTAATTTGAGACGGAAGATGTATTTCGTCTGGCTGGAGAAATCGAAGACTAATATATAACAATTGTTTGAATGGGATAGTCTATATTATCAATGAAGAAGTAGTCTTACTTCCCTTTAAATTCAAATGATATATTTGAGTAGCTTGTATGCAGAAAGCAATGGATATGACTTGAACTTTCCGGTCAATTGTTTCTATCTTCTTCTCATAGCTTCCTTAGTCGTTACTTGTTTAATTACGCAGGTCATGCTCTACGACGAATGTGAAACTCTCTTGGATAGCAGATTTGTGAAGACAGATGATAATATCAGATCGGGTGAAACATTGACATTTGGTGCTTATCTTGTTGACATTGGGGATCCTCACGGAGAACATAATCCCACAAGTAATTTGAATCTTCAAGGAATGGATAAGAAAATTAACGAGAAAGCTAGATCCCTGCATGGACGAAGTTTTAAGACCAACCCATGTTCTATTGGTATGAGTCAAATTTCCCCTCCTTTTAATGCCTCTATGCAGTGGAAAAATTTAACGCAATATTACGATGTTCACGATCCAATTTGTTTTTTCCCTAGAAGATAGTATTGATAATTCAGTATTATTTATTTTAGTTATTTATGTTATTTTATTTGTGGGTAGAATCCCACCTTGATAGGGACTCTAGGTTGATTAGGAGTTGTGTTTATTTCCTATATAAGGTGCGTTGTTCTCTTTGTTTATGATTATGGAATAAGAATAAAAGTTCTCTCTAAATTCTATATGGTATCAGAGGTAGGTTAGGAACTCCATATGCCGCCTAGGTACAACTAAAACCCTAGGTCGGATGCTAAAACCCTACCCACGCCCAAAACCCTAGCCGCCGCCACTGTTTTCTGCTCACTGTTCGTCTTTTGTGCGTAATAGTTTTAGTTAGACTTCCCGGAATCAACCACACAGGAGTGGTCGGAATTACCAGACGAGCAGAAACCCGAAAGCCACGACGGAAACCGACTGATCACGCGACCTCACGCGCCACCTTCCCTCTGCGCGTGTATATCACGCGCCGTCAGTCTCCGCCGCGCGTGGAGGCGCGTGACTGCTCCGATGGCTGCCAAATTTTCCAGGTTTAATCGTCCCACTGTTCCGCTGCTTATTCTGGTACTGGTTTGGTCCTATGGTACTGTTTCGTCATAGTTTTTGTGGTACTGTTCCGGTTTGGTACTATTCAATTGGTATAAATACTGTTCAATTGGTATAAGTACTGTTCAATTGGTAGTGTTTTGGTACTGTTCAGCTGATTGGTTGGTTTGGCTAGTGTTTTAGTGTTAGTTGCACCAGATTTAGTGTAACGGGCTAACGTTGATTCACAACCTTTCACCTTGATTCACAGTGATGTTTGGGGTCCCTCTAGAGTGCCCACTTGGTCTGGCAAACGTTGGTTTGTGACTTTCATTGATGACCACACTAGAGTATGTTGGGTCTTTCTTTTAAAAGAAAAATCCGAAGTTGGGAGTGTGTTTCAAAACTTTTACACCATGTCCGGATACACACACAGTTTCAAACCAAAATTCAAACAGGTTTTTCGGAGTGATAATGGGACTAGGAATTTTTTAATAAGATGTTAGGGGATTTTTTCGTCAAAAATGGGCGGTATAATTCATCAAAGTTCTTGTAATTATACTCCTCAACAGAATGGAGTTGCCGAAAGGAAAAATAGACATCTACTTGAAGTTGCTCGTGCTTTAATTTTTCAAACTAAAGTTCCAAAATACCTTTGGGGAGATGCTATTTTGACTGCTACTTACCTTATTAATCGGCTTCCAACACGAACTTTGAAGGATTTAAAGCCCCTATCAAATTGCTTTCTGATCTATTTCCCTACACTCGGTTATTAGGGGATATTCCCTTAAAAATATTTGGAAGTGTTGCAGGTACTTTGTTCATAATCATGACCCCAAAAATTCTAAACTTGATCCAAAGGCACACAAATGTATTTTTGTAGGCTATCCTACAAATCAAAAAGGGTTGCATAAATGTTTTGATCCGATTTCCAAGGGAAATTATACAGGTTTCTATGGATGTTCTACACGTTCTTCGAGGGGCAATCCTATTACAACTCTCATCTTCAGGGGGAGAGCTTTACGAGTGAAGATGGTGGTTGCGTTTTTGATAATTCAGTTGTTGATGTTTTGTATGAACAAGTACCTAATTATTTTAACACATACCCAAGTCTGGGAAAACAAATGAATTAAATATTGAAGATACTTGTGTTGGTAATGGTGAACAACCAGGGTTAGTGCCATTCCAAAATCTGATTACCGATGGACCAGAGATGTGTGCAAATTTTATGCGGTATAAAGGTCTTGTTTATTCTAGAAAAAATCCAGAACAAGGAAGGAAAGAAACCATTCCTAGTGCTGCAACCCCAAGAATCCAACCTGGAGGTGGATCATGATACTCAAGATGACTCTTTCGAGATACCTGAAGGTAGTTCTCAAGCTAATATCGAGTCAACTCAGTCTGATCAACTTGATCTCCCTATTGCTCTGAGAAAAGGAGTCAGAGCGTGTACGAAATCTCCCAAATATCCCATTTCGAACTTCGTGTCATATAAAAATATCTCACCCTCTTATTCTGCATTTATCTCTCGTGTGTCGAATGTGGTTATTCCTAATAATGTTCAGGATGCTCTAAATGTTCCGGAGTGGAGAGAAGCGGTGTATGAGGAGATGAGAGCGTTGGAGAAGAATGCTACTTGGAGAAAGTAAAGCTTCCAGAAGGAAAGACAGTTGTTGGTTGTAAATGGGTATTCACTGTGAAGTATAACTCAGATGGGTCAGTGGAACGGTACAAGGCTCGTCTGGTGGCTAAAGGCTTCACTCAAACGTATGGAGTCGACTACTCCGAAACATTTTCTCCTGTGGCAAAATTAAATACAGTTCGAGTTCTCTTATCAGTTGCAGCTAACTTGGACTGGCCTCTGAATCAGTTAGATGTGAAGAATGCCTTCTTGAATGGAAACCTAGAAGAGGAAGTCTATATGGAACCTCCACCTGGTTTTACTAAGGAATTTGGGTCAAAAATTTGCAAGCTAAAGAAGTCTTTGTATGGCCTTAAACAATCCCCAAGGGCGTGGTTCGAAAGATTAACGAAGTTCCTCAAGGGCCAAGGATATAATCAAGGGCAGTCTGATCATACTCTCTTCACAAAGACGTCCACAAGAAACGAACTTTCTGTTGGTTTGTCTCATTGCCTTTATGTGGATGATATGATTTTGACAGGGGATGATGTTGAAGAAACGAATCGACTGAAGCAAAATCTTGCTAGAGAATTTGAGATTAAGGATCTTGGTGACCTACGATACTTCCTTGGAATGGAAGTGGCCCGTTCAAAAAGTGGTATTGTTGTATCACAACGGAAATATATTTTGGATCTGCTGTCAGAAACTGGGATGAGTGGATGTAAGCCATCGGATACAAGGACCTCCCATAGAACCTGGGTACCAAGCTAGGAGATGTTAAAGATGGTGTTCCAGTCGAAACAGGGAGATACCAAAGGTTAGTTGGGAAACTAATCTACTTGTCTCATACGCGCCCTGACATCGCTTTCGCTGTGAGCATGGTTAGTCATTTTTGTAAAATCATGCACTCACCATGTGAAGAGCATCTAGAGGCTGTGTATCGTATTCTTCGTTACCTCAAAGGCTCCCCAGGGAAAGGTCTGTTCTTCAGGAAGAACGATAAAAGAGGGATAGAGGTGTATACCGATGCTGATTGGGCTAGCTCGGTTACTGATAGACGGTCCACGTCTGGTTACTGTACGTTTCTTTGGGGCAACTTGGTTACATGGAGAAGCAAGAAGCAAAATGTTGTTGCTAGAAGCAGTGCAGAAGCTGAGTTTAGATCAATGGCTCAAGGAGTATGTGAGGTCCTTTGGCTACAAAGGGTAACTTAGAGGAACTCAAACGGCCAATAAGTCTTTTCCATATGATCTAGCTATACTGCGATAACAATAGCTGCTATCAGTATTGCACTCACAATCCAGGGATCTTACGTATCCCGATAGGACAAAACATGTTGAGATTGATAGGCACTTCATCAAAGAGAAACTAGAAGGTGGAATTATATGTACTCCCTTTGTTCCGTCTAATCAACAAGTTGCAGATATTTTAACCAAGGGCCTGTTAAGGCAACCGTTCGAATTTCAAGTGAGCAAGTTGGGCATGACGGATATCTTCGCACCAACTTGAGGGGGAGTATTGATAATTCAGTATTATTTATTTTAGTTATTTACAACATGTTGGATTCCTTATTTGTGGGTAGAATCCCACCTTGATAGGGACTCTAGGTTGATTAGGAGTTGTGTTTATTTCCTATATAAGGTGCGTTGTTCTCTTTGTTTATGATTATGGAATAAGAATAAAAGTTCTCTCTAAATTCTATAGATAGGAAAATCAGTTCAGGGATGAAGAAAGCACCATTGATTAATCTAAGTCCATCACAAAAAATTATCAGAGGTTGGTAAATCCAAACGCTTTATGTTATATATGCTAAGCAAAATGATTTGTCTGTTCATGTTCGTCTTTTGTAGCTAATAGTTTTAGTATAGTTTCGGGCATGGGGAAACCCGAAACCATGTGTGATTTCTGTGGGGCAAGCAGGCAATTTTAGTGCCTTGTGAACATATTGGCCATCTTCTCTCTCATTTTCAGTTTCTAATTGTGCGGATATGTCAATGTCATACAGCCTAACGCACTTATAATATATTTTACTATTTCAGAGTTCAAGAAAAGTGAAACCAGCAAGTACAGCACCTCACCCAGTCGTCCGGATACAACAAAAACCATCATAACAGGTTTTGTTAAATATACTATCGTTTCTTTAATACAAAAAATCTGGGCGGTACTAGGTTAATCAATGATCAGATGGAAACTATTTGATAGATTGTGCATTTTCTGTTCATTTCTCTCCTTTTCGTTTGAAGGAATGTCTTTGCTTCTTTTCCTTTTTTTCCCTTCAAATTTAGAATGGCAGGTACTTTACACTACTCAAATAACTCAAAAGGCCAAGAAGTTTCATGATGGTGTCCTAAAGGTTGCAATGAATGGATTGCAAGGGACACAGGTTGAGTTCTACACGTTCTGTGCATCCTATTAATCACTGCTTTACTCTTTTTGGTGTCTGTTTAGCATACATAATTGATCACATACCCAAGTCGCTTAGCCTGTTTTGGGACATTACCAGAATTGACTAGATGGTCAATTATGTTATGCTTACATAATTGTTCATTGACTTATCACTAAATTGTGACGTTCTCTAGTGCTGCCCCTAACCGTTCTGTTTTATTGATACATTATCATTCCTGTAGTGTTATCCCCACAAAATGACAAAAAGCACTGTGATGCTCACATTCCCTTTTTTGGATACCTTTCAGGTTATGCTGTACGACTTAACTAGGAGACTTCTAGATAGCAGGTTTCTTAAGAAGGATGAAATAGTTAGATCTGGTGAATCCCTAACATTTGATTGTCACCTGGTGGAAGTTGGAGAACGTGAAGGAGACCATAACCCTCCAGTGGGCTCAAATGCTCAAGGAAGAAATTGCAATGTAGTTGGAAAAATAGGGATACTGCAAGGACAACAAGTTCAGACCCACAATAATTGTCCTGTTGGTTTGTCCTCTGCCTTACTTTTACAAATTTGGTGTTCCGCTGTTCGATTAAAGGGCTCTTTAACTATATATAATTGATTTCTTTGACCACTAAAATATGTTTCTTCAGGTATTTTAAATTACAAGGACCTCCCTCCTGTTACACATTAAATGCAGTCTTGTTTTAACTTTGCACCTGTTTCCCTTGTTTTATTTTTGTAAAATCAACTACCCCTGGCACAGGGTAGTGTGTTAACAAAATCTGAAAGAAGAAGGGAACCGTGTTCAGTTTTTGAAGCAAGAGTGGAAACAGATATAATATTGTCGATTAAAATAACATAGGATCAGCATCAGATCATTTTCCATATGATCTAGTGATCTACAATAGCTGTTCTATTTCACTCCAGAATCCAGGGATCACGTATCCCGAAAAAACAATCACCTATCTTTTACTTTGTATAAAGTTTCCAGGGATTGGTGGGAAGTCATTATCTGGTTCTATTTTACAATATACAACATGTTGGACTCCTATATCCCCAAGTTTGATAGGAATTCCATATAAAACTCTTTGCATTTGCGCTTTCTTGCTTATTATCGAAATACATCATCATCATCTTGTTATATATGCAAAATGAAATGATTTGTAGGTTCATATCTAGCTAGTACTTGTAGATTTTGGATAGTTTCTGGCATGGGAAAACCCTTCTATGAGGGAGAGCAGGGAATTTTGCGCCTTGTGAACATATTGGCCGTCTGCTCTCTCAGTTTCGGTTTCTAATTGTGCACATATGTTAATGTCATATAGCCCAGGCCACTTATAATAGATTTTACTGTTTCAGAGTTCAAGAGAAGTGAAATCAGCAAGTACAGCACCTCACCAAGTTGTTCCGATACAACAAAAGCCAGTGTAACAGGTTTTGTTATATATACTACATCATCTTTAATCCAAAAAATCTGGACTTCACTGGTTTAATCAATGATCAGATAGGCACTATTTGATAACTTGTACATGTTCTGTTCATTTTTATCCTTCTCCTTTGAAGGAATTTATTTTTTTCTTTTGCTTTTCTCCCCAATTTAGAATGGCAGGTACTTTACACTACTCAAATAACTCAAAAGGCCAAGAAATTTCACGATGGTGTCTTAAAGGTTGCAATGAATGGATTGCAAGGGACACAGGTTGACTTCCACACCTTCTTTGCATCCTATCAATTATTGCTTGTCCTTTTTGGTGTCTATATTGCGTACATAATTGATCACATACCCAAGTGGCTTAGCCTGTGTTGGGACATTACCAGAATTGACTAGATGGTAAATTGTGTTATACATGAAATGAACACTTGTGTTCTTCCCAAGCCAAGTCATTTTGTTCATTGATTCAATAGAGAAGTAAGAAGTTATTCTCTAGTGCTGCAATTAACCGTTCTTTTTATAGTGATACACTATTGTTCCTGTTGTGTTATCCACACAAAAAGCACTATGATGTTCACATTCCCCCTTTTGGATTACTTTTCAGGCTATGCTGTACGACTCGACTAGGAGACTCCTAGATAGCAGGTTCCTTAAGAAGGAGGAAATAGTTAGGTCTGGCAAATCACTAACATTTGATGGTCACTTGGTGGAAGTTGGAGAATGTGAAGGAGACCATAAGCCTCCACTGGACTCGAATGTTCAAGGAAGAAATTGCAATGTAGTTGGAAAAACAGGGATACTGCAAGGACAACAAGTTCAGATCCACAATAACTATCCTGTTGGTTTGTCCTCTGCCTTAGTATTAAAGATTTGCATTTTGGTGAAGCACCAGTATTCGGCTGTCTGAGTTTTAGGGCTGTTAAATTTTCTTGACCACTAAAATATGTTACATAGGCATGTTAAATTACAAGAACTTCCCTCCTGTTATGCATAATTACGGTCTTGTTTTAGCTTTGCACCTGCTTCGCCATGTATTCTAAATATTACACCTGGTTCCCTTGTTTTATTTTTGTAAGACAGCTGCCCCCAGCACAGGTGGTGTATTTAACAGATCTAACAAGGGAATTTTGTTTAGTTTTAAAAGCAAGAACAATCTGTATTTAAGCCGTTATGCCTCTACTATTGATTATTTTTTTCTCTTCATAACTTGCAGAATGGGAAGCTATGTATACTACTCAAGTAACTCAGAAAGCCAAAAAGTACCACAATGGGATTCTCAGAGTTGCCCCCTGTGGTTCCTACCGAATGCAGGTTGGTCTTTGTTAACCTTTTAGAGTGTATCAGTAAATTACTGCTTCAATTGTAGTTTATTTTCTTAACCAGCTATTTTTACTTAAATAATGCCACTTAATCAGTAGTACTTTTATGGAGATTCACAGTAGGCTGTTTTCTGATCATTACTGATGATCATCAGTGCTCATAGTCATAACCACTTAAGTTTGTACACCGAACTACTTCATAAAAAAAAAAGTTTGCATAACAGAGGATCTCTCTGTCTTTACGTTTAATTTCCCTGGCAGATTTTTGCAGCTGCACATGAATAAACATACAGTCATACAAAACTAACAGAGATTTGTACTCAAATCAGATGTTACCCTTGCTGAAGATACTGGTTCCATATTTAGATTTGATTTTGTCTGGTTTAGATCTATTTGTGGCTTCTTAGTATTTGGGAAGGTCAGCTCCCTGTACAACTATATATGTTTTCCATACATCATATGTTTCTATGTTCTGGCATTTGTAGTAAGTCATGTCATTGATTTGATAGTATCCTTCCTTAATGATGTAAAATTTTCGAAGATGTAAATATATTTGGAACCTCTATGCTTATGCCCACTATTTTTTTTACTCAAAAAACTGATTCTGTCAAATATGTCAGGTTGTTTTACTGACTGAAGATGGAACTGTTTTGAGCCGTAAACACTTCGAGTTATCAAAAGAAATTAGCTGTGGAAGTACACTTGAACTGCCCAATTATTTGGTGGAGCTTGGTGAGCAGCGGAAGCTTCCTGAAAGTATAGTTCTACTCCAAGAAGCACTTCTCTTGTTTTTATCATTTTGAATGACTAATTATGATCTAGCTTGTAATAGCTCTTTATTGCCCTCAATGTATTTGATGCTTTCATAGGGTCCTGATTTTCAATGTATTTGCTTGAATGTGTAGGGGAATCTCAAAACGGTGCTTCTAAGTGGAAAGCCAAAGAAGTAAATGTCAGAAGCACCGGTGTTGACAATATAATATTAAGTAGGAGAGCCACTACGAAAAAGCTGTTACGTGATGGTACACCATTTCCTTTATAGAGCATATCAGTTTTCAATATCTAATTACTATGTCGCATCTCGTGTAACTATTATGTGATAAAGTTATATCATTGAGCTTAGAGGTTAGCTTCTTTCCTTCTCATTTTCTCATAGGGTGCATTTCATGGTCCATATCAAGAAGAATTGAATTTCGTGGAATTGTTTTACATTGAGAACAAATACTTGGGGGGGGCGGTTTTTGGATTCCATGTACAGGGAAAATAGGGCTATTGCAATTTGAATAATGGGAATTTATTCCTTGAATGAATTGAAAGATGGGAAGAATGTAACGTTGCGCCTCTTCCATGGAAAAGAAGCGCCAAACACCCTTATTTTATACTTGCCTAAGGTCCTAAGCTTCCATTCTTTTAACCTACTGGCATATGGGTGTGTAGGAGAACCTCAAGACAATGCTTCTGCATTTAAAGATACAGATCCAAACATTAGAAGCTCTGGTGCTGACAACATAAGATTGAGTATGAGAGTCCCTACAACCAAGCCTTTGCGTGATGGTATCTTGTAAATTTGTTCCTCCATTCTGTTTGTCTCTTTGCCCATTATAATCTTGTTTCTATAATTTCTTTATATAGTTATAGAAATGAATAGAATAATTTCATTTGTTCATTTCTCTTGTATCTATATCTACTTTTGGTCATTTTACATGGTTTCTTTATGCAGCCCACGCAATCTTGTCTATTCTGAAAAAACCTGTGACTCAGGAAGGTTTTGCTACCATTAAAATGGAACCTGGGGAGTGTGATGCTTCATATTCTGATATATGGGAAGAACGTGGAAAAGATTCCTGTTGTGAGAGAAGTGAGATAGAAAACTTTGATGGAAGAACTAACAGAATGCATAATTGTGGAGATGAAATTTTAAGATCCAAAGCTGTTTTTAACGATCTTTTGGTAGATCCTGCCAACTCAGCAGATTTGGACAACAGAGGAGATGCACAACCAATAATTCATACTACATCAAGCTTCTCTTTTGGGTATGTAACTATGTATGTACTTAAGGGTCCATTTGATAAAGTGGAAAATGATAAGAAGTTGGACAAAAAGATGTTTTTCCATCCACCAAAGATTTGGATTCTATGGAAGAACTGAAAGTAATAGCACATCTCACCAAATCACTCATCTATTTTTCTAGCTTCTCGTAAAAATTAGTGTTTTTAATCATTTTGTCAAATGCACCCTAAGTACCCTTACAGTGTGTTTGATTGTAGTTCTTTTCCATGGAAAGTGCTCAAAATTTCATATTTTTCATCTTTTCTGGTGTTTGAGCGCACATCTATTATCCAAGGAATTGATAATATCTTGCTTTAGCCTAATTTAACTTTCCATCCAAAAATTACCTTCGCTTTAAGGTTTTGTTTTCTGTGTAAAATATTTTCACATAAAATAAAACCAAGGAATCCAATAAAACATATTAGGCAGTCCCTTAGTGCTGGTTGGTTCATGGTATTGTGGTAATTTTCATATAACAAGTCTGAGCTTTAGTTGAGGAATTGCGTACTGAAATTCAAACTTTTGACATGAAATATGAGACTTTATATATGAAATTACCAATATAGAGTTTATAAGGAGCACTTAAGTTGAAGCAAATATTTATGATATTAAGAATTCACAGACATAAAGACCTACATGATTTTGGAGTCCAGAGTTGTTCATAACGATCTTTAGATGGTCTATCAAATTAGCAGATTTGGATCACTATTAGTTGAAGTTCTTATTTCAACTGCTTTTGGATTTTTATTTCCAAATATGCTTGAGAAGAAGCAGAATTTCTATAATAATAAGAAAGCGTAGAAACACCAACGCAATGAGTCAATGACATTTCATGGGATATGCAATTTACTGAAAGTACTGGCTTCTGTTGCTAATATATTTCAGATCAGAAGCACAAAACATCTCAAGACCCTCTTTTGTGGAGCCTCAAGTTTTGGATGTTCTTAATTTGGAATCTGATGGCCCTGAATTAATGTCGTCCAAAGGCAAGTCTTGCCTCCATTTTGTGCTTTTACAATCAAACAAAACAAAATTCAGCATAGTTATGCAATTACCATCAATTAATAAAAATGTGTTTGCAGCGGCATTTAGCTTGAGTTCCAGACAATCATCCAAGGAAATTAAAACTGGAAAGAAATCCCAGGTCTGGTCTCAATGCTCCTTTTCTTTCTTTTTCAGTTTTTCCGTATTTTTCATATACCAGACAACTTTGTCCACTTCATGTTTAGAGTCTTATGATTATATGTGATCATTCTTGTCCTAGGTAGAATTAACCTATCTCCCCCCCACACACACAGAGGAAGGAATTAAATGGAATAAAGGAAGGAATGAAATGTGAGACGAAAGTAGCTTTGGGTAAATGAATTCCTAATTTATGTAGGAAAATGTTCCATGGAAAAAAAAACAAAAACTTTTGGGAAAGGTAATTTATGGAGTCCCTATAAAATAAAAATTAGGCTAAATCAAGTTGAAGGATGGAAATTGATCTGTTGAAAAACTAATGTAATAAACTAGCACTAAATATAAAACACGCAATTTCAAGCATTTTCCACAGAAAAAACAAGTAAACACTACTAGTAGTCATAAAACGCGTGGATTCTTGGTCATTTTCCATTCAATCAAGACACATGATTAACTTTGTGTGGTATGATTGTTCAATCTCTGATAGTGTTATCCATTTCAAAAGTAACTTTCTAGTGATTTTTCCAAGACAAGATTATATTCCTTGTCTATTTTCTTTTCTTTTTTTGGTGAAAATTATGTTGCTTGTACCATGTCCCTGTATGAAAAACTAAAGCTTGATTCCGATAATATTTATTTTGTGCCAAAAATGTTGGATGTAGCCTTGTGCAAATAACATGGGAATCAGTGTTACGAGGCATGGAGATTTTGGCATTGCAACCTCAAATGATACTTCTAATGACCCTTGTAATGTTGAAGAAAAGAACCCGGAGGAGCATATCAGCAAGAAGACCACTGATGAATTTCCAAGTTTTGATCTTGGATTTTGAACAAGGACGACTACATATTTTCAATTTCCACATAACCATCAACCAGTTTTGTACAAAATTCCCAATTACGCGTTAGTATCCTTTCTCAATCTGGTTGATGTTGTGATGCAAAACATGCCATGTTTATGGGTTACTTGGAAAGTAGTATTAGTGACCCAAGTTTCTGAAACTTGTATGAATATGCAATTTTGTGCGTCAACTGATGGAACAGGGTGTAAATTTTTTTACTCTGACTGCTCAGTTGTTTCGAGTTTTTGTATTCTTCAAGAATCATAAATTTTACGGAAAGTTTGAGCTTTAGCAAAAAGAATTGGCATTCTGTGATTTTGAAGTAAATTACAAGATTTCATACGTGGGTTCACAAATTCCTAAATAACTGAAACCAAAGCAGATCCCGGCCATTTTGAGGCCCCAGACAAAATCGTAGAAGTTACCCTAATTTTTTTTTTTATCTTTTTTAATATATATATATATAAATATAAAAATAAATAAAATATTAAGTGCGCCTCTTAAATTTTTAGGCCCCTAGTGGTGTTTCTTCCAGCCCCCAAACACCCCTCCCCGGGGACTAAGACACAAACTCGACCTAAACAATCAGCAAGGGCCAAGTTTAGCTTGCATATTCTTTATTACACATGGGAACATGCTCGGATGTCTCACATGTATATTACAAACAAATGTGTTAATCATGCTTAATATGTCCAAGGTTTCCTCTAAACAATTCTTTGATATATAATTCTCATAAACAGTTAATAGGAAGTATACATTGAATAATATAGCGACAAAATTAGAAGTAGGTAGCCAAGTCAGGGATCTACTAATCCTTGATTACTTTTATGCTTATTACAACACCAAATCAGGGATCTATCAATCATTGGCACCAAACAGAGCCTAATTAAATGTCAACTGTTGTGGTCTCAGTAATCATCTCTGTATCTGTATAGTTTGCCTTGGCCATCCTTTTTGGACTTGTGTATGCTAAGCAATGCTTTAAGAAGAGACTTACTTTTCTTTGAATAATGTTCAATCTCTCTTTCAGGATTTATATTCAGTGAAACCGCTCTTCGAGGCTCCGATGAATACTGTGAATATAAGAGGATTTTTCAAAATATTACAACAAATATAATTCATGAATGCTATAAGGAGCTTAACTGCTATTAACTACGGCTATCAATGCTTACCCGGCTTCTACTATTTGAAAAGTTTGGACTAATGGATCTGTTGGTAACGGATTCGGACCGCTTGAGAGGAAAGCGACAAGGTGAAACTGTTCGTTTCTCTGATATTGAATAAATATAAGTTAGTACAACTCCGATGGCTTTTCTACAATGACATAGTTTTGAGAAACATTTTAATTGACGCTGAACTTCAAATGGGTGCCAATATGTTGGTGTACATTTACATGGTACACCAGGTGGACCTTAAGTAGACAACCAATACACTCACACCGTCAGTGTGTTAGTTAAATTGTGTCCCAAAACAGAGAATATATTTGTACTCACCTGAAGTAACCCTTGTGAATGAAAAGGTTCCTGGACTTGAGGAGGATTTGGAAGAAGGCTGCGTAGAGTTCCCTTTTCTACATAATACTCATCAGTTCTTTTGGTGAGTTAAGGGAAAGGTAATTTCATCACAATATTCATATGAAAATGTTACATTACCTTAATACTGAGGGAGGAGGGGGTTTCACTGTTGTTGCTTGAAAAGCTGCAAAAATGAAAATCATTGACATAAAGCATTTCATAATTTTTATTAGTGATTGATCAAAAGGAGTCTTTCTAAAGAAACATATTTATCTGATATAAAACAGTGACATTTCAATCTGGCGATTACTCGTTGGCTATAATAATTGTGCTAAAGATGAATTTCCTATGGGCTCCATCTTCAAATCAATACATGGTGGCCACTCTAAATATATCAATCTTTTATGTCAGATGCATATGTCCCACTTGAATTATTGTGAACCAAATGGATTGATGAACAAAGGATATTACCATTCTTTGGTCGATGCGAACGATCTTCAGGACGCGAACTATGATTGTTATATATAAATTCAGTCTTAACAATAGCATCCATGGTCTCTCCTGCTAAACAAGAATTGGGGGAAACCAAGTTAGGACATTATTTTTCATATTGAAGTTTTATAGAAATGAAGTTATTCCAAGACCGGTGTTATAGTAAAAACAAATATGGTTTCTGCCAAAATAGTGAATTACCCTTGAAGCATAATGTACAACAACTCAATGCGTCATTTGTTTTGGCAGAAGCCAGAAATGCTTATTGAAAGTGTCATAACCACCTTTGAAGAACAGAGAGAAAGGAAAATAGAAGAGAAGAACATAAATGCCTGGAATAATGTATTGCTTATGATACTTGGGAGTTTTTATCACCAACGACTGTTGTGAAAGGCCCCCGCGGTCAATAAACTCTTGGCATGTTTGTAATCTCTATGGTGCAACAAGAGAGAGAGAGAGAGAGAGAGAGAGTACTCAAGTTAGGAATGTCAATATTCTTATAAGGTTTATTTATGTGTCACGTTTGGACCAGTATCAGACTAAAAGTTCGAATATGATATAGTAATGTATGACATTGCCAGTATTGTATATCCAGTATAGCAAAGCTACAAGTAATACGTAGTGATGGGTGGTGCTGTGGGATAAGAACCCTCTTAAAGATAAATGTTATACTCCCTTAGATAATGCTAATTTTATCCTATCCTATTCTGTCTTCTTTGTGTTTCTAGCCAAATGCAACCTAACAGTTTAGAGAAAAGTGAGCGATTAGTAATACCTTTTCAATACAAGAGACGCGAAGTTTTGTTGCAGAAACTTCATCAACCTTTTCATCTACAAAACTGTTTACTTTGAATGCCACGGAGCCCAAGTGATCCACAGTACTAATGAGAGCTTTAGTCACATAATCTTTCAAGGTCTCTACTACTCTATAAAATATATATAATGTTAGTAAACAAATACTTTTGGGGAAGAAAAAAAAACTTAACAAGAGATGGAAAAGAAAAATGGGTTAATCAGTTTGACTCACAATTGGTTATAATCATCTTTGTGATAAGATGATTCAAAATACTCTGCAGCTGAATACAATTGTTTCCTCAGATTCTTCAAGTCCTAAAATTCAATATACACATTTATGAACAAATGTAAGTTCATAATGCCATTCTGAAATGGAGCAAAAGAGAAAGAAAAACAGAGGGATTTTCAGCATTTGAGAAAATGGAACTTAAGGGAGATTTCGAATTTCCTTTTTAATTCTATCATGTATAAACATGAAGAAATTCCAATTTTTTGGAGGTAAGTCGGCAACATTGTATCATTCAATAAAAATATCACCAAAAATAAAAATAATTTATTACATTGAAAGCGGAAGGCTATACCCATTGCCAAAGTAATTATGGTTTAACTAAAGCATATTATTGTTGTTAAAATTATACCATATACTTTTACAATTGTACTTCTCTTGCAATAGCTACATTTGCTGCGGCAATAGAACCATTCAAAATATTTGTGAAAAAGGAAAATTTTTACACAAAAGGAAAGAAACTTCACTAAAAGGCAACTTTAGTTACACTTTTCTTAGCATTAGCTACACTTATTTTCTTTCTGGTAAATTAAAAATAGTTTTGGTACCTCTTTCAAGTATTTTTTGTTTCAGTGCACCAAATCATATCTTCTCGAAAAGAAGATAGGAAAAAGGCAACAACTCATTTAGTTCAAGCATTTGCTTTTAGTTTTTAAAATTCTAAATTGATAAATTGACGTATATAAGTCTCATAAATTCATGCCAAAGAGCTATGATAAGAGTTCTTCTAAAATAAAAACTTTATATGCGAAATCACTGATTTCTAATTCCAAAAAAGAACAAAGACCGATCAAAATGAGGTAATTAAAAATGCAATTATGTACCTTGACTTTCACACCTACTAATTAAAAAAATTCACCTAATTATATATATATATATATAGTAAAGTTAATGAAATGTAGAGAAATTAATACCTTCAAGCTATCAGAAAAGAGCAATCTGCGGTGCATGAAGACTTCATCATAGTTTGAAGTTTGTTGAGCTCCATTCTTTACAGCTGCAGCAGAAGAACATGATAAAGCTTCACTCATCTCCATTAAACTAAACTCAATTAATTAGTAGAACCAATATAATTATATATATTCAACACTAATCCACCAATATTGCTTCCCTGCATTAAAATGAAAAAAGAAAAAAGAAAAAAAAACAATCAGGGCTATTTAATCACCAGCTTAATGACATAATCACACACACATATATAAATAAATAATTGACCAGAAAAGAAAAAGAATGATGATGATGAGTTTGATGAAAGGAGAAGAAGATAAAGAACCTTGTCTCTTTTTGAAAAGAAAATATAAAAATCTAGAGAACAAAAAACAGATTTTGGAGTTTGAAGGTGAAATGAGAAAAGTAAAGGTATTGATTGATCGAGTAATGGGCTATGTGGGTTATGTTTATGAAAGATAAGAGGAGTGGGTAGTCAATGAAGGACTCAAAAAGTGATATTTATTTATATGAATAAATAAATAAAAGTAATACTAAATCTACAAAGATTGTTCAAAGAATTGGTAAACAAAATTCATGTCGATGCTTAATAGCAGGAATAAATTTATTGGTAGTTGAAATTATTTAATTATACAGTAATTAAAATACTATTTTATGTGATTAACTTTTAATGTAATATTTATTTTTTTTGTGCGTAACAATATATTTTTTTTGATTTAGATATATTTTAGTATCACAGGGTGTCTGAAGTAATTTTCGCACACTTCGACTAGTTTTTGTTCGCGAAATATATTTGACTTGGAAACGCTGATCTCAGTGCGTTACCACTAAACCACTTGCCGATGGTTGCAACAATATATATTATGAATAAGGAAAAAGAAAATGCTAGCCATGTTAAAATAAACCAGTAGTATATATGGTACGTTGAATGTGTCGTCTCATCTGTGAATGCATGGTAGGGACAGAAAGAATCTGGAGCGTCCATGTCGGGATCAAAAAGTTTCAAAGAAAATGCTTTTGAAAGTAATGAGAAAAAGGCAACTCGTTTGTAACACAAAATAAAATAAAGTGAATTATTTTATTTTATTTTATGCAAACAAATATGATAAGAGTGATAATCTCTTCTTGTTTTCTAGCAAACCGACGACACCTTTAAAACTAAATCGATTTCTTGTTCTTACAAGCTGATGAGTGGGTCAATCATACAACTTACAAGAATATTAGATTTTAAAAATAAGTGGTAAATTTGTTAATATTTTTTTGTTCACTGTTTATTGCGGTCGTTATATGTCTATTTTTTAGCTTGTCTAAAACAAATTGTATTGTGTAGGTTATTGCTTTGTATTAAAAAACTATATTTACAAAAACTTGGGACTTTTGTAACTTAATATTAAAAGAAAAAAAGTTATATTTCTTACTTATATATAAACAAGTTATATTTTTACTTTGATTAAATTAAAATTATTAAAAAAATTGAGGAATTTTTTTTTTTAAATGTATAAATGACAATGTAAGAAATTTAATGTTAGTATGGGACGGAGAAAATAGCGTTGAATTGAATGGTGAATTGTAGAAAAAAAAAAAAAGTGGGTACCGTCTTGATTCTTGATTTCTTGGTAACCCAATTGGAACGGCAACCCCGATCTGCTAATATTTAATTGAAAAAGACAGCACATGTTATCACCAAGAATATGCAGTTATATAAACTATATGGTGGTACACAATTCCTAATCAAACCGTTGGGATATCTACATATAAAGGGTTTTTAATTTACAAAAAGAATTTCTATTATAGTAATTAATAAGTAATGAGATTTGAATTTTTATTGTTAGCGGACAATATAATTGTCGATCATTATACAATTTACTAATTTTATGACATCTCTTCTTTAAATTATATATAACCCAATTGCACATACATTGTGTGCGCACGAAAATCTTGTATATTTTGCATGTCTCAACTTCTGGCATTAAATAGATACCATAGATTCATAGCAAAAATGTACTCTCTTTATTTTAAGTTACTAGTCTTCTTATTTCTTGCAACCTTTGGTAAAAGCGTCCATCCCAAATAAGAGAGATCTTGGCTTGAATCACACCTAAAGTAGTGTTTGAGGGCTTTTCTTTGTTATTGTTGTAAAAATGAAGATACTTAGATCTTCATTTTTTAAAATAAATAAAAAAATAAAAATAGATATCTCTCTTTCTTCTCATTCCTTATTGTTAGCTAGGTTTCGCTCCTTGTGAGAAGGATTCTAAGAATTTAAACTCCTATAACGCATCAGACTAATATAGAGAACCCTTAAGATCATTCTGGAAGGGATTAAGCGGGCTGGTGACAATTTTTAATGTTGAAAAGAAAATATATATATATATATATATATCTTTTTCCTATAGAATATAATAATTGAACCAAATTGATCGTAAGCAAATTTGATTATTGACTATTAATTGCGTTGTAAATATTTTTTTAGAATTTCTCAACCTATATGAAAAATATTTTATTGGTTACTCTATATTAAATATATATATATATATATATAACTAAATAGATGAGTAATATATGGTCCCCTTATTGCCTATGTTTGGTGTGTGATCAAGTTGTGATAAAGACTAGAGTAATTGCCACGGGAGATCGTTAGATGAAAATTCAAATACACTTACACATGACATCGGCTTTTTCACCAATTATCGAACGAACCTGCGAAGATAATTAGTTCGTTTTGATAAATTTCATATAATTCAATTACCAACCCACTTTACCCACCCAACCAAGAAATCATTTTTATTCATCATGTGATGTGACACATGTCAACTCACTAGTGGGGTATTTGTCGTGGAACGTATTTCTTGTCGGTTGATTTTATTTTATTTTTTAATATTTTTCTAAGAGTAAATATCGTGTATTAAATTAATAATATTACTTTTATTATTCGGGATTTTTTTTAATTTTTTTGGTCTATTTTTCGGATCATTTCAGATGGATGGTTACATTTCCTTTTTGTAACTTAATTAATTTACCAAATCACCTTAAAAATATATTTTATTATTAATTATGTTAAAAAAATAATATTTTCCTTCAAAAATAACAACATAAAAGTGAAACTAACAGAGTATAACACTATAACATTAAATGCTTGGTGAAAAGTAACTGGGATACTGGTAATTTGTATTTGCTTTTAGTTGGTATAAAAAATGATTAATAATAATAATATTTACTTCAATTTATGGCACGAATTTAATGAAGTTGGATTATTGGCGCCACAAGCGGAGTACCTAAAGTAGTTACGAAAAATCAACGGAATTACTTTTTCATCTACAAATATAGGCGGATTTAGAAAATTTTATTGGAGAACTATATAATTTTTTAACAACATAACATATTAAATATAAAAAATATAAAATTACACTACAAAATACATACATTTCAAAGTTTAATATTGTTAAAATTGTGCTCGACATTCTTTCAAGTTACAAAACCGGTAAATAATTGACTTGGTACTAATGTTTTTTGTTTGCAATTTCCCTTTCAATGAAAACACTCAATTTATAAGAAAATTATCTTCTATTTTATTTTGAAGTTTGGATTTAACAATTACTCATAGCCAAGAACGCACGCTATGTGGTTGCGCTCACTCTCTATTATTTTTATTATTATCATTTGAGGGGACCACGATAAAAATTTCATACACTTAATTTTTTTATATACATATATTAAAAAATATATATTGTGGGGAACCATGCCCCCCCCCTCTTCTAATACGCATACATCTACCTATGTATGCAAGCATATAAAATGTAACAAGAACAAAAAAAAATGCATGTGTAAAAGTAAAACGCAGTCTTCAAAATCCGTTAAAAAATGAGCACAAAAGCTGAATACGATACGAGCTTGTTAAATATGAAGAAAATACATATTTTAAACATGACATAAAATCAAATAAAATGTATTAAAGGCATCGAAAGAAAAGCTTGATAGTAAAATGAATAGAAATAGAAAAGATGGGTCATTGTAACATCATCTTCCTCTTCATCACATCCTTGGTTCCCGTATTAGAAATTTAAAAAGGGACATTAGCAAATACCAGATTCAAGATAAAAGAATCTCCACTACATAATTTAGAGGCGCAAACGTCAACGGGGAAACGCCTTTTTTGGCTCACACAATCCGCTCCAACTCCCTTGCATAACTGAGGGTTTGATTTATGAGTTGAAGAGACGGTATCTCCTTGCAAGGCGCAGATTCTTTCGCCTTCTGGAAAATCACAGACCCATTCTTTATCTCCCACTCGGGATGTTCCTGCAAAATGCATTCAATGTAATAATGATCATCAATTATCCATTTTTAACGTTACTAAACTGATTAGGTACCGTTTGGATCGGGGTGCAATACCATTCACCTGCTGTACGCGAGGGTTATGTACCAAAAATATTGATGGAGTCATGGAGAGGAAAGTTTTGATCTTGCCTCTTGATTACAGTAACATTAGTTTACATAATAGTGGGAACTGAAGAAGGTTTGAAATGTCATCGTAATTTAATTTTTTTTCAATAGAATCATCCTAGGATCAAATCCTCACTGTCATCCAGGTTTTGAGGTTCTAGGACGAGACGGGTGCCCCCACTTGATTAGTGCAACCAAAAATAAAAGAGTGCCAAGCTGCAAACAATTTTACCTCCTCAATATACTCGGACAGTTCTTTGTCAGAAGAGAATAGCAGGATTTGCCGGGCATCGTTAATTGAAAGAGAGTCGTATGCCTTTTCACTGCACCCAGCTATTTCATCCCTGTGAACAACAAAGTTGTACTCGTAAAAAGTGGAAAACAAATTATAACAAAATAAATCAGCAATTAGCATCAACAACCAGATTGTAATTCTAGTGAGAGGGGCCGTAAGCCCATTATTGACTAGAGAGTTTGTGTGTAGCAACCCAAATCATTCGTTCTAAGTGCATGTGAACCAAAAACGTGCATTTCATTTATGTAAGGTATCATCCTAACGCAAACCATTTAAATGCTTACTAATTGTTACAACTGCAAACCTCTTACACAATCTTTTTGCTAGTCCCCAGGGACAGAGGCAGCATGTGCCCAGAGGGGCACATGCCCCTCCTCACATTTTCCTCCACCTAGTTAATTTGTATGCAATTTTGTACATAAAGATTCAATTTTTATAAAAATGCCCCTCCTAATTTACCAAATGTCATCATTTGACATTTTAGTTTGTGCTTGTAATATATATTGGGCACATATATAAGTTACTCTCTTTGAATTAAATTGAGAGACTTATTTTTTTCAAGGTGCATCTCAAATTAAGAATTCCATACTTCTTGAACAATCCCCAATGATATTTAATTGGTTATCTAAATTGCATGATTGTTTAATTTTACTGTTCTAATTAAGCTATGCTCCTCCTAGCATAAGTTTCTGGCTCCATCCATGCTAATCCCTCATTCCCAAATCAGGAGTCAGTATTTGACTTCTATACATTTTAGGATAATACAAATTTCAACGTTATCAAATTTTGTTACATTGATAGGAGGAACATGACTCTTCAATTTGCGACAGAAAGTTGTGCAATTGTAATGAAATCCCACCCCAATAAAAATGATTAGGTAAATAATGTGTCACTTAAATGTCAATTGTCTCTAGAACTTATCTGTCATCATTGCAAAATTTAGAAGTATTCACCTGACTGTCTTTGCGAGCAGATCCATAAAATACACATAAGTTTCATGAGGTACAGTCTGCCTAGCACTCAACACGCGGTTGTAAGCCCCTTCCATGAAAGATTGCTCCAGTTCCACTGCATGCTTGATGCATGGGTTCTCTAGGGCACTAGCTGAAAGCAGCTCCAATTCAGTGTGGAACTCAGCTATTCTGTTTTGCACCAGTAGTCTCAACAGGTTCAGGCCTAAGATCGGGTACTCCTGAGGGGATGGTGGAAGACTGCTACTGCTCAATGAAAACACACATTTGAAGTCAAGTGTATATATATTAGTTTCACCATACTTCGGTGCAGAATTTTTTTTTTAGGGATTAATGTTCTCCGAAATTACTAAAGCTAAATACAGGGAAAACTAAATTTTACCCTGCATCTGTATAGTAAGGTTTCAGCTGAAAGAAATCCCTCTCAAAGGCGTCCTGGTCCTCCATTTTTACACTTAGGACTACTGCATGCTCATATATATCCCCTGAAAATGGCAATAGACGAAGATATAATGAAATAGAATATATAAGGAAATAGAACGAAGGGATAAATAGAAGTAATGATACCAGACATAATCATAGTCTTTGAAACACGTACAGGGTGATAACAAAAATTCTAGGCAAGTTACAAAGAGCAATCCTCGTGCATGAACCACATTGTTTCACAATTTTCTTTTATAAGGTTTTGAAATATGGTCTAAGCTAGTCTTATTTCATGCGTATTGGAGTTGTAAGAGTTGGTGCTTCATTGAATACATAGCTATCATGTTTATAAGGCAAAGAAGACGTTGTATTGCTAGCATAAGTTGCATATGTCATGTTAGATAAAACCAACAGTATAATGGCACTTCTAGATAAACAAACAAGTTACACGTAGCTTTTTATTCATGGATCTCATGCAACTAGGTTAACTATTAACTAGCACAGATACGCACCACAATTCCACCCTCTATGATATATATACACATTATAATTCGGGGTATCCAAGCCTCTTAGAGCACCCAACTGATCACCCAGGATGCGCTCAGACCTGACGATCTGCATCCACACACCGGACTTGGAAAGGTGATCCAAGAGACTTGGAACTCTTATACTCCCTCCGTCCCAATTTAATTGTCACACCTTGAAAAACTAAAAATTAAGGAGACATAATGATTACTCCAAGAGAACAAGCTTATTTCCAAAAATGTCCTTTACTTTTTTTCTCATAAAAAAGGTGGCGGGACCCAAAATAAAAAAAGTGTGAGGAGCTTAAAGGGTACTATTGGAAATAAAAAAAATTGTTATAATTAATAACATACTAAATGTGGAAAGAGGACAACTATTTTGGGACATCTATAAATGGAATAGTGGACAATTAAATTGGTACGGAGGGAGTATCAATTAGTACAGCCCATTAACATTGCTTCAATATTTATTCCAAAAGATAAATATGAATATCATTGTTCAATGAATGATAAATTATTTACCAATATTTGAAATTTCCAGACTGTTTACAACTTTACATCACATTTAGTACATACAAGCTCATTTAACAACCAAAACTTACCAATGCGTAATAGCAATAACCACCAAAAATATTGGTTGTTGAAAGGACAACATTGTTTTATCATGTCATTAATATAAGAATAGAGGTGGAACATGCCAATTCAAAAAATTATTAATTGATCACACAATGAAGAATACATTATTTCCAAAAATCTGACATTTCTAAACTGTTAGATCACATATAGTAGCATGAAGGCTCTTTGATATCAACAACTTACTAATGCAACAGAATGTATCCAACAACCCAAAAATATTGGTTGTCAAAAGGATAACATTTGTTTATCATGGCCATTCTTCTAGAAGAAGTGGTGGACGTACAACCCCAAAAAGGAAAGAAAGAAATAACAGACGGACGAAACACCACCACCCCCCCTTCTTCCCAAAAAAAAAAGGGAGTACAACTAATTTCAAGTATTTTGAAATCTCACACTGACAGATACATGTACAAACACCCAACACAATAAAAAGCATGTTTACTAATAGCAAAACAAAAATTCAACAACTCCAATGAAATACAAGCTAACCATTGGAGAGTAGTGAATAACATTACTTGCTATTGTCAACTCATGAACGGCATTAGGTGTCTTCTCAAATAATGGAGGAAGACTTCTAAATTCTGTCAGCAAGACCTGAAGATAAGAAGTGAGATGGCTCGCATCATATTGTATTACCAAGGTTTAATAAGTGAACAGACAAAATAGAAAGAATCTAACTTCTTCAAAGGACAATAAAACTGATACATCAAACCTTCTTACACCTCTTAACATAGTTGTAAATATTGATAATTCAAGCCTTACAAATCTTTCCTCTTTTTTTTTTTCTCTTTTCCTTGGAGCAATGCACATTACAAACACTTAGCCAGTAAGCTAAAATAGCATATGCCAAAGTTAAAATCTCTTCCATGGAGGCTCTTTGCAGGATGGCTGACAGGGCTATTGGGGAGGTAAGCTAGCAGGGTTTTCTGTAAGGCCTATGATGATGTTATCTACTTCCGTTTTGCTCTTTAGCTGATGAGAAAATTGGTTTTGGACGCGAAAGAAGACCAGGTATAGTCTCTGTTCATTTTGGGTTTGTAAGAGTCATTGTAGCAAGGTCTCTAAGTTGTACAGTGGGATCCTTCTCCAATAAAGGAAATTTTAATAGCTGAATTATTCACCAACTAAGTTGGCGCACAATTGTAGCACTCCACCCACCCAGTGCATGGAGCTTATTTTTCTTATCCAATTTCCTAACCACTCCTGTTCCCCCCCAAACCCCACCCCAAACACATCGGACTTGAAGTAAAATTAGGATAACTATACTGCATATCTATATCAACATACTAATGAACTCAAGCAAAGCATAAGTTCCAAATCCTTCCCCAACTTTTCTATTTAAAAAACTTGAAAAAATATATGAATGTGAGCTCCAACTCTAAGTCCTCAATCTAAAGATGTAGTCTTTTGATCTCTTGGTTATTTCATCCGTTGTGTTCTCATGCTGTGTGCCTCATTTTGAATTTTAATAGAATGCAGAAAATATAAAATGTTAGCCTCAAACTCTATAATATGTTCCAACTCTTTTTTAACTTGAACTTTCCTTTTCTTTGTATTCCCCAGCTGTACATCCTATATACTCACCCTGTAAAGACTTCTAAGCCTACCATTATTTCTTAGAATCCAGAAGCAACTAAAACAACTTAATCGATAAACAGTCCAAACACAAACTCCAATCATTCCGCATGACACTTAGATCTACCTCCAATTCTCCATTCCATGCCATAACTTACAAATACATATCAATCAAAAGGAAATTTTGAAACTTTTTGCAAGTTCTTCGGGACTAAACTGAGGGACAGCATCCTATATAATAGTTAAAATCAAGAATCAACGCGAATAACCAAATTAGGGTTTACGCAAGCAGACAACAATATTGTAATAATATTATTAAGTGATATAAAATAAAGTTCTTTTAAACATAAATTAGAGCTATGAACGATGAATCTAAGTAGAAAGCAGAGTCTTTTTGAGTGAATTTTGCAGTTGTTACCTTGAGTTGAGAGAGCAATTTGGTACAAGTATCGAAATCGTTCCTCACCAAAGCGGCTTTGAATCGATCGAATAGTTGAGAGACTTCAGTAAACTTCGAATCCATCGATCTCTTAGTCTTGTCTTTTGCTGTGTTTTCTCTTCTGTGCTGAATCTTTCCCTCGTTGGTTCAATAGCTTCCTACCTTTGTATGCAAGACAAGAAAAAACATGAATATATATATGTATATATATAATTTGAATATATATATGTGTGTTGGGTTTCTGTTGAGGACCGTGAATTGGACCAGTCTAATGCATAAATTTGGCCCACCAAATTGAGGTTCTCTATTGGGCTTGGGACTTTTTTGACACAACTTTGTATATTCATAGTATTTAATTTAAAACTAGATAAAGTTCATTAAATACAATAAATAGTCCAATAGTAATTGTGATTACATTTTTCCTATGGGTAATTTTAATGGGAATTTAAAACAATGACTCAGATGCAACAAGAATTCTTCGGTTCGTGTGTAGAACTGTAGTGGAATTTATTATAATTTGGGTTAATTTGGGCAAGAAAAGAGGATAACTTTTCTGAGGGATTTACGCCTACGGGACCTCTTTAGCAATTAACTAATATTTCTCATTTCATTAATTATCATAAAGCAATACATAGGGTTATATAAGAAGAAAAATATAATTATCACTCTTTCTCTCTCTCATCCAGCTCACCTCACCCCCCCCCCCCCCCCAACCCAAAATGCTTCTAACAAACTCCTTATCCTTCCAACAACAATAAGGAAAAGAAATAAAGGAAAGAAGAAAAAGAAAAAGAAAATATAAACTCTCCTCTGCCAAATGGTGACGTTTAACTAAGCCTAGCAATTGACTAGAATACCCCTCATTCATAACAAGAACATATATTTTTATCACTTTATTCATTAGAAGATGGACTAGTATTTCATTGTGTAAGTTACTATGGGGCTTCTTTTTTAAAAGACAAATGTCACACTCTTTTTTTTAATAAATGACATCATTTTTAAGAGATTAGTTTGAAGGACAAATTTTTAATTAAGGACAAAATGCAAAATATTTGCTCATTTCAATTAATTACGTTGAATTCCAAAACTATTTTTTTTTATAGATAAATGCCCAAAACTAAATATATAAAATTAATTATGTAATTAAGTCGATCATAATATGTTGACTTGAAAGTCACTAATCTTGTTTTGATAATAACAATAAAGTTAATCATGTGTAATTTAACTTAGTTGGTGTTTTAAGTTATAGCCACAACAAATTGATCATATGTGGACTTAACCGAAAAGCCGGATTCAAGGTATTTATCTACAAAGTATTGCAATCCATGCACTCACCTCAAAACTTCCATGAGATCTCTTTGAAGTAAATGAAGCCAAGGAAGAAAAGAAACGTGATGCAACAAAGCTCTCAAAGACTCCTTATTGTTTATGTGAGTGAGTGCTTTAGTTTTCCTTGTAAAGGTTTCGATTTGATCATTATAATAAGCTCATGAATATTTCTTTTCATAAGATTGATCAAAACAAAGGTTGAATTAAAATCCTTTCAAAAACCCTCTCTTAAGAAAAACCGTTTTTGAAATTAATTCATTTTTTAATTCTAAAAGATCTTATTGTTGCTCTAACAAAAATGGTGTCTTAGGAACCTAATTCACCTTTACCAAGCATTAAAATTGGTTTTAGAGCTTAAATGCAAATTTCAAAATTTGGATTTTTGGCTGATGGACAGAGCCCATCATCGACTAAGCAGAGAGGCTCAGTCGACTGAGGCTTGCTCATCGACTAAGGAGCACTCTCAGTCGACTGATGGCCCAAAACTAGTGTTGGAGTTCTGATTTTTTATCATTTTTGGCACCAAACTTTACCAACTCCCTCCAAACGGCCATGTTGTCTTAACTATATATACACCTTCTAAACTTATTTAAACACACTTGAATCATTCTAACACTATTCTCTTCATCTACATTCATTCTTAAAGTTAAGAACAATTCTTTTGATCAATCATTCTTATTTTGAGCTATATTCTATTGATCAAAGTTGACATCTCTTAGTGTGAGCTTAAGTTGTAATCTTCATACACTATAGAGCTATTGTACATTGGTGTTAGTCACCAAATCATTTCTTTCAAACATTAAGAGAGGTTTATCTCTTAAGATAGCAAGAGAGTTTTCTTGTGTGAGTATTGAAAGAATATCAATACTTGTAAAGAGTGTAGTAAAACAACACTTGTAGTGGTTTTATCTTCACCCGGAAGAAGATTGGAATTAGTGGAATTTCTCGGGTCAACCGAGCGCGGAGTAGGGGCTAACAAGCCGAACCGTGTGGACAAAAAGTCTTTGACTTTGATCAGTTCAATCTTTCTATCTCTTATATTGTGTTATTTGTTTCTTGTGATTGAATTTATCTTTGTTTATTGGTTGGTTGATTGATATAGACATCAAACATTTTTAAATTGATTTTAAAAATACCATTTAGTTTTAAAAACCCTATTCACCCCCCCTCTAGGGTATTTTCCGACCTACATAATAAACTTCAAAAAAATTCAAAAACTGATAACAAATAATTCAAATAAAGATGGTAAACACAAGAATAATTCAAAAGGTCAAATGAAAAACAAATTCAAAAAATTTCATGCTCAGAAATTTTAAATTTCAAAAAAAGTGAAGTTTGTGAAATCTAAAGCAATAAAGTTAACTAGAGAAATAAACAAATTAAAAACTTATCAACTTGGATACTTACATTCAGACCAATGATAAAACAATATTCAATGCTTCATCTATCTGAATCGTTAAAAAATGTCTACAAACTAAAATGCTGTAATTGTTAGTTAATATGCCTGCAAAATTAACAAGGATAAAATAATGCATACAAAATAATGTTAGAAAAATGCCAACAAAATAAAATGTTGTACTTTTTAGTTAATATGCCTGCAAAATTAAAAAATATAGAAAAATGCCTACAAAATAATATGTTAGAAAAATGTTTACGATAAAAATTAGGTATTTTTTCTGGCAGACATATTAAATAACATTCTTATAATTAATTTTATGGCATAAATATAAAGTTATACTTCTTTAATTTTCTAATAGACATTAAGATATGAGGATTTAAATAGGGAAAATACTCAGATGATTTGTCTATGATGCATAATCCTCTATGTCTCCATCCAAATTCACTTCCCTATGTGTTTTCTACTTCAAGCTTTAGACCTGCACATAAGAATTTATCTGTGAAGCCATTTTGGACGTTTCAAGTCTCACCCTATCCCATTCTATTTTTATAGTAATTTATGAATGGCATGAAGAAGATTATCCACCTTTTGCAAATGGCCATAGAATATTATTATATAGCGCATTATCCACCTTATGAAAATAAATGCAAATGCTCATTTCATTGTATCTGAGTGTGAGAATCATAGATTAAGGGTATCGTGCATTATCTCTATATATATATATATACACGTACATACATTAAAAAAAACCTTAAATACTGACCCATTTGATGAAAGTTACCTAGTTCACCACATTGTGCAGTTATTCAAAATGGAGGATGTGAGTATTGGGATGTGGGTGGAGATGTTCAACAGTTATACACCAGTGGAGATGACCCTTTGGCTTTTACCCCACCGTGAGGAGATTCGAATAATGGATGAAGGACCTTCTCATCTTAGACTTTGATTGAATAATTTGTTTATCTTTTTGATTGATTTTGTTATGATATGTATATGAATTTATTTTCATTAATTTAATTCTAAATTTAATTTTCTAGTAATTTAATTAGATTTATCTTTAAGAAGTGTAGTATTAGAATTCAACTTAATTAATTAAAATAATAAAATTATTAATATTTTGCCCTTAGTTAAAAAGTTAATCCTTTAAACAAAAAATTGTCATGCAATCTAATAGAAAAAAAAGTGTCCTTTATTATAAAGACATGCCCGTTTTTGTCCTTTATAATTATTTTCTATTAGTATTTTAAGTCACTATATACTCTGTGTCATTAATATTTTTTTTGTATATCATACAAATTGAACTCATGATACAAAATTATTGGCTAAGGATCTAAACAGGTTAAATATAAGGTAGACATTATACTATACATTATCTAGATTATTTTTTATATTAATTATCCTTTTTTTTGAATAGTAAATTTAACTATTATTATTCATATATTATCAAGTTACTTGGATTCAGATATATATTATCCACATCTATATGCCTTCTTACCATCTTAACTAATATAAGCATTAACTTATTTTCCAGAAAATATTTGACAAGATAATATCTTGGCTAAGACCATAGGTGGAGCCATAAATAAGTTTTAAGTGGGGTCAAATTAGTAAGACTATAAGAATTTTTTGTATATACTATAATAAGGTCAAAATTAAAATATTATATTAAGCTAATATAAGAAAGAAATTTAACTTAGAAGGCTAGAAGCAGAGCTGCGGAAGAAGAAAAAAAAGAAGAAGAAGGAGTAATAAGAAAATGAAGATGAGTTGATGTGGACTAATAAGAAAAGGAAGATAACTATTGCAGTGCTGCGGAAGGAAGAAGAAGAAGATGAGCGGCTGGCTATGGAAGGAACAAAAGGGGTTGGACCAATTACATAACTTAATGTATAATTACAAAACCATACCTTAAACTCCTAAAGCATATCCCACAAAGGACCCTCGCCACTAGCCAACTTTTTAATTACACGAACCCCACTAAATTTCTACGCTATTAAAAAAACCCCAAAAACTCAAGTAAAATTTATCAAAAATCAAGGGCCCCTGGTCCTTTACTGCCTCTACCTCTAGTTAAGACCAAACAGTTTACTATATGAGATTCGATAACTACCCATTCTTGACACATATAAGTAGTAACTATGTACATTTAATCTTTGGATTTCACGAAGGGAAAAAGGAAGTCGAGTTGCCAACTATGATTTTATTCTTTTAATTTATAAATAAAAATAAAATATATATATATATATATCATACGAGTAACTCATACACAAGTAGTTGAGTGAACCCACTTTTCTTTTAAAAAAAGATAGTAGAATGGCCCCACATTTTCTCTTCGTACAAGTAATTTTCACCATTGTATCACCAGTTTTCTACCATATGAAAAACAACTCATTTTCAAACTTAATACTAAATGTACAAATTTATCCATTTAGTTTTAGTAAATTATTAAAAGTGGCTAAGTCGATATTTATTGCTGGGTTCAACACACCGAGTTTTATTTGGATTTTTTTAAGTTGAGTCCTGGCAGGTATAAAATCCCTGGTGGTTAATTGGCACCATCTATGAGTAAGGATTCGATGAAGTGCGTAAAAATTAATCCGAACACTTCATAAGAATAAACATTCAAAAATAAAATAAAATCTAGGCTTGTCAAAGAGGCCAAGCAAACCCAAAGCCTGTCCATTTGACCCATTAAATTAAAGATGGAGTTATATTTAAGTTTAAGCTAGGCTGAGTGCGAATAAGATCTTAAGCCCAAATTAAATTTCGGACTGAGCTTGAACTCTAAGTGTTCAGCCTAAACTAAAACCAACCCGCTTGTATTAAGTTACGTCAATATATAATCTATAAGACCACCTCCAATGTATATGCTAAACATGCAGTGCAAAAGGCTTAATTTGGCATACATTACAACGAGGTTAACACATTGCAAATAGGTAAATATACCAACTGCATGATGTACAGTACATCACGCTGTGACTTCGCTAATGTTAGCCACCTCGTGCGATGTACTGAATATCGCGCAGTGACAACAGTCACAAATGGTTATTTTAAAATCCTAGCTATTGCATAATGGCACTGTAAATCACACTATGGCTTTTCCTTCCATGCGATGTTCATTTCATTGTGTTGTACCCATTTTGCTTCATGTGGTGGATAATCCATTACGGGGCATGTATGGTATGTATATGCTAACTTTACACTACCCATTCATTTTTAGCATACATTAATAGCAATTGAGAATGGTGCTAAAGACCCACAAAAGCTAGATTTTACGCTTTTGGCCTATGCATTGGAGATGGTCTTATACTTATTACCGTTATTAAGGTTTAAAAACCATCATATACATGACACTACTTTTAATTAATCATTTAACATTGTCTTAGTTTTTTGAGAGATTTTATAAACAATAGTATTATAGAATTTGAAAGTTGTTTTAGAATACTTAAAATTTTCATACTATACGGTAGTTTATAAACACTTATTAATTATTACTCAATACTTTGCGTTTTACAAATTTTTAAACTGTACTTATTAATTTTATATAGGTTGGCCCGAACTCGAACCCAAAACTCGTAATAAACTATAAATTAAATTTGATTATATAAAGTAAATTTTACTTGGGCAATTTAGACTTAGGTATTCTTATAATAGGCGAAATTAGACTTAGGTACCCTTTTGTTTAAAACTTAGACTTTGGTGCAAAATTTCGTCAATCTTTGTCCAAAATTAACGGACACGTGATTTGCATGTGCTTAACCCACCAAATCCAACTATAGCTAACATTTTAAAAAAAGAATAAGTTAAGAAAAAAGTCCTAAACTACATCTGATCTCGATCATCAACACTCCCTCCGAGGCTCCCATATCTGATCTCCACACTCCATCCATCATTAATACCACTTCCACCTCCGATCACTGACGACCTTCATAACCATCCCCACCATTGATTCTTAATCACTTTCCTTCAACACCACCACCTCCAACCCTTCATCAATACTATGCAACCAAATAAACCAAAAAACTGCTGCCAATATTCGCCGTCGTCCTCACCATTATCTTCCTTAGACCATTGCTCATCTCTAACGAGCTGCTTCTTCAAATCCTTTTGAAATTTCCCCAATCACAAAGGAATTCGAATTCCCTTATTTCGTGTTAGATATAGTTTTAAATCTAAATATCATGCTTCTCGATTGTAACTTCCTTATTTCGGGTCCCGGTCCCAATCTCTATCACCTCTATCCATCATCAATACCACATCCACCTTCGATCTCCACCCTTCATCCATTATAAACACTGTGTCTCCGCTTTCGATCTGGTTGAGCCATTCGAGTTCGGAGAAATTTACTGGTGGTGAAAAGAAGGAGGAAAGGGACATAATTCTCTTCTCTCTTAATTTTTTTTCTTTTTTCTTTTTTAAAGGATTTGATATTTTTAAACTATGGTTAAGTTAAATTAAATTGCACATGGTTAAATTATGTTTAAATTTTAACTAAGGTGGATGGAATTGCACTAAAATCTATTTTTTAAATAAAAGAGTCCTTAAATTTAATTTCGCCTATTATAAAAATACTTAAGTGTAAATTGCCTATTTTATTTTAAGTCAAGCTCAAATTTAAACAAATTCAAAATAATCGAAGCCAAATTTTAATAACCTAAATATGACTTGTACAATCCGATTAACAAGACTAAATAAATTCCATTTAAATTAGGGCTGGCAATTCAGGTTCACATATCTTGTTTGGGTCTTGTCAACGCATAAGTATTACAGTATTAGTGTCAATCCGAACACGACCCATTTAACTTATCGTGTAATTTATATTAACTCGAACACGAACTGTTTATTTTAAAGATTACACGACACGATCTGACTAACTTGTTTAATAAATAAGTCGTGTTAAATCTGCAACTCGACGCGATTAACCTTTTAAGATTATAATAACACTTAAGTCTCATGTGAAAACAATTAACTTATTTTATAATAGTTTTAAATTTTTAATAAACAGTAAGTATCACCCAATACCAAAATTAAATATTTAATTAAAATAATATGATAATAATAATTTAGAGTCGAAGTAGATAGCATACCATCACCGAAGCAAAAATATAAAAAAAATTACAATTATCAAAAACATAATAATTATTATTTATTACCAATACTCAAAATAAGAATATAATTATCTGTCAAAATAAGATGGCAAAATAAAAATATATATATATAATTGCTGTAAAAGATAAAAAAATAATCGTGTTAATTACGGGTCAATTTCAAGCTAACTGGTTAATCCGAATACAACCGGATTAATTTGTGGATTAAGCATGTCAAACTTAAAATTGATCCAAACCCATTAAATTCATATCAAATTCGTGCCAAGTTAGCGTGTTCCGTCAAATATTACTTGTCCTAATTTAGATGCCCAACGAAGGATGTAAGCTCTTGAAGAGTAAAACTTGGGCATGTGAAAATATGAAAATGTGACCTGGTGCGGTATTCCCCTTATCCACAGGATTTTAGGCCTCTCCTCCTATCAATTTGCTCCTCCTTGCTCATGATAAATATAAATCTCACAGCTAATAATTCAAAGAGAGCTCCGATAATGGCGTTTTCTTCACTTTCCTCAACACTAACCTCTTCCTCCTTATACCCCTCACTCATCTCTTTTGCTCACACTTTCAATTCTTTCCATAGAAAAGCCAATGCAGTAGCAGTAGTACAACTCCGCCCCAGCCAAAGGAGGAGGACAAACAAATGCCTTTCCATCAAAGCCCTAACCCTAGACTTCTCAGGTTCCTTCTTCGAAGGAGATTTCGACGGAGATGATGATGGTGATGACGACGGTGAAGATGATTCTTTGTTCTCGGGATTAGCGTCGTCGGCCGATGAGGACAGAGAGGAGATTCAGTGCCCTCCCGGACTCAGGCAATACGAGACCATGGCTGTTTTGAGGCCTGATATGTCTGAGGATGAGAGACTCGCTCTTACACAGAAGTATGAAGAGGTACACATTCATTTGCTCTCTTCCCATTTCTCTCTCTAAAATCTAAATGTATGTTTTTATTCATATTTCCAGTCTCTCTGTTGTTTGAATTTGCACAAATTATACTCTATTCAGTTACTCGGAGAGTAAGTTTTTATTGTACTGGGGTTGAATAAACAAATGGTAGTTTTTGGATGAATTACGCTCAAGTGTTTAAGGCTCCGTTTGATAACCCGACATAAAATGATAAGAAAAATGATTGATTTGTGTGAAAATTTTGAAATATAACTTGAGGGATGGGGTGAGATTTTAACTTACTTTACGGCTTTTTTCAAGTAAAAAATTTCTTAGGGCAGTGCGAAAGAAAAAATTTCTTACAAAAAATAAACAAGGATGGAGATCTCACTGCATCGCTGGAGTTATTTTTCAACTTTTCATACAAATCTGTTTGTTTTTTTTTAGCATTTTCCATCTTGTTATCAAAGGGAACCTAATAGTTGACAAATTTTTAAGTTTCAACACTTTAAAAGAGTTGAATTCCTTGGACTTTGTCTTGGATGGGAATGCTTTCCATGGAAAGCAAGAACTTAGGGGAAGATGATTTTTCAATAACATGAAAAATAAGCAAAGCAAAATATACCATGGAAAACGATTAGCTGGAAAATTTTACATTAGAACAAGCCACTAAAGATGGAGAATGTGAAGCGTTCCTGGCCGAATAAGAATTAGAGTATATTTTGCTTGAAAAGTTGATGCCTTTTATTTTTGGGAAAGATTTTAGTTTAATTCGGTTGGAAGTAAAGTGGATTTGCAACTCATTGGAAGAGACTTGTGGTATATGTGCTATAAACATATGAAATGTGTTGCCTATAAAAAAACGACGACACATTCGATACGCACCTTCTGTAGACTATCAAATAGTGTTTTTGTGTCTGATAAATAAAGGAGCCATATTTAAATTTTATGAAGTACATATTGAACTCATGGAAAATTGTGAGTGATTTCCACGGTTTTGAGTTATTTTCAAGCTGAAAACGTATAAAATACCATGCAAATTGCATAAACTCCTAATGAACTATGCTGCCAAGTGTTAAGCCTATTTGAGCTTGGTGGCGTACTTCGATATATAGTTTGATGATGCTTGCTGGAAGAACTCTGTTTAAGATTGCATAGTCAATAACTTGGCAAGTCCTTGGGATCTTATTTCCGCAAACTACCCACTTGATCACTTAACTTTCCTATAAATGTCCTGGCTCAAAAGTATATATCTTCTTTTTTGCAATTGCATATTTCACCTGTTCGCTTAATGCATTGCGCGATTTTGCAATGTTCTTGTTGAGTTATACAACTTGGTTATTGCCGCGTGCTTATTTGTTTGCATTGAGTCTAGATTTTAAGGTTTCCTTTATTGAAATGATCTCCATTATTGAGAAAATCAACAAAGGATACTTTATATATCCGGACTATAGCATTTATGCAAGCATGTGTCAACATGACCCTCTAAACTGTTTGATCAATGCATTAAAATAACAAAGACCCACAACCGTGATTTATTAATTAATTTACTACATTGACTAATCAGGATGGAGGGTTATGTTGACCCTCACTTGAAGAGGGTCAACAAATCTGTACTCCCTAGTGAGTGTTGACTCAATAACTAATAATTTTGTGATGCTACTTGAAGTGATAAGGTTTGGTTACAATAATTTTCAGATACAATCTCGGATCACATGTGCATTGCTCAACAATATTCTTTATGTAAATTATATTCATGATGAAACCAATTCACAAACCAATTTGTTGGCGACACGTTGACATGTCCCTGAACTTTATCCCCATCGTGTATTCCTATAGAAGTACTGTTTTGGTAATGGTGCTTCTTTTTTTTTTTTTTTTCAGTTGCTTGTTGCTGGGGGCGGCATGTATGTGGAGGTATTCAACAGAGGGGTGATTCCACTTGCCTACGACATCAAGAAGAGAAACAGAGCAGGAGAGAAAAACACCTACCTAGACGGTATCTTCCTCATGTTTACCTTCTTTACCAAACCCGAGTCTATACAAGTTCTGGAGGAAACATTTATCACGGATGACAATGTTATTCGAACGTCCACTTTCAAGGTAAGGAAAAGGAAGTATTAGTTATTTTATTTTTCCTAAACCAAAGATTGTAATGTTGTGTTAGCCTCGAGTCGATGAAGGCAAAGAGGGAATATACAGTTGTGTTTCCTGAGATTGTGTGCCAATGATGAATCTACTACTTGCCTTGAGCTTTTCGAAATTAATTTTTGTAACATAATTTGTAGTGGTTGTAAGAAATTCAAGTATGAATTGGAATCAGCAGTCGGGTGGTTTCATACACTTGTTTGAATACTTTCGTGGACGTTAAATCTTGGTAAATTGAGAAGCTAGTTTTTGGCCAAGGGCAACTAGTTTTGTCCCGAACGCTAGGAAAAAACATGTTGAGTCGATCGCACTAGCGCAATATTTTGCTAGTACGATACCGCAAACCATCCGTTTAATAGTGCATTGCCCTCTAATGTAACAAACTTGAACTTTTAATTAGATGCAACATTGATATGGTACCAATTTGCCATTGGTGATGAAGGATAACATAATAAATATTAAATAACATTCAGTTTTGCTTTGTTATTATTCTTTTGACAAAGTAACTAATGTTCAAGCAATGTCGGTGTCAAAAAAAAAAAAGTTCAAGCAATGTAAGTTTTAATTAAAAAATATTAGGAGTATAGTGCAAGTTTCATACTATCTATGATTAATTGTAAAATTAAAATTAAGAGTTTAGTTTAATTTTTACATGTTTTCAGCGATATACTGTTTTGATTAATAATAATAATAATGATGATGATGACGTTTGGAAACAGAATTTGTTTACAATAAAGAGATAAATTGAGTGTGTCCAAAGTATAAACGAACTCTCTTAAAAATGAAATGTCGAGACAGAGAGAGACCAAGGATTGGTTTGACAACATGGAAAAAAATAGTTGATTTTTGTGAGAAGTTAGAAAATAAGTTAAGACATATTGTGAGATATCTTGTTTTCATAGAAATATTTATTTTTGGTGGTTGAGAAAGAAAAATTTCCCATAAAAAATTATAAAGGATGGATGACCTATGCTCATACATTAAGCATGAAATGTGTGGGTCTATTATCACATCCCCTTAACTTCCTTAACTTAATTTTCAACTTCTTATCAAATCAAGTATTTTTATTTTCTTTTTTCTTGTTGTTATCAAACAGAGACTAAAATTAACAAATATTTTAAGTAACCTATATTATAAAGCACAATTTTTGACAAAAAAAGAAAAGAAAAGTAAATTAATAAAAAGGTTAAAAATGATTCTTTGTGATGTTAATATTTATGAGCTATTGGTCAAACTTATACTTACAATAAGATGTAAAATCATTAAAAAAATCTGCTCACACACAAAATATACACACTAATTTTCTTTCTCTACCATATCCTTGTACTCTCTCATCAAGTTTTTAATGAAATTTTAGAATATCATAAATTTAAATTCAAAATTCAAATTTTAACATATTTGAAACATGTTAATCTATATTATTAAAAATCAAGTTTGATAAAAAGAAAATTCTCAAAAAGTATAAAAATTTAATGGTTAAAATATATATGATACGACGTGCATTAGTTGTATACTTGTCAATGTCTTTTATACACACAACGAGAATTCGGATTTCAATAAAATTTATATATATTTAAAATCTATCCAATCAAGATTAATTAAACAAGATCTATTGTGACTATAGAATAATGTAAAAAATATCAAAAAAATTTTATAAAGTAGCATTTAAGGATGTACTTCATGTATGGTATATTATTAGTCATCTTAGTCTGTCATTTTTAAAAGCGTTCACGGTACACCACACCAATTTTTGCACCATTTTTAGTGCATACTGACAAACAGAATTTGATTATTTTTACATCTGTTCTTGAGTTTAATTTGTTAAACCATAACTTTGATAAGATTAAAATATGCTTAAAAGTGCCATTAAAAGATTAAAAATAAGGCTGTCCAATTTGGTTTATTTTTAGTTTTTCAAGCAAACTTTAGACTAAATTAGACAATGGGCTTAAAATTAAATAACTAAATAAAATTTACCTGATATAGATCGGCAATACATTATTTATCCTATTACCTAATCTTATTGATTTCATCATGCCGGATGACACGAATATACCCTAGTAAATCAACAAGGCATAATAGGTGATTTCATTATGTTGATCTCGAAACCTCCCGCTTGCTAGACAGGTCCTCTAACCAACTAATCGCGTATGCAAATTATACAGACTTCTAAAATACTTAAAATGCATGTGATTGATTGTATTTGATTGAGTGGTAAAATGTTACTTTTATCGCACTTAAGGTAATGGGTTCAAATCCTTAGTTAAGTTTTATTTATTTTTTAGCATATGATAGATATTTCAATAGTTTAATAAGCACACCAAAAACCTTTTGGCCTCGTTTGATTCAGGTATTAGAATAAGTGGGATTAATAATACTAGTATTAATAGTACTGGACTATTAATCCTGGTATTAATTTAATACCAATACCTTGTTTGATTCATGCAGTATTAATACTGGAATATCTCATGCTAATGTTAATACCATGTTTTATTATGCAACTCGTATACGAGATTATATTTTGGACTAATAAAATAAAAAAAAAAAATTTAAAAAAAATTATTTTAAAAAAATAATTAATTTTTTTTAAATAAATTAAAATAATAATAATAATAATATAGTAGTAGTGGTAGTGGCATTTTTGAAAATATTATAGTAGTAATGGCATTTTTGAAAATATATGGTTCTTTTTTTCTTAATCATGCATAAACAATACCACCTCCCTCACTGGTATTAAATTATAGCACAAAGAGTGGTATTAAGTTAATACTTGTATTAGTAATCCCAACACATTTGTTCAAATCAAACAAAGAATTATAAAAAAAGTGGTATTAATAATCTCATCCCACTTTTTAATACCCGAATCAAACGAGGCCTTTGTGTTTAATTAATAATACACAGACAGTAGATAAAAATAAAATAAAAAAAATAGACAATTTAAATAATGCATTATAATGACAAGGAAGAAAGATGCAAACACATTAACCAACATTGAGATTTTGAACAAAAGAACAAAATTAGGATAAAATTGACCTTTGGAGGCCTACCCTGTCTTCCAAAGATGATTTGATTGAGTTTCAAAATTTTAGGTAGCCTTAGACGTAAGTTTTAGCAGGCAAATTATACAACCGAAAATCTTTAACATGTTCCTTTTGGCAATTAGGTGCACATCCATTTTAAGTTTAGGCATATCTTTCCAAAAGTGTCACCTTCTTAAACCAAATTTGATCAATACCGAAGAAAAAAAAATATCCTACCAATAATATAGATACCCGTGTACTTCTTGCTCCTCTTGCAAGTATCTTCTTCACTATTCATTAGAATCTTCTCCTTGTTGCTAACATGTGCCACCATTTAACCAAACTAGCAAATTTAAAAAATGTGTGCAATTTGAGTGTGTGTGTGAGAGAGAGATGAAAAATGGCCAGCAATAAAGTATCACTTTTTCATTGAAAAATACCATATTGCTTAAAGAAAAGTAGATGCATATATATACAAAAGCATAGGAAATAAAAACAACTCCTCATGCACATCCAACCACAAACACCCCTAAAGCATATACACAGATCCAGTCCTACCCCTTCCCTAATTTCTCCTAATACATAAGCCAAGTTTTTCTTCCATTCATCCGAAACTCTGGTTAAATTAGCCCGCGCTTCCTTAACGCTAATGCTAACCCTAACCCTAACCCCAACCCACCCCCCACAAAACAAAGGGAAAAAAAAAGAAAAAACAAAGGGAAAAAAAAAAGAAGCAGCAAATAAAGTGGCCTTTCAAGATTAATTTTGAGCTGTGTCCAAGCTATAAGCAGATCCATCATTGTCCACAGATACTATAGGAAGAAGCTTGCTTCCTCCACTCATTTTCTTAACATCTTGGCTCAAACAAATAAAGATCCTTCTCACCATGTCACAGAATTCCCTGCACGACAATGTGTAAAATCTAGACTTAAGAGGATGCAAGTTTGGTGTTTGCCAATTCAACTTACAATATAGGAAGCATATGGTACAACTTTTTAGCAGCATTACTATGATTCACCAATAAGATAATGAAAGATAATAATCATAATATGTTCAAAGATAATATGCTCGAGACAAGAGTACTTACGTCCATGGATAATCACCCATAAGCATCATATCCCCTTCGTCATCCGTGAAGACAATTTCCCATTGATTTCGAGGTCGAATCTCACCCCTGATTTCGAACAAAGCTTCTAGTTCACTTATAAGCTCATCATACCCTCTTAACGCTGTTAAGTCCACTGCCCGGCCCACAGCAATCCCCTGCATTTGAACCTTTTCGCGGGCCAAACAAACAAGTTTGTATTATGCAATAGGCATTTGAGGGTCTAAATATTGTGTGGATACATAATACCAATGCGATATGGTATGAAATAGGGACATGACACAGCAAGGATATTGCATATATATATATGATATATAAATGTCTTCTATAATAATAATAATATAAAATAATGGTAATAAATGATAGCTTCAGATTCCACTTTCATTACTAGGACATCTTAAATTAAGAGAAATTAGTGTTTTCTTAAACTTAATCACACTTTCAAAACACCCATACCCCATCTTTTCTTTAACAAAAAATATGATATAAAGTTGGACATATCATGTCATATCCAAACTGTTCTGTATCCAGAACCTAAAGTTGTCGAACAAGGCAACAATAATTAATTTGGAGTATTATATAAGTACTGGTGTTGAATCCTATGCGATACTCCGTTTCTAAAAATTAGGAAGTGTTTTTGCTACTTAGATTTCAGCTTTGCTGTTACCATATACCTTTGTACGAGTTCTTGTAGAGCAACTTTGTTTGCTTTGAACTTCCTTCGGTGATATGTGTAGCTGCCCTTGCTGCCGTTCTTTCATAATATTATCCTTTGAAAGGTCTGATTTCTGGTCTGAATCACCAGCCGAATGAGAACTTGGAAAATGCCCTTCAGCATTCTCATGGACTGGATTTACATTTGCCTTATCATCAACGACGGCACCTGCTGAAGGAGCTTTCAAATCAAAACCAAACAATCGGCAGCTTGTAACAGTCTCCGATTTCTTCATAACAGCATTCACATTTGAAGGAGGGACCCAATTTCCCACTGAAAGACTCCTTAAAATAGAGGAGTTATTGCTGCTATTCATGAGAGTGGAGTTCATTTCTGTTTGCTTATGCCGAGAAACATGGTATTCACTCTTGTTTCCTTTAGGAGTGCCACTAAATTGGCTTGAATCTTGGCAAGGATTCCACATGGCTGATGCAGTTGAAGAAATGGTTTCTAAAACACCAATGGCCAAAAATAAAAATAAGAAATAAAACAAGTTAAAAAGGCATCCAACGACTTCTTAAAAACCAAAGGCATGTCCCAAAAAATGCATGATTGCATTTCCTTGTCCTAAATCGAGGAATTTTTTGGACTTCTTAATAACGATTTACTATTTCAATCAATTGCGTTCATGAAAGTCTAAAAACTATGACAAACACAGTGTAAGCTCAAATGTAAACTGAGAAAAATACATTCTTCGCATTTTTGGGGACTAGTATAAGATTTCCTCTCACCAGGAGCTGGGATTTCAACAGGTTGTCGTGGTCTTTTATTCTTCAACACCACTGGTTGAGCCAGGCTAGTAGGAACTGAAGCCACAAAGGGTTCTATCTCCCAAGGTGAAACCCTATCAGGTCTTGCAATAGATGCAGGTTCATCCCATTGAACCTGGGACAGAAGGGAATAATTAATTAATTATATTTTTCTGTCAAGAATTAAAGATTCATGAGTATCATTAAGGGTATGCTGGATGTTTTATGGACAACAATTAATTCCTCCTCCGAATTTCTGTATATGGAGAGATTTTACAGGGAAAATAAACCTTGGGGAAGATGGTGTCTGGATTCTGTGGACATGGGATAAAAAGGCTAAAATAAAATATGAAGTGAAAATTAATTCCATGGAAGTTAATGGGATCAACACACCACTAAAGATGGAAAATATGGAATCATAGGAATTTTAGCCTGGAAAAGAAATGGAATTGAACACACCCTAAAATATTTACCTTCAGTGATCGCCATCTAGAAGCTTCCCAATGGGGTGAAACATCTTCAACCCCAACTATTGTGCCATTAAACCTGATCAATCAAAGGAGCTTTTCTTATCAATATTAACTCAAGGTAAACAAGTAGATAATTGTGCAACTATCTTACAAATATTCTTACCTTCTCTCAGGAGAGTCTTCACCCTCAAACTGCATCTTAAATCTCATGCCAACAGCATACCCATTATTCACAGCTTCTAGATATTTGTTCAAGCCGATGATGAACTGACATGTTCTAAAATATTTTTCGAAAACGAAAAAAGTACAAGAACAAAGTTTTTGCAAGTTAGGTTTCTTCATCAAAAACATCACTAGCAAACATAATAAGTGATATATCATACCTCGGTTTGTAGTGAACAACAAAGAGTGTTTGGGTTGCAACAGCATGAGATGCAGTTGCAAGCACTCCAAGGTGCATACTCTGGCTCGAAATCACTGATGAAGGGACCGAGCTCTGTTGACGAGCATGACGCCTTACCCCTACACGTAGTTCCCCGTTCTCTCCCCTAGAAGACCAATTCTCATAATTAAGATGTAATATGAAAAAAAGCTAGAAAAAAATAGGTGCTTTGTAATAGTAATGCTGATGATTCATTTTATTAATTTTTTTATGAGGGGTTTGAAAATAGAAATTGACAAGAATCAATACTAAGTACCTAAGGAATACAAAAGAATCCCCCGCAACTAGTCTCTTGGAGGTAACAAATGTACTCCAACCTGTTGTAAGCAAATGCCTCCGTGGTTGGCCTGTTAAGTCATTAGAAAGGAATTCATAGGCGTGAAAAGCATATCTAAATTTGGTTGACACGACAGCAATTTCTGTTATTCGTCGAGTTCTCTCTGTCTCATACTCATACAAGGTACATGTTATCACCTCTAAATATATGCTTAAATCGCCATTCAATTCCAAGAAGGTCCTTTGCTACCAATTCTTGGGTTGGAGTCGGCTGGTTCATGTCCTGAACAAAGATAAACGATCCAGAAAAACGGATCTCCATGAATAAAGTGAAATAAAAATAACTAGAACTATAGAATTTTAAGATCAACAAACATCAGTACCAGTGGAGGGAGGCATTCATTAGCATGTTTCCGAAGAACAGAGAAACCTCCATGAGTGCTTGTATCAGAGGCAGTCAAAACCTTGCAGAACGAGTGAACAGTAGGACTTGGAGATTCGGTTGGGCATGAATCAAGACTTCTTGGCTCAGTTTGCTACAAATAGTTTTTCACATAACAATAAACTTAAGTCTTACTAAAAGGAATTGATTACTTGTTTGACTACTGAACTACCTTAAACAAGCAAGAATATCAATTTTTACCCACACAAAAAGAATATTAATAAGTTCTTACATCTGATTCTGGTAGCAAAGTGACTTGAGCATAAACCTCATCAGAATCCTGTTCAGCCTACAAAAGAAACCAACTCATGCCAAATCAAGCACTCGAATTTGAATCAAACTCCTGTTTGGTTACTGTCTACTGATTAAATAAAGGTGAAAGGAAAAATAGTATAAACCTCAGGTTTCAGGGAAAATGGGACCTATATTATCATTTAGCCAAACTTAACACAAACAAGCATATAACCCAATCCATCACTCCCAACTTTCCCGGACTTTCTCAGCAACCAAACATATGAGAAAATGAACAAATGAGGAAAAAATAATTGATGAAGCAAGATCATAATACCAGGAGTTGAATGTGAACTACACGACAAAGGATCTTTGGTTGAAGATTGAAGTGTGGAATTTGCTGATTTAGTTCCTGATTTGTTGATGCCTCTAACTACAAATACCAAAATTAGTAAAATATCAAACCCACAAATATAGAAAAATAAATCAATCCCCATAATCTAAAAGCAAAATTTCCCATAAAAAGAAATATCAAACACAAACAGAACATTCTGATTTTCCTAACAACAATCTGAATTTTGAAGAAACACAATACACACTCACTTGCTCCATATGACCTTGAGGGAAGTATAACACTTTTTCTCCACTTTGTGGAATATCCACCAGTGGACCTGCACAAGCCTTCCATAGCTCTTTATACAGATTATCCTCTCCACGATCTATAAAATTTATCACCAAAAACAAATTAATTACAAAATGCAACAATAACACACACACACACATATATACATATATATTTGTAAAAATAGAAGTCAAAAAAGTCATTCAATTTTGACCTAAAATTTCTCAACAAAAACATAAAATAGAAACAAATTAATTCCAAAAAGAAATTAACACATATATTTAGGAGAAATAGAAGTCAAAAGCAGTCATTCGATTTTGACCTAAAATTCCTCAACAAGAAACAAATTCATTCCAAAAAACAACAAAAACACACATATTCGTAGAAATAGAAGTAAAAACCGAAAAAAAAGTCATTCGATTTTGACCTGTAGAAGCTCGAATCGCCATGATGAAAATAGAAATTGTGAAATTTGGACCTCTAAATCATGAATCAAAAGTTCAAACAACTGTATCGGAGCTCAAATTTCACCGCATTATTTGAAGAGAAACTCGCCTATTTACAATCACAGTAATGATCCAATAACTGTGAAGAGCTAGAAAACGTATTAATAGAAAAGGTTATCAACTCCACCGGTGAAGCTCTCTGTAACAGTGACAAACCCGCCTTTCACGTCGGAAAACCGCCTTTTCTCTCTCTCTCTCTCTCTACTTTCTCTCACTAAAGCCCGGGAATGAGAAAACGCCGTTACGTGAGAGAATATGGAAGGGAGCTTAATATATGTGTTTTTTTTTTTTCTTAAAAAATAAAATAAAAAATTTAATGGCCTGCGCACACACACACACAACTTTATTTTGTGTAGGGTCCGTAACGCTAACCTAACCAACCGTGGTTATCTTTTTAGCCTGCATTTATTACATTAAATCTGAATGGAATAGAATATACCTGGCCGTTAATGCATGACGGACCAGCGGACCTGAAAATTATTAAATGGACCGTGTAATAGACCAGGTGGTTAAATTCAATTTAAATCTACTTAATTTCACTTGTTCTTCATTTAAAAAAAAAATGTGGGAATTAATCTTTAAAGTTGGTTAAGGGGAAAATTTAAATTAACAGATTTGACTCTTCAATATTATTTTTTTGGTTCAATTTTTCTAACAGGGTTCAGTTCGATAGCTAAATAGATTAATTTTTTTATAAAACTTTGTTTAGATTATTTTCATAATGAGTGAATCACTTTCACAAATTTTTTACCAAATAATTCAGTGTAGAAGTCGGTGAGATAATTATCTAAAATTTTAATTGATGAAAAGAAATATGAGTATCAAATTTTTAGAACAACCACTTCTTGTTCCGAATTTCTTAATAAAATTTTGTGAATATGATCTATTTATTATACAGATCATGTCCACCAAATTTTATAAAAAAATTCTTATATTTATTTGTTGAACTACATTTCATCGAAAAAAATTGAAAGAAGGGTAAGGGTGTTATTTCGGTAAATCGCCCTTTTTAATACCAAAACCAAAATAAGAAGTTGGAGAAAAAATTATATTTGGCTACTCTGTTATTTATGTGATTCGGATCCATCTGACCTATTCAATTATTTAAGTGGTTTCACTGTATCCAATCCATCCAAATTGGCCGCTAAACCCATGGAACCAAGGTTATTTTGGTCAAAACACCCAAAATATACTATTTATCATCTTCCACCATCACCTTCGGCTTGCACCATTACGCCATTAAACCCATGGAACAAAGCGTTTGTTTGGTTCAAGATATAAGAAAGGAATTAGCATCCTAAATTCCAAGAAAGTCTTGGAATTTAAGATTTCATTCCTGTGTTTGAGTCAAATAATAGGGCTATTATTCTGGCATTCTCAATTCTTTTTAAATTACTAAAGTACCCTTTAACATGGTGTAATATACTTTTCAAATAACACTTTCCACCAAACAAATTAATAGGACAAAATGAAAAAAACAACAACACAGACCATCAGATCTAATTATTATATATGGTTTTTATATATTTTTTTATTTGTATACATATACACACATATATACAGAAATGCTCCAGAAAGGATGTCCTTCTTTTAAGTAAAGAACGGATATCATCTTTTAATGGGGTAAATGATTGAATTTTTTGATGAAATTTGGTGTGGATGATCTCCATGATGAGTAGATCAACTCTACCAAATTTTATCAAAAAACTCAACCAGCAAGTGGGTGATCTAAAAATTGATATATATGCACGCATTTCGACCATTAAAATTTAAAATTTTTAAATCAGCCACTTGTTGGTTGAATTTTTTGATAAATTTGGTGGAGTTGATCTACTCATCATGGAGATCTCCACCAAATTTCATCAAAAAATTAATCATTTACCTTCTCAAAAGAAGATGTTCGTTCTTTACTTAAATGAAGGACATCCTTTCTGGAGCCTTTCTGCACATATATATTGGTATATATACATATATAAATTTGTGTGTAAGCAAAACAAACCACTCAAAATAATATTAATTCAAGAGAACTTTTCTTTTAGATTTGAAGAAGGCTAAAAGAAAAAATTAATTACCACTTTAATTTTATGAGATTCAATCAAAGATAAGTTAGATTTGAAACTGAGATGATAAAGAAAGAAAGTTCGATTATGTTAAATCTTGAAGAGGTTTGTCCATGGAGCTTAGATATATGAGGATAGAAAGAAAGTTAATTACCATGAAGCTTAAATATGTGAGGATTAAAGAAAAAAACAAAGATGGTTCACAAGGACAAAGATAGGAAAAAACAATGAGAAAAGATATAGGGTTTTTAATCATGGAAAATTTGTCCTTTGACAAAATAAATAAGGATTATGTGGGAATCATTTAGCTTTCCCCCAAATTGATAGGGAATAAAGTTGGACCAAATGGGGGAATTCATCTGATCCTGGAAAGGAATTTAAGATTCCTGAAAAGCCCAAAAATTCCAACCAAACGAGTCATAAAGTTATTGTTGTACATGTTCTAAAGTAAAAATCAATTGCATGTTAACAATAAGAGAAAAGGGGAAAGAGGTTTAAAAGAAGAAGTATCAATTTAAACTTAACAATATCTAAATGGAGGGGTAATAGAATAATGAAAGAATTAGGTTTAATAAAAAGGTATAAAGCAATTTTTTTTTATGATGAAAGTAACTAAAACACACAAATTGGAAATTGGAGCAACTCGGCGATGGATAAGGTGCAAAAATCCTTTATTGGTGATTGGCACGTGGCGGTGGAAGTATGGCGGGTTGGAAAGGGGGGGGGGATGGGCTAAGTTGATGTTGTTTGGTTGTGGGGAGGATGGAAGAAGGGGGAGGGCAATGAGCATGAGTGCGGAGATCGATGAGTGATCGACGAGAGAGGTCAGGAAGAGCGATTGGCGAGTAGAGAATAAAATAGCTTTTGGGGTGAGAGACTCGTGGTGGACCTCCAGCATGATCGTACTGGCTAGATGTGATAAAAGAAGATGATAAAAGTGGATTTAGGGTATTTTTACCAAAATACCCATAGTATTACATGTGCAAACGTGTATAAATATATCTGACTAATTTCATTTTGATATGCAATGAGAGTTTTAAATTGGAGGATAGAGTTTTAAATTGAAAACCGGAAGATTTTGAACATTATTTGTACAATGAAGTTAATATCTACTATTAGACAAAAATAAGTTTTCAAAGATTAATTCGAAGAACAAGTTTAAAACTTTTTTTTTTAAAAAAATAATAATTTGTATTTTCAGTAATTTTGGAATTATTGTTTTCCATATCTTACTTTTAAATTTTTGATACAATAAATTGGTATTTTAGTTTTTATTTATCTAATAACAAAATTTGTTTGTTTTTTTAATTTTGATAAATCAATTTTTGGTATTTAAATATGTCTTAATTTTTTTTTAAATTAATTTGATTAGTTTCAATAAAAAAATATATTAAATGACTCCCATAATCGAAGAGTGACGAAAAGTCAGTTTGGAATCTTGAGCTTGAGGCCTTTTAAATAAAGACGGGATCAGTTTGACGGCGGCTTAGAAAGTGTGTAGTTGGCGTTACCGTTTGCTTCGCGGCAGGCAACAAGGCTGGTTTGGGTAAACCCAGCACTTAATTAATTTTGTATATATACATATATAGCGCAAATAAAAGAAAAAAAGGTTAGGAATTTTTATGGTCAAGTTTTTAGACCTGAAACTTGTGATTAATTACATTGGATGCCATTGTTTGTTTTTTCCACCGGGTCCACATCACACGTGAGAAGTCTTTGTTAGACTTGATTGTGAGAACCTTTTTTTCTTTGCTGCAACTACAGATATACATATATATATATATATAATGGATATAGATCAAGTGGTCCTCATCAGTACAAACGCATCATAAACTTCCACGTGGCCTAGGCTTATTTTTGTCTGATTGTGCTTGGACCAGCTGACGTTGACGACGCAACACTACACCTTTTGCCAACTTCATTTTCACAGGCCACATTAGATGTGGCTAACTCATACTGTATAAACAAACAAAAAAAATGTCTTAAAACAAATTTACTTGGAATTTATATTTATATTTTAATAAATAATCTAATATTCAACTTATTTACCTCCTTTTGCTTTTGGTCCTTAATTTATTTAACTCTCGCACGATTGTTGATTTACTACTTAAAACTTTAAATTTATGAGTGAAAGACGATTGTTATTACAATATTAGAAGTCATATTTTGCAAAGTTTTTAAGTTTAAATATTACTGCTTGTATTTGTTTCTTCTTTCGTGTTTACACAATATGCATGTTGTTGTTTGTGCACATGAGTGATTAATTTTATTATTTTGTTTTAAAAAATGCCAATTACAATATAACCAATGGTGAAGGGCAAAAGTATGTGTTGGGAGTTACTTTAGTCGAAAGACACTTATTCAAATTCAAAAGAGATTCTAAGTTTAACTCTTACTAATAAAAAGCTTGGAGCGTGTTTTTGTTGTTAATAGTTAAATAGAGAAGAGACTTTGACCACCTTTTTTTTAAAATAAATAAATAATTACGCTAAGGAGCTGTAATCTTAAAATTTGATATATTTCGGTTCTTGCTCTTAAAAAACATTAAATTCCTTTTTTTTTTGGCCATGACCCGGGGTATCCGCTCCTTCGGTCCGACTAATCGCCCGGTCCTCGTATAGGCCATTGCTGTACAAGGTGACTAAACTCCATGACATACGCATTGTCATTAAATGTCGGTCTGTTCTCCATGAGTGATGGCTGACCCCAAGTTGTTAGTGCTGCGAGAATTCAAACTTGAAACCGGCTGCTCAGAGCCTTTAGCTTTATCGGCCGAAGCCACTAGACCAACCCTTTGGATTCATTAAATTCCTAATTTAATTCTTTTAATAAATAAAGTGCTATTTTTTGTTAAAAAGAAAATTAATATATTATATTTCTTCTAATGGTGGACAAAAGTGGTGCCTATGAAATAATGAACAATAATTATAGCAGTCTAAATTAATTCTGCTTCCTACCCTACAACTAAACCTTTGCAACCATCAATGTAGACAAGCAGCTGCAAGAATGACAGAATGCGTAGTCATTAACCATGTTGTTAATTAGCTCATTGCCAACCACTCAACACCTTTTTTTTTTTTTTTCCCCCACAAAAATATCTGTGCCAGCTTTCACACATTTAACAATGTGTAACTGTCGTTAGTCAAACATTATTTTAACAACGCTAAAAATCGATCTTGTGAATTTCAAATCGACCCCAAATTGTCCCATGTAACAGCCTTATATCACTCAACTTCATGAATACTCATATTTATATACTGCTAGTAAGCAGTAATGTCCAAAAAAAATTCTTGGTTTTGGTGATCTTTATATTACTTTTGTTTTCTTAATTAAATTAAAAATTTAGTATTTTTTTAGCATGTTTCATAGTGCTCGTTTGATTTAAATTTTTATTTATTTTTAAAATTTAAAATAATGATTTTACATTAAAAGTTTGAATTTCATACAGAACAAAATTAATGTACTAATTTTATAATAGTAAATAAGTATAACAGATAAAAGAAGTATACGAAATCATTGTCAACACCAAATACTTATATTTTATCACGTTCGAAGGTTAGTTTCCAGTATGTAATGCTTTTGAATGTACCCAAATGTTTGTTATATTCACTAGAATATTAAGACAATGGGGAACTCATAAATAAGAATGGGTGTTTTTAAATGCATCCACATAATCCGTTTTCTCACCCCACCAAAAGTCAAAGTTACGTTAATCTTAACCTAAAAAATAGCATAAACTCCATTCTTCTCACTCACTTTCTATACTTTGAAAAAATTGCCACTAATTTGTCTTCTCACCCACTTAAAATTTTAAAAATTAATTAAAAAAATTCATTTTTTTTTCCAACAAACAATCATCTACTTTTTCACTTAATTACATATATCTTATAAATGTAAGTTTATAATAAATATTCTTTAATTTTTATATTAAGTGCTAGATTTAATTATTTTTATTTGCTATGGCACGATAACATGTTTTCAATGATATTTTTCCTTAATTTATTACAATCTTTTTATGAAATTGTGCATGCATGTAGAGCTCAATAAACTCACGTTAAGTTATACAATGTCAAAGCTAAAAAATGTTTGTCTTAACATGTGTCTAATATATCATAAATAATATATATATATATATATGTATGTATGTATTGTATATTGTGCTTTTATTATTTCAATATTTAAATTCTAAAAATATTGCGTAAAAAAATATTAAAAAATGAAATATTTTAGTGAGAAAATCTCTATCCTTTTAATATTTTCCAAGGATATCGTTTTCTTGAGTCTCAAAAAAATTAAATATCTTAGAAATCAAAAGTAACAAAATATTTTAATAAATGATTTAGTTTTATAAAAACTATTTTATTTTTTATATTCATTTTTTTCATTTTCACGAAAGATGACATTTTTCAAAAAGAAAGAAGAAAATGTTTTTAAGTCATTAAAAAATCATTTAAGAACACCCGGGGTGAAAAGACGGATTTTGTAGATGCCTTTTAAGAACACTTGAAAAAATTCATCACTATTCACTTTTTTTCCTGCGAGTTTTTTTTTTCCTCTGTCATCTTTCTTCTAGTATTTTTGATAAAAATAAAATTGATCTTTTAATATCTTTGATGCAGTGAATTAAGGCATATTTATATAGTATATGACTTAATTATTACTTTTGTTAATTAATTAGTTAACTTCAATGGCTCCTCCGAGCCTTTGCAATCTAACCTAACTTATTATTTAATATCGCTCACATGTATGTTTTAGAGAGAGAGAGAGAAATAGTTTACGTAAGTATGTATAAAAAAAGTTAATAAAGAAAAAAAAGCTTAAGGGCTTTTCTGGGCTTTTCTTTAATTATAATTAATGTTTAAATTTTCATATATATTATAAAAGAATTAATTTAGTTTTTGTTTTATTTATAAGGATTGTTGAAAATAACTAATAAATTTTTCATAAATGCTTAAAAAAAAAGGATGATCAAATTTAATTGGAAACGGAGTAAATATTTCAAATTTATTTTATATATCAAACATACTACTGTCATATATATGGATCAACTTCCGATCTTTTAATATTTTGATGTAGTGAATTAAAAATTATATTTACTTATTTGATAAAAATAAAATTTGTAGACAAATTCCTAAAATATGAATAATAACTATTTAAGAGTAATGAATAATAAAAGATTATATGAAATATCATATAATTGTTAAAACTGTATTTATTATAATTAATATTTTGTATCTTCAGAGGTACTATATATTTAGACGAAATTTTTAATGAAATTTTTAATGACAATTTATGAAGAATAATGGAATTTTTGTTTAATATGTCTTATATTAATGAAAAAATTAATATATTTAATATTTTTCATTTTAGCGACAAAACTTTATTGTCTTTACATTGTTTTAGTAAACTCACCCCACTCTTGTTACTTGGGGTGAAGTGTAAGATCTATCTTTCATTATTATCACTATTTTCTTACATTGGGATGAGAAAACTGATTATGTGGGTGCATTTAAGAACACCCATAAGAATTACACACAATACACGCAAACAAGTACGGGCCAAAAAAGAGCCATTATTTCTCTCTATATGTGGTATTGTTTGTTCGATAGTTTTATTTATATTTGTATAATATTTTTTTTAAATACAAACCATGATTCAATAATATATATACAACGCTTTAGTAACAATAACAACACATGATTATTACAATTGGGTGGATCGATTACAATTGGGTGGATCGATTACAACTACCACAGTGAGCGAACATAACAAATGGTTCCATAGCACATTCATATAGATTAGACTTGTGACCTTCTTGTTATGAAGATAAGAAGGATACCGACCATGCATAACACAAAATCATTGACTATATTTGTATAATATTAAACAATTAAGTGTGTTTCTCATTTGATATTCGTGTTGATATATATGCAATATTATGTGATTCTTTATATATATACATGTATTGTGATACCAACAAATGTATGTATAGACCATAAATATATTATAGTGTTGGATACCTTAATTATTTACTTGTTATAAATGGACATATTAATTGGTTACAATATAAAATACAATTTGAAAGTGGACTATGAGTTTGTTTTGAGTGTCCTAACACTAATTAACACTAACTAGGTGTTAAATCTTTTTTGAATTAATTAAGCCTTGCTATAATTTAATTAGAGAACATGGAAAGAGTAAAGACAAGCCAATCACTTTTGAGTTATGTGCTTAATTAGGTATTATGCTTTGATTTGTTATTCTTCTCCAGCTTTATCGATTGACGCCTGTTTAATCACTATGATAATGATTATGAGCATATTATACATAGGTATATATAGATATACACATAATCCGGGGCCTTTCAAGTATGTATTATCTTCTATTTACAATTAATGTTTAAATACTAATTTGTATTTTGGTTTGGAGAATACTTTTTTAAAATAAACTTTCTAAACATTTTTCTTTTCCTTAAGACAACCCTCTCTTGCTCCCCTCTTTTTTAATTTTTTTTGTTCAAGTGATGAAATAAGGATCGGAGTGTTCGAGAAGAAAAGCGTGTAAGTGAAAGATGTCCGAAGGCCAGTAAAACAAAAACTTATATTAAAAGGTTAACAACTTCCAAAGGAGGATCATCGAAAAACGCCATGTGGCCATTCCGGTAATGGCCCATCTTCGCCAAACAATCTGCAATGCCATTAGCTTCACGTGAAACATACTCGATACGACATGTCCAAGGCATTCTAACGAATCTTCTATACGCCTCAATCTCTTCAACATAAGGGTGGCCTCTACCTCTTCAGCATAAGGATGACATTTTTATAACTTATAACATTTTAACTAACCGGTTAAACGTCGATTCCTTCAACTTTTGTTTTTTTTCACATTCCAAGTACTCTTTTGATTCACTTGTAGTCTCCTCATGTTTTCAAATGGCCGTCTATATAGTATGGGAGAGACAAAATGGATTACATTTGTCTGGAAAATTGATCAAAAGGATTTTAGTTGTGCGGCCTACTAGTATTTAATAGACGTGTTAATGGATCAAATTTTAGTCAGATTGCCCTATATTTAAAATTTTGATATGATAATCTGACGGACCGTTAACAATTAAATTCCTATCTGATTTTGTAAACTTAAAGGTTCTCCAATCAAACACTCTAATCTGAAATTTTTAAAAGGAGAACGAAATTTTTAATCATGAATATACAAATAAATGTGTAGCAAACTAGCCGCAAACAAGGAGTTTGAGTCCTTTATGTCTACACTTTTCTTCTCTGCAATTATGATTATTAAATTATTTTAAAATTCTAATTTAGCATGCCAAAAGACCCTACTTGCCTACTTGGATATTGTAAGTTTTACTTAACTAGGTCTCTAGCATTTATTCACAAATGAGTAGTATTTACAATATATATATTTAGTATACGTAATAAATATAAAATGTATATGATATATATATGTCTGAATCCATATTGGCTCCATTAAATTGTTGGATTAGCGGATTCGGATTGTAGTTGAATTATCATATTTTAATTTCAAATCCATATCCAATAAAAACATGTCGGATTTGAATCAGATCTTAATCAAAATCCGATCTATTAACATGTCTAGTATTCAGACAACACTTATATGTGTTAGCAAACTTAATAATATTTAATTTTAGCATATTACTAACTTACATAACAATGTTTTAGTCTACAAAATATTACAGTTATGTAAGCAAAAAATATAAAGTTAATATATTTTTTTTAATACAAGATAAAATTATCTTACTTAGCCTACCATTTCAATCTTGTTTATACCGGAAAGGTAAAGGAGAAGGTAAAATGAACACAAACGATGCATTGAGTATCGACTGTGAGAAAAAACTCATGACCAATATTTTGTATATCTTCTGTGGCATTTTATTTAAAAAAAAAATGAAAGGCCGATGATATGTGCGTCGGCTATGCACAGTCAACGCACAATCTATCGATTATAGTAAATGGTTGTTTGCTATTAAATATAGCAATCACTTACCATTTCAAATACCTAATTATACTATATTTGCCATTAACTCCCAGCGGTGGAGATGGCCTTACTTGGTAAATTGCATATGCTCCGGATGACATAAATTTTACATGTATTATTTATTCTACTTCTCAATATAATAAAGAAAGGACATGATATAGGATTCCACCGACCCTAAAAAAGAGGACCTTTTTACTCTTTAAGCCCTGAAAACATTGCTTCATTATGATATCCTTGTGATGTGATTAATGATGTTTAAGAGGGGATGTTTTCACTGGCCATAGATAAGTGTTAACAAAATAATAATACTTTAATATAGTGTAATTAGGAGTGACGGTGAGAAAAAGTAAAGCAACGAGGATTAATATGATTGGGAGCACTAATTAATTTATATTGAATGCTCACCCCATGTGGAGACCAATTTGGCTGGTGTTCCTTGGCTACCAAATCAGAGGGTCCCACAGGGTTCAATTAGCCAAATATCATTTTGCCCTATTTTACCCACCTAGGTTCTCAGTCTTTGCTCATGTGGGGGTATACCCCACAAAAATTATATATATATATAATATAAGTTTAATTTATATGATCACTCTAAGGAGTTGATTTAGCGGTTAAGACGAGTTTAAAATATAAAATTAGGTGCACATTTTAAGTTAGATTTCTTGCGATAACATAAGTGAAGATTTGATTATGTATAAAAATTATATTCCTACTATGTATTATATTGTCTAATTTTTAATTAATTTTTTATTGTCTAAGTCCTAGTTGGATTTGTATTATCTAATTTATAATAGGTTTTGGCTTTGTGTAATTCTAGACCCATATGATTTATACTTTATAAATAAACCCTATGTCATAGGGTTTATTCATGAGTTGTATTATTAGTATTTACTAGATAGATTAAAGAGTATATTTGAGATATAATATTGAGAGCTATAATTGGAGACTAAAGTTTGTTTTGTGCGTTGTACTCAGAATTGGTCTCATCAATAATAGCTATCACCCGGTGGATTAGTGGCGGTTTTGCCGACACCACCTAATTGCTTGCGTGCTTGGTTAATTATTTTCTTCTTTAATCTCTTATTTTTCATATTGTTTGAATATCAGTGGTACTTGTTTCTTTAATTATTGTACGCATAATTGTCCGGTCGGTCCTACGCTTGTGTTAAGGCTTGTTTTAGCGGTATCTTAGCACAATAATTTAGTATCAGAGGCAGGTTCATTCCTTGGGATAATTGTGTGATAGTTAGATATGTATACTATTGGTACATCGGAAGGGGGTGCCAAGGCTGCAGATATCACCTTTGAAGGGGGCATATGCTCATAAGGTGACGACTGCGGTAAAATTCGATATAGAGAGATTTGACAGGAAGAAGATAGATTTTGCGATGTGGCAGTGTCAAATGTCCGACATCTTTGTCTAACAAGGTTTGCACAGAGTATTGTTGGGGAATAAAGCTAAGCCCGATGAATGGTCTGACGCCGATTGGGTTGAGTACGATAGGCAAGCATGTAGTACAATTCGTTTACACCTTACTCCAAACGTGATGTACTATGTGATGCGTGAAACTCTGCCTCGATAATTTGAAAGAAGCTCGATGATCAGTATATGACGAATATTATCGAGAATCGTTTGTACTTGAAGAAGAAGCTATTCTGGCATGAATTTTCGAAGGGGTACATCCATGAACGATCATCTTCGACGGGTTCAACAAGATAATTTCAGAATTTGTAGGGGTTAGAACGACGAGATTGATGATCAAGGATAAGGCGATTTTGCTTCTTAATTCGCTCCCAGGAATCCTATGATCATCTAACCACCACACTTATTCATGAAAAAGAAAAGGTGACTTACGATTTGGTATCGTCGGTCCGTCTTGACTAATGAAAAGCGCTTAAAAGGAGAGAGGAGAATCCAACTCAGATGCGCTATTCACGAGGGGGAGAAGCGATGAGAAGAAGAGGAAAAACTGGAAAAAGTCGCGGTTGAAATCTCGGGGACTAGGCTGACAAGAGTAAAATAATTTGTCACAAGTACAAAAAATCCTGGATACGTGCGTCAGGAAGTGTCCAAATAGAACCAATGACGGTGGAGAGAATAAAGGTGCAATGGAGAATGCAAACGTGATAACGGCACCAAAAGATGAGAATTTCGAGAGTATGTTGGTTGTGACTCTATATGTTAGCTTTTCAAGCGAGTGAATCTTGGATAGTGGGTATTAGTATCACATGTGCTCAAATCGGGAATTGTTTCATACCTTCACCGAGGTTGACGGAGGCAAAGTTTTGATGTGTAACGACTATGCGTGTAAAACGATGAGGGATTGGTATGATCCAACTAAATAATGCACAACGGGGTGGTACGTACTCTGGGTGATGTCCGATATGTTCCTGATCTGAAAAAGAATTTAATCTCTTTAGGGGTTCTTGATTCTAATGGGTATCGTGTAATACTCGATGGGTAGAAACTTGAAAGTTCTCTCCGGAGCTATGGTTGTGATGCAAGAAAAGAATTATGCTAATCTCTATTTTCTTTTAAGGAAGCACAGTGACTGGGTTTTGCTTCGATTACGACTGAACAGACTGACACGACGAGGTTATGGCATATGCGATTAGGTCATATTGGGGAAAAGGCTTGATGGTGTTGAGTAAGTAAGGGCTACTTGATGGTGCGAAAAGCTACAAACTAGAGTTTTGTGAACATTGTGTGCTTGAAAAACAGACTCGGGTAAAGTTTGGAACAGCGGTACATTGCACGAAATGAGCACTTGATTATGTGCATACGGATGTCTGGGGGCCGACAAAGACTCAATCCTTGGGTGAAAATTATTACTTTGTGACTTTTGTTGATGATTAATCAATTAAGGAGAACTTGGATCTATCTTATAAAGCATAAGGACCAGGTCTTTGATGTGTTCTTAAAGTGGAAGGCGATGGTTGAAAACCAGATTGATAGAAAAGTTAAAGTGCTCAGATCAGACAACGGCGGGAAGTACACTTGTGATCCTTTTAAAGATTTCTGGCAACGAAAAGATATCATTCGCCACTTCACGATTAAGGGTACACCTCAACAAAACGGAATAGCATAGAAGATGAATCGCGCGCTCCTTAAAAAGGTGCGGTGTATACTTTTCAACGCCAAATTGGATAAACGATTTTGGGCTGAAGCCTTATCCTACTCTGCGTTTTTGGTTAATCGTTTGCCATGCTGGAGAGTGAAATACAAAACACCTATAGAGGTGTGGACCGAATCTCATGCTAGTTATGACAATATTCACGTTTTTGGCTGTCCGGCTTATTATCATGTTCGTGATGAGAAAATTGACCCTAAGGCTCGTAAGGCAATATTCTTAGGCTCTTGTGATGGGGTTAAAGGTTATAAATTATGGTGTCTTTAAAGTAAGAAGATTGTGATTAATATGGATGTGACGTTTGACAAGGCGTCTAGCTCAAGACGATCTCGTCGACAAATGTTGGTTATCTAATTTTAGTTAAAAAGGAGAACAAGGCGAGTGAGATGGTAGTGAAAACAAAAGTGACTATTCCAGTTAATTCTCGGGTTATGGATTCGATGAAGAAGTTCAACTAGGAAAAGACGACTCCTGGTGAGAATTCGGAGATTCTAGCAGTGAAATTGGGTCAACAACAAATAATATTGTCTTTGGCTAGTGAAAGGGAGCCTAGGCCTCGACGTGCACCGGTTCGATATGGGTATGAAGACATGGTAGCATATGCATTAGTAGGTTACGAGAATGAGCCGACTTCGTATCGAGAAATTATGAATTCTAGCGAGAATGTGAAGTGAAAAGCGGCTATGAAAGATGAGATGGAGTCTCTCCAAAAAAACCGAACTTGGGAACTATGCGATTTACCGAAAGAGAAGAAACATATAGGGTGTAAGTGAATTTTCACTAATAAAGACGAGGCTTTAGGGTCCAGTGTTCGTTTCAAGGCAATGTTAATAGCCAAGGGTTATGCGCATAAGAAAGAGGTGGATTATAATAAAGTATTCTCTCCGATTGTGAAACACACCTCGATTCGAGCATTGTTAGCTATAGTGGCGAATTTGATCTCGAACTTGAATAACTCGATGTCAAAATTGCTTTTTTGCGCGGGGACCTAAAGGAAGAGATTTATATCTCTCACCGGAGGGATTCAAAATTATCAGTAAAAGAATAGTGTGTGCAAACTTCGAAAGTCATTGTACAGATTGAAGCAGTTTTCGCGTCAGTGGTACAAGAGGTTTAACACGTTTATGATTGCGCAGAAGTTTATTCGGAGCGAATTTGATCATTGTGTTTACTTCAAAAGGCTCGAATTTGGCAATTTCATATACTTACTCCTATACATTAACGATATACTCATTGCTTCCCGGAGCTTGGTGGAGATCGACGTATTGAAAACTCAGTTAAGTAAGGAGTTTGAGATGAAATATTCGGGTAGAACACAAAAATTTTTGGGGATGGAGATTGTGCTAGATAGGAAGTGGGGACGATTGTGTCTTATACAAAAACAATACCTTGAGAAAGTGGTTACTCGATTCGGGATAAAAAACTCAAAGTCGGTGATTGTCCTGTTAGCACCGCACTTCAAATTATCGGTAATGATGGCTTTTAACTCCGAGAAAAAGGTGGAGTACATGGCTCAAGTTCCTTATGCAAGTGCGGTTAAGATTTTGATATACGCTATGGTATGCACTCGATGGACATTGCTCAAGCCATGAGCATTGTTAGTAAGTATATGACGAACCCTGAAAAATCGCATTGGCAAGTCGTTAAGTGGGTTCTACGATATCTACGGGGTACGATGGATAAAGGGTTGGTATTTAAAAAATTCAGAATGTTAACTATTAAGGGTTTTGTGGATTCGAATTACGCCGGCGACCTAAACAAGTAGAGATCGACTACGGGTTATATGTTTACATTGGGTAGTGGTTCGTTGAGTTTGAGGTCGATGATTCAAAGTGTGGTAGCGTTGTTTACCACGAAGGCGGAATATATTGCTGTAACGGAGGCGGTCAAAGAGGCCGTATGACTCCGTGATTTAGTTAGTGATCTTGGTTTGAAGCAAAAAAAAGTGGCGGTACACTGTGATAATCAGAGTGCAATTCACTTGGCGAAGAATCAAGTTCATCATGGAAGAACCAAGCATATTGATGTCCGATATCACTTCATCCAGGAAATTATTGAAAACAGTGTTGTAAATCTGCTTAAGATAGGCACCAAAGATAATCTGACAGATATGTTGACAAAGGTTGTCTCGTTAACTAAGTTTGAGTATTGCTCGATGTTGGTTAATGTCCTTCGGTGTTGATGCCCCTCGGGGGGGGATGGGGGGTGGGTGGTCCTAAGGGACCGGCAGGAGTGATAGGGTCTTATTCGATGAATTGATCATGATATAGTGCATTGGGGTCTTGTGGAACATCGCTAAGGTGGAGAATTGAAGATTTGGCTTTGTATAGGAATCCTATTCCTATTATGTATTATATTGTCCAATTCTTAATTGACTTTGTATTGTCTAAATCCTAATTGAATTTGTATTATCCAATTTCTAGTAAGTTTTGACTTTTGTGTAATCCTAGACCCATATGATTTATACTTTATAAATTGATCCTTTGTCATAGGGTTTATTCATAAATTTTTTTATTATTATTTACTAGCTAGATTAGAGAGTATATTTGAGAGATAATATTCAGAGCTCTAATTGGCGGCTAGGGTTTGTTTTGTGCGTTGTACTCAGAATTGGTCTCATCAATAATAGCTATTACCAGTGGATTAGTGGCGGTTTTGCCGACACCACCTAATTGCTTGCATGCTTGGTTAGTTGTTTTCTTCTTTAATCTTTTGTTTTTCGTATTGCTTGAATATCAGTAGTACTTGTTTCTTTAATTATTGTATATATAATTGTCCGGTCGATCTTACGCTTGTGCTAAGTCTTATTCTAGCGGTATCTTAGCACAACAATAAGTCCTTGGGCACTTGTTGGAGGGCAGCCATATCAAGCACATGATTAATTCCATCCCAAAGTAATGTATGATTAAAATTTAATTGAATTATGCTAATTATTCCATTCATATTTACTTTCTCCCCCTCCCCTTGCCCCCCTTTTCAAGTCATTCTCTCAAAATCACCTAAAGATTTTGTGCAAAATTAATTGGAAACTTTTTTTTAAGCAATGTTGAAATTTGATAATTCTTTGGGAGAGAGTTTGAACTTTGGTGGCTTGTATGATAACTTACGATCTTAATTATTGGTCATTTGAAGAAAGGAAAACATTTTTTTAAAGATGCTATTTATTAAATTTAATTATTAGAAAGTAATAATTCTTCCAAGTTATAATACTACATACATAACCAAATGTATGTGTAATATGGAATCGGGTAATTTTTGTTTTTTTAATAATAAGAATTATTCGAGTTAACTTGCACGCATCTTAATTAGTGTTTCCTCCGACCATTTTAAAGACGCACTTCTAATTATAAATTCGCATAATGTCAACTCAAAGAACATTGTAGACGCCAATAGTACCAACGTAGATTATCACAGGCACAAGTTATATAACGCAGGTACTAACAAAAATGAAAAAGTATAGTTTTGTTATAAAACAATAATAAATAAAGTTTCGGATTGTTATCCGACGAGGATCTACTCAATATCAAAGGCCCAGTTTGCTATTGTCATAGCCATCAAGTGGACCCCTTCTTTCCTTTACTTTTTTTATCCTTTTGTACACTAAGAAAGAGACACAATTCCTACACAATTAGAAATTAACATGACATTATGTAAAATAGATGAATCATATAAACATAGTTGAAACTCAAATTAATTATCACTAATCAAAGTAAAAAGATCCATTTGCTTTATCACTATTTTTTACATTATCTTAAATTAAGAGTTACTGTTTAAATTTTACATATTTCATATGAACACTATTTAAATGTAGTCAATGATTAAAAATAGTCATAAATATTGGCTAACATCTAGTAAGGGCGGAAAGGATCATTCATTTGAATCCTATCAATGTTATTTTAAAAAAAAAATAACTTTTTTACTATTGTAACATTCTGTACATTTTTACTTCAACAATAAATTTAACTTTTAATTTGTGCAAAACAAGCACTACAAAGGTTTAATGTTAGCTTACCTACCAAACATAATGAAGATTAAACATAATTAGTTGTTGAACTAAGCAGAGACTATAACCATTATGTTGAAATGGGGTTGGGTAAGTGAAATGTCATATATTATTACTCTATTATATTTGTGTAAGTGCTTAAAAAAATCATCAGTAAAATTCATTCAAGAATTCTTTCCTTGACACTAGGAAGCAGCAGTATAACTTAAAAAGAAGGAATTTCCTAATATATCTAAAAGAAACATAATTGAAGACTAGATTGGAATATGAATAATTAATAACATAATTAAATATGCCCAAATCTAATCTTCAGAGATCTTTGGGAAGCATATTCCAATAAGAACCCAAGAAAAATATGATTATTCAACATAATGTTGTGTGGACTTTAATGAAAATGGAATAAAACTCTAAAAAAGTGGTATTGATTGCGACCACCCATTTTCTGGGATAAGCTAGTGGGCTTACAAAATTAATTAATGTTGGTACCAACACTTTGGGCAAGCCATCAAATTTTTAGTCCAATCAAAAATGGAAAAGAAAAATACCCCTTGGCACAATTGCATGAAAAGTCTAAATGTCTCTTCCTTTGGAAATATTACAAATCTTATGGAGGGAAATATTACAAATCTTACGGAGGAGGAAAATGAAACCCACGACGTCCCAAGTAGGAGGGGAAGGACAATACCACTTGAATTTAATTCACACGCCCTTAAACAACAATAATAATAATTCACATCACTCCATAATCAAGAAAATTAAGCTTTCTTGCCAAGAATTGTATTTAGAGTACATGACTGTAGCCTTAACTGGGCAAAAGAACAATGTTGATATGCTTTGACAACTTTATTAATTGAAAGACTATTGAACCTGATCTTATCGGACACATAAATGGAGAAAAATGATAACCCATTGTTACCAAAAACTCATCGGCTCCGATGACCTCTTCCAGATATGCCTCAAATGGTTGTACCATATCAAAATCAATCATTCTTAAGTTAAGAAAATGTGAGAAAGAAACTATAATTCCTCTTGACCTCTGTTTTAAGGCTTGAAGGGAGCGAAAACAACCACCGAATTATGCCCGCCAAAGCCGAATGAATTAGAAATAGCTGCACATTAAGATTCAAGTTTTTGTTAGTGCTAGACCTGGAGATCCCAGTTTCAGTCTAACTAGTTGCAGATACGGCACATATTCCCCTCCGTAAGTAAGGTAATAGAGTAGGTTTGCTAAAAAAATTTATGTCTTGCCGTAACACTCGTAATGTTTTTGATACTGTTAAGCATGATATTTATTGCGGTTTCTTCTCCTAACAGCTTAAGCTTTTGGGAGAGTCGGAGAGATGGTTCCTAACATGGCAGAGGTTGGTTCCTGGGAGGTCCATCCCTTGGCCCTCCATCCCCCATCCATTAAACCTACTCTCTACGTGCAAGTATGGGGTTGCACACATCCATCAATCTATCTGCTCTCCACGTGCAAGTATGGGGTTGCACGTGAGGGAGGGTGTTAAGCATGATATTCATTGCGATTCCTTCTCTTAACAGCTTAAACTTTTGGGAGAGATGGTTCCTAACAGATACAAATGAAAAAATTAATGTGAAACAGCACAAAACGACTCCCATAAAAAGTTACTCCACAAACTGACGTGATGATGACTGGAACAGTTAGCATAAAAATAGATGCACCCACTTATAAGTGGGATCAATTTCTTGACAAATAAAATCATTGCCACATTAATTTGTCGAATATCTTGTTTAAGTTTGGTTGTTTGTTCCTTCATAAAGTGGTACCAGTACACAAGACACAATTGCATCCAATTAATTTTTTCTCTCATATTCAAGCTTGACTTCTGTAGCTCTAGACTGGAGCTCAGACAAGCTTGGAAGCAAGCCAAGCTTGAGTAGTCTAAGATATAATTCAAAGTGTATATGAGCTCATCAAGCGGAGTTCAGTAACTCGACAAACTTAATAAAATGTTTGGTAATGATATTACTTACCGACATTGACTTCATGCTGTTTCTTCACATTTGGGACAGTGTCAATGGTAACAACAGGCTCCAAGTTCTACACAAAGGACAAAATCGGTGGAGTTAGAAAAACCGACAAAACTAATTGAAGAGATCATAAATGGAGAGGTAAGGTTGATGTTAGTACATATTGGTTAATCGTGGGATGCACCCAACCAGTAGTGATTGCTTTAATGGATGCAATGGCTTCCAATCCTCCAGCAGCCCCAAGCCCATGTCCGATCATTGACTAAAATACCAAAATAGCCAACTCAAAAGTAGTTAGACATCATTCTCTCTAGCTATGTAATATAATCAGGAGGATCTATTCAAAGTTGTGTTTGGGGAGCCAAAAAACACTTCAATTTTAGTTAAAAGATTGACAAGAAAAGTGGGTATTTAGATATCTTACCTTAGTGCCATTCATCTTTATCTCGGATGTGTCCTTAAAGACCTTCTTGATGGCATTAAACTCGGCCAAATCCCCTGCAAGGGTTGATGTGGCATGGGCATTTATGTAATTCACCTACACATTTTGAATGTTTAAAAAGTTAAAAAGACCTTCTAGCAGAATTCAGATTGCAGATTGACTCATTGGCTTGAGACCCAGAAATAAGTATTTTTTAGTGTCAAAAGGATAGAGTAAGCAATCTCACCTCTTCGGGTGAAACTCCAGCATCATCTAAACTCTTGGTGATGCAAGACGATACTCCAAGGCCGTCCGATCGAGGGTCAGTCATGTGATGAGCATCACATGTAATAGCACCTCCTAGGTACTCAGCTATGATATTAGCTCCTCTTTTTGTGGCATGCTCCAAGCTTTCCATAATCTATTCACAATTAATCACCTTTGTGTTAGTGCATCTTAAAACAAAATTAGCAGATAAATTAGATAAGCTAAGAGTGCGTTTGATAACCTTTTTCATCCATGGAAAATGTGCAATATTTCAAGTTTTCCATCTTTTACTGGTGTTTGATTGCATAGTTTTTAGGGAAACAATTTCCGTGGTAATACTTGGTTTAGCCTAATTTTCTCATTTTGTAAACCACATCCACCCTAAATTTTGGGTTTCCACGTAAAATAGTTTTACAGAATTAAATTATTTTCCATGTAATTTATTACAGATACCCTAACATATTAAACCTAATCCAGAATTCAGTACAATCAGTTACTCTCTCTGTCTCATATTAGGAGTCACTACCATATTAATAAGAACTCTTATTATTATGAGCTCTCATAACTAACCAGTACTCCAGTAGTCGAAATAACCCATCATAATAAAATTTAATTTTGGTATATTGCATTAATTTAAAAACTAATTTTAGAAATCTGACCCCTCATTTGAGACGTCCTAAAAAAGAAAGACTGCTAATTTCAGACAAAGGGAAAAAATGAAAAATATAATTAAAAGATTTAATTACCAGTACACCAGAGCCTTCTCCGATAACAAAACCATCACGGGCTTGGTCCCACGGCCTTGAAGCCTTATGGGGTTCATCATTCCTTTGAGACAAGGCCCGACAAGCGATAAAGCCACCAACCCCGGTAGCATTGACTGCAGCCTCGGTCCCACCAGCTACCATAATGTTGGCTTCACCCCTTCTAATGTGGTTTGCAGCAGCATAAAAGCAGTAATTTGCAGTAGCACAAGCGGTTGAAATGGAGTAATTGGGTCCCATTAAGCCCGTATCAATGGCCAACAATGCGGACCCCATGTTGGTGATTGAGTAAGGAATGAAAAATGGAGACATCTTCTTATATCCCTTTTGGATGAGAGCTTCTACTCCATTACTGAAAGCTGTTAATCCTCCCATGCCGGACCCTACAAGGACTCCAATTCTTGTTCTGTCCATCTGCAACATACGGAAAGACAAAAAAACTGTGTTAGAGCATAGTCTCGATAGTAGGGCCCATGTTCTGAATGTCTGTTTGAATAGATTTATTTTCATTGTAAAAAGCCGAGGATGTGATAGTTTCCATCTTTACTGGTGTTTTTGATTGCTAATTTTTCAAGAAATCAATTTATCTGTCACAACTTGCCTAATTTTTTCTCTTTTCCAAGAAACCCACAGACAACCTCCCCCTTAAGTTTTTGTTGCCCATGGAACATTTTTCCAAGTAAAATAGTACCAGTGAATTCAATTCTTTTCCACATAAATGAAACAAAGACACCCTAATAGCTTAAGCTGTAGGGCCAATTTCTATGTATTCCACAAAGCCTTGAATTCAAGCCTTAACATTTGCATTTTGGCACTTCTAATATGTTAATTTAGATTGCGCTATATTATGATTTCAACTCAATGCCTCTGCTTGTATCTCAACAAGTGAGCAGGGATCGCACAAGGGAGTATTCTCGAACATGCAGGATAAATAGTTATAAGCATTGTTTGACGGTGTTTCTGTACATGCAAAATTAACAAGATTCCATACTTTCCATCTTGTGTGTGTTACTACTTCCATTTTACTAGGAATCAATCTCCATGGTTCAACATGTTGGCATCCAAAACTACCCTTTTCCGTGAAAAGCACCTCCCCCTTGACTCCTTGAGTTATTGTTTGAATTTTAAACAATTCCAAGCCATGAATTCTTTTCCACATAAATGAATCAAACACATCACAAAAGTTTAAGCTCTAGGGGAGCTTAAAATTTGTCACAGTTTAATCTTATAATGCAGGAACTAAATGTACATAATTAAGAGACTCACAGTTTGTAGGACATCTGGCCCAAGATTGGCATCCTCAAGAGCCCTTTTGCCAGCAACCAAACAGTACCTCCAACAGTCATCTAGACGTCGATCGTTCTTCCCATCAATGAACCCTTTTGAGGAGAAATCACGGATCTGACCCGCAAATCTAACCGAGAAAGTAGTAGCATCAAACCTGTCTATAAGGGTAATCCCACTCTGTCCCTCAAGAAGTGAATTATAGAATGTATCAATGTCATTGCCAAAAACCGAAACAAGTCCCATTCCCGTTATCACAACCCTTTTCTTCGGATCTGTTTCCCGCTTGGGAGCTGAAACGGTCACGGCCTTGATTCTTCTGCATTTCGGAGCTGAGAATATGAAGCTTGGTTAGAACTAAATCACCATGTCTATAGAGCAAGAAGGTGAAGGAAATAAACACTTGAACAATATTCCAATGTGTAAATTATTTCGTTACAAAATTACATTGGTACGAAGATTGAAGAATATGCTACAAACAGATTACCCATAAGCTATAAGTAATCCAATAACAAATGTTCTTAAATTGAGTAATGCTAGACAGAAAATAGTATACAAAAAGTTAGTTTAGAAAATATGTTTAATTGGTCAAGATCTGGGGCATACCAGAAAACTGATAAATCATTTAACAGTGGAAATTAAGTAACTGACACCATTTTATGTACTAATTTTTTGTGTCCTCTCTGTGTGCATAGAGAGAGAGAGATTATGTTTCAGATCTTGTAATTCACTAGACCAACACTCTGGTGAAAACTGAAATTTTCCAAAGGACAGTTTTTTGATAATGTTGATCAATCTTTTTTCAAATCTACAGTCTATAATTGAAATCTTGAATAGTTCTTCTAAGTGGGTAGTAATCTAAACTATAAAAAAGGACCCAGATTGGCAATTTAGCAGTAGCTACTGAATCCAAGAAAATTCATAAACATAATCCCAATTTGAAATCACAAACAAATACATTGGATATAAATAAATGTCAATTGAAGAAGTGAAAATATGAGCAAACCTGAAGTGGAAATGGACCCATCTGATTTAGAACCAAATGAAACAACTTGTTTACTATCAACTGCTCTAAGCCCATTAAATTGAGGCATAGAAGCTCCATTGCTGCTTGATTCTTTAGCCCTAAAGATCAAACCAGAAGAACAAGTAGTAGCAATGCTCGCCATAGATCTCTCTACAATCCCACTGCACAATCTCCCTATAAAACAAGAACTGATTTAATTGATAGATATAGAGAGTGACAGCTACAGAAACTTTGGGTTATCAGTGAATGAAACAAAATCTTGAAAAGTGAAGGATTTCACAAGAAAAAAGAAGGGTTTTTGTTTGGTTAAAGAGTAGGATTGGAGAGTCCGCCTAATTAATTCTATATTTGACTAGAGAGAACAAAAAAATGACGATGATTACAGAGTTTTTTTCTTTCTTACTTCCTCTTTGGAAAAGTAATCTCACACACACTAAGAGGTCACGTTTCCTCGCGAACCGTTTAACAACTCCAAACTACCCAATTGAATGCGTACATGTTGTATAGGTAGACAGTAGGATCAGTGTTGCGTGATCAGTGTTGCGTGATCAGTGATCTACTCTTGTGAGCTATTTATTCATCATCCTGTATAGACTACATAGATACACAATATTATTGTATTTGCCCTAGGGTTAGTCTACAAGCGTTTAGGAGTTGAGAATTAAACAGACTTTTTTTTTCAACTAGGCTACTTTTTAAACTTATTTCGAAGAATGGGGTTGTTTTCATCTTATATGTGGAAAAGGGGTACTTTTTAAAAACGCCAAAAATAATGGCGATTTTACATTAAAAAACGCTATTTGTAATGGCGTTTTTAGCATTTACTAAATTAATAAAATCGCCGGAAGAGAAGACGATTTTAACAACAAAAACGCCATCTAATGTGGCGATTTTATGCTCCTCAGTTTCGCCCAAAAAACGCCACCTCTTGTGCCGTTTTTAAGGTTCACACTGAAAAAAAAAAAAAAAAAAAAAAAAAAAAAAAAAAAAAAAAAAAAAAACAAAAAACGCCACCTCTAATGGCGTTTTTTAAAGTAAAAGCGCCACCTCCATCAACGTTTTTAAAATGGCTCTCTTTGAGTGAACCCTACATGACAACGATATAAATTCTAACAAAGTTACAGCCGCCGTAACATAAAATCATTCACAAGTTTAGAATGTTTTTTAAGAGCTGCTGCTTCTTCTTCATTTCTCCTGAGCTGCTGCTTCTTCATTTCTCAGTTGAAGTTCTTCATTTTCTTGCTGCTTTCTCATCTTAACTTATTAATCATCATTATAACAAAAGAAGGTATGTATATCTATTTGTAGTATTTTATTTATAATATATTATTTCTATTTTTAGATAAATTGTATATATGTAGATCTATATATGCAGAATGTATGTATTTATGGGTATATGTTAAATTTATGAAAAATGTATATATGTCATTGTGTGATATAGATTTATAATATTTAGAATGTTTGTATGTGTGTTCTTGCATTTATTATCATATTTTTGAGAATAGAAAAATCAGTTACATAAAAATAATTTTTATTTAATTTAAAAAACGCAAACTGTAAAAATGTTTGTATGTGTATTCATGTAAATTAAAATAATGCAAATTATAATAATTTCTAACTTTTCTATTTAAAGTTATGTATATCAAATTTTTAAAACATGTTAATGAGAGAGAAAAGTGGGAGAGAGAGAGAATGAAAATTTGGGATTTAATAACATTTGTAAATTTAAAGCTTACTCATCTAGATTTACAAAATCAGATCAATATGTTTTCTTGTGTTTGATATTAATATTTTTAATTCTCAATATCTTTTTACCAAAATTATATATATATATATTATAAAAACACATATATGAAAGATCATATTACAAAATAATAAATTAATAGTTTCTAGAGTATATACTTAGTAAATTTAACCCTATTATAGATTGCCGCATACAAAAATTTAATTGTTATTTAATCTATTATTAGTAAATGACATAAAGATTTAATTTAAATTGTTAAATAATTTTTTTCTTATTTCACGTGCCATCCGGCATGGGCAATACCTAGTATATATATTTTTTCTCTTTCTTAAGATTTTTATAGCTAAACACCCATAGTAGTACTTTTCTAGTGTTTTTTATGTTTACTCTTTTGAAAAATGTAATATTTGTGGTTTACTCTTTTTTTTTCTTTTTTGTAAAGAACATATATATGTGGTTTTATGTAAGTCATTTTGAATAATGTATATATTGGTGCTCATTTGTTATTAGTAATTACTAACTCATTTAGTTAGAGATCGCAGCCTTATTTATTTTATGATATGGTGATAAATTTGATTAATTGTGTTGAAGGTGAATAATGCCAACCAGACAAGTTTTTATGCTTCTACATTGGGGTGGTAATATTATTAACGGGGAGTATGGTTGGAGTTATGATATGCAGCATAAAACAGGCATTGTGTTTAAAGAAGATTCTACTTACTTGGAATTAGTTGGAATGATTTATTCAGCTATGGATGTTGACAACTCGCAATCTACATTAAAGATTTTATGTAGATGTCCAATGTTTGTAACAACAAATACATGCAGTTACTTCCTTTACGAAATTAACGATGACAAAAGTTTACAGTTTGCAATGGGTACGGTTTTGAATGCTCCTAGTGTGAACGTAATTGAGTTGTATATAGAACAAATTTACGTGAATTATGATGCCCTCCCAATTGGGGACAACGTTCCATTATCTGGGTTGTACAGCACTCCACCATCGACAGAATGCATTCCAGTTTGTGATTTGCCTTCCAGTTCGCGGCCGTCACGAAAGGTCAAATTTGGTGGGAGTAACAGAAATATTTCTAATTCATCTCAACCTATGCCCGAACCCATGTATGAGTTCGGAGATGGCATACAATCTGATGGTACCACTGGAGATGACACGGAGTGGGAATCAAAATCCGACAGTTTCACTGAATTCAGCGAGACTGACAGCGATGAATGCGAAGAATCGAACCAGGTTGAGCAGGTTGCGGAAGATGTACCTCCATTTTACACACAATTTAATGTTACATATGTGGATCAAGATGTGGCGATGAATGAGCAATTGGTGGGTGAAAATGATTTGCGAAAGGGCCTGATTTACGAGACTAAAGAAAAGTTGAAGATTGCCGTGAAACAATTTGCCATTAAGAATTCAAATGAATTTATTGTCGATGAATCAAAGGCAGATACATGGGCAATTAGGTGTAAATTGCATGAAAAAGGGTGCAAATGGCGACTTCGTGCTTGTAAAAGGAAGAAGAAACACGGGCAATTTGAGATAACCAAGTATGATGGTCCTCACACATGCACATTTGACCGGCTGAAACTAACTCACAAACATTTGGATTGCAAATTTATTGCTAGCAAAGTAAAACACTTGATTAAGGTTGATCCCGGTCTTAAGATTTGTGTTATCGTCGCTTTTGTCAAGGATCAATATGGTTACAAGATTTCGTATGGGAAGGCATGGAATGCGAAGCAGAAGGCTATTGAAAAATTATTTGGAAATTGGAAAGACTCGTATGCTATTATGCCGACATATTTGGCCGCCATTAAGTACAACAACCCACGCACGATCCACGAGTGTAAATCGAAGCAGTATGATGGCCATTATCGAATTTTTGACAAGAACTTTTGGGCCTTTAGTGCGTCCATTGAAGGCTTTGGGCATTGTCGGCCTGTTATTAGTATAGACGCAACACATCTCCGTGGCAAGTATAATGAGAAATTATTCGTTGCAATGGCCATGGATGCGAGCGAAGGAATATTTCCACTTGCGTTTGGATATGGCGATGAGGAATGCCATGATACATGGTATTATTTTCTCACACGGCTTTGGCATTACGTCGTGAAGGGACGAGATGGCATCTGCTTGATATCTGATCGGCACAGGGGCATACTATCTGTAATAAATTCCCATCCACAATTTCAAGAGCCGATGACGTACCATCGGTTCTGTATGCGACATGTTCGTAGTAACTTCACAAGTAAATGTAAAGCAGATGAGACTTTAAGGTTACTAATGTGGAAGGCTGCCACTGCTTATTGCTTGCCGAAATTTAATAAGTACATGGCCATGATAAAAGAGTACGATGAACTGCAGGAGAGTGAAGGAAAAAAACCATGGAGGTGGCTAAACGAAATTCCCCGAGAAAAGTGGACTCTTGTTTATGATGGAGGGTATCGCTATGGAATAACGACGACAAATATTTCGGAGGTTTTCAACGGTGTTTTAATTGGAGCGAGGTCTTTGCCTGTTGCTGCGTCGGTGAAGCTCATTTTTCATCGCCTTGTTATGTATTTTTGCGAAAGAGGTGAGCAAGGAAAAAAGAGGCTTGATAATCCAGAGTTGGAACACACACCATTCATGGCCACGAAATTATCAGAACATATGAAGGATATCGCCAAATATACTATTTTTAGGCATAATAATTCGGAGGGAGTGGCATCCGTCACATCAGCCAAAGGAAATGTGAAGAATGTAAACATCTTGGAAGGCACGTGCAGTTGCGGGAGGTGGAAAATTTATAAATATCCTTGTGCACATGTCATTGCGGTGTGTGCAGAACTAAGGGTAGATCCGAAGTATTTAATTGATCAATACTTGTTGCTTGAGGCGTACGTGGGGACCTATTCTCGTACTCTGTATCCTTCTTTGCCAGAAGATTATTGGGAAAACAATTTACAGTCCCCTATTGGCGGTGTTCTAATCCCTAATCCAAAATTGTTGCGTCAAAAAGGTCGTCCATCTAGACGTATTCATAACGAGATGGATGTAAGCGATCGTCGAAGGAAAAACCAATGTGGGATTTGTGGAGAGGCGGGACATGATCGTCGTACTTGTCCCCGAAATAAGAAGAAACAGTTGTTACCACCTCATAATTAGATGTGTACTATAAGTTTATTATTTATATCTTTCTAATTTCAAACTTTCTGTTATTAGGATCAGATATTTGTGTTTATCTTATTATGTAACTTATTAGAATCTTTATGTTATATTAATTTATTATTGTATTTGTTAAGTATGCTGATATTGAATTTATTTGTTAAGTATGCGGATGTTAAGTTTATCTTAAAAAAATTCTGAATTTTATTTATCTCAGTGTTAGCAAACAATGGCGTCTTCTAATTCAAACGATAACAAATCTGAAGACATTGATGGATTTTCAATGCCTGACAAAATTTTGCTGTGTGATGCTTGGAAACTAGTGACGCATGATGGTAAGTGGTGTGAGCGGGATAACCCGCAAACGTGGGAGAAAATGGCAGAAATTTTTAATACAGCACCTAAAAAGGAAAACTCTTTATGGAAAGACAGGGTTGTGACGCCTGATCAACTTTGTCACTTGTGGGCAAAGGTTGAACCGGCGGTGAAAAAATTTAACCGCTTTTATAATGAGAAAGAAATGCCTACTCCTAATCCAAGATGGCAAACTGCCGACCCTGCCCGTAGGGGCCATTATCTGGCAAAATTCTACGGCAATATTGAAAGGGAAATGGTAAGAACTTCTTTCAGTAAGTAGATTTTAGAAAAAAATAACTGATGTTAATTTTAAGATATTTATTATCTGTGTTTATCTTTGAATTCCTGCAGAAGGATCACGCCTATCTCATGTACTTGGTGGAAGAAGGCGTAAACTTTCCCTATATAATTTATTGGGAGTTCCTTAAGGACTGTCTCAATTAAAATTTGAGACAGTATATAATGTTCACGTTTATGTCTTTAAATGTTTTAATTTCTTTCATGTATCAAGTTGTAATCAGTTGATAGTGTACTGTGTCTGCAACGTTAAAAATTGTTGTATTTTAATTTTATCTACAACTTATTAGCAAAGTTGGTATTCATTCCATGTATTGTTTTCTCCGTACACAATTTATCACATCATCTGCGTAATGCATAAAACAGTTGTTGGCAAAACTCGTAATATAATTAATATACAACAAAAAATATTTATAAAAATTCGTGGCTAATTTATACAAATAAGCAATACAAAGCTGCATGGGTGTCTACTTACCCCAACTAACTTATACAAAAATTCATGGCTAATTTATACAAATAACCTACTACGTACCGCAACTAGGTTTTTTTCTTTTCCTCTTCGGCCTCTCACCCCTCTCCAAAGCTGCATGGGTGTGTACCTCTACACCCTCACCTCTGCCCCTCCCCCTACCCTTTGGTCTACCTCTCCCTCGAACTATACCAGTAGACTGCAGAGGAACATGTACAATCTCTGGGATGACCAACTGGGTCAAACCCGCAGAAGGCTGCGCGGGTATAAGTGCAGGTGACTGTGAAGCCATAGGCGGAACCTGCTGCGACGCGCCAGGTGAAGTAAATGATGAATCCGTAGTCAATATAGTCACATAATGTCGCAGATCATTATCCTCGAATATGGTTGGGAGGGTTGAAAAGTCTGTCACACTGGGTTGGGCTACGCTGGACTCCGGTGGTGAAGAAGGCGTAACTGGATGTGATAAGACGGGGTCCGATGGAGAAAAGAATGTATCAGGTGGTGAAAAGCTGGAGGGCGGTGGGGAAGACAACATGGTAGAAGTACCAGTAGCAGTAGCAGTAACAGTAGCAGTAGCATCAGCAGTAGTAGTAATAGTAGAATCATCAATAGCAATAGTAGTACTACTACTACCAATACCACCACCAGCAGCAATAGTAATAGCAATATCAGCAGTCGTAGTAACATCAAGACCAGCAATAGTGGTGGGTAACGTGGTGGTAGTAGCAGTAGGAGCATCAATAGTAGTAGTAGTAGTAGTAGTAGTAGTACTAGTACTAGCAGTAACAGCAGGAGTAGTATCATCAGGAGCAGCAGTAGCTGCAGCAGTAGTAGTACTCGCATCAGGAGCGACAGTAGTGGGATGTGAAAAAGTAGATGGACCAGCATCCGATGAAGACATGGTATGCTGTGAAGATGGTAAACCCTTAGTTGAACGCCCTTGCCGACGGCGCGGAGGTCGAGGGACCGGCTCGGGTATAGGGTTGGGGACTTGTAATGGATCAACAGATAGCCGGAACTCCTGATGCACCCTAACAAGAGCAGTATGTGCTAAGTCAGATATCTCCTCGGATGTGGCATCTCCTGTGATCGCTCGCATTGGATGGTTCATTGCTAATGCATATATTTTAGCAAGCGCATTACCCTGTAACATGAAAGTATAATATAAATACGTAACTAAAAAAAAAAAAAAACTCAAAATTACATATTTAAGCAAATAAAAAATTACCAGTATCTCTAAAGTGAGCCCTACGGGCTCAGGACCGAACTCAGGAGGCAACTCCGGCGTTGCAAGTATAAAGCGTCGAGTAACAGTACGAAACCAAACCATATAGGGGTGGTCGTACTGAATCGGTCCTTCCAACATATCCGCGGTAACTACATGATCCAGTCGGCGGTCCCAAAAATCAATAAACTCGCGATGATGATGCATCCAATCAACGGGATCTCCTCGCCCCCTCCCCCTAAGATCTGTATCATGTAATCCCTCGTTTGTGTCAAAATCAATAGGGATGTTTTGTTGCAAACCAAATTGACGCATCACTCTGTCGGGGAGGTGCCACTCCACTATCTCAAAGCATATAAGCGGTGATCGCGTCTGCCATATAGCATGCCCAGCAAGACAGTAGGGAGGCAAGGTTGCCATAACATGGGCGGTGTAAGGCTGCCAGATCATCTGTAAATAATTAAAAACAACTTATGAATATAATAATATGTAAATTATTAAATAGAATATATGAATATTCAAATTGACATCAAAACAATATTTAAACAGCCAAAGTAAATTATTAATTTTAAAAAATTTCGGCAGAGTTTCGTTTGTTTCTATAGCAATCCAAAATTTATATATCAACCTGTTTAGCAAGTTTATTTCAAGATATCAAACAAGTTCATCTCTCAATCAACATTCAAGAATTTATATGTAATTGTCGCAAACAGAATCATAAAAATAAATACATTGACTAAAAAATGTATCAACTCGCTCCCACACTAGAAAATTGATATTAATCATAAATCAAATTCATTTGAATAACCTGCTCTGCTCGCATACGATCTAGCTGGTCCCTGTAATAAGTCAGAACATGTATTGGAGTTCGATCCAATAAAAATCTCGCCCGCCACCTGTATTAAGGTCATATAGGGTGTCAAAATTAACCATATCATAAATTGACAACAAAATATCTATATAGCATCATACCTAGCTCCGTGTGGTGGTCTATCAATATAAACGGCCGCCTCTTCTTCGTCAATAATAATACCGACCCGTCGGGGTCGAATGTGCGAGAACCTCTCCCAACACCATAGCTGTAAAAAAAGGACAAACACCTATTTGTAAACGAAATAAATTTAAAATATAAGATTGAAAATAATAACTCTGTCGAGATTAATGTTTACCTGCAACAATAGCAGAGGACCTGCAATCTGCTTTGCTCTTATACGACAACCCCGGCACATCTCCCTATATAACACTGCTAGTGCGGCGGCCCCCCAACTATAATGCCCCACCGCATTTAAATCATGAAGCAGTGGAAATAGCGAAACCTTCACAAATGCTGACGACTTGTCAGCCAAAATAGAACCGCCAAGTGACTGAATAATCCATGCCCGTGCATATCGCTCGATAACAACGTCGTCAGCATTGTCGGCAGGGATCTCCCGAAAAGTAGCGGCAATCCAAGACAACTTCAACTTTGAATTCCTCAGAGCGTGGGCCGGTGGTCGGATGCCCAATACACGCTCACACACATCAGCCGGAGGGGCATCCAATGGAGGGGCAGTAACAGCAAGGCCATCAATCGGCAAACCAAGCAAGACAGCTACATCCTGTAGTGTAATACTGCACTCCCCAACTGGAAGATGAAATGTGTGCGTTTCCTGCCGCCACCGCTCAACCATAGCTGAAATCAACGCGTGGTCGTACTGAATGTGACCTACGCGGTACACTCCATAGAAGCCCGCCCGTAATAATATTTGTTGCACTCTTGCAGGCAAGATAATATGCTGTCCATCAGCTCGATTGAACTCGGTATCACTTCTACGTGGATCCAACAAGCCAGGGTCATTGCCTGCCCATATAGCAGATGACCTATGGTGCTCCTGTAAATACAAAACACGACGATCCTGTGGACCAGGATCCATCTACAAAAGGAAAGTTTTATGTACGTTTTTATTAGATACGAATTAAGAAGCATGCATATTTATGAATTGTACATAACAAACAAACCAATAACATATGTGAAAATTTAAATACAGCTATTCATTAAGTAATACAAATGCATAACAATGTATCATTGAATTATCGTAATTATTTTATGGTGCTAAAGTCACAATTTTTATAAAAACAAGTTTTAACGGAAAGATTAGTAGTAAATAATTTATAATGTTCTCTAAATATATATTAATAATATATAATGTACTTATACTTAAGTATATATATATATATATAATGTATTAATACTAATCAAGATCAATTAAACAAGTTCTATCATAATTATAGAATTATGTAAAAATAAAATAAAATAAAATTATTGACTAATATTTAACACCAATAATATAAACAACGTAAACTCTAATACAATAAAAAATTATTTTTGCATTGAAAATGTCATAACTTAATATACACAAAATTTAATATTTAAATATACTAATGAGGCTAATTGCCTACAATTGAATCGTGTATTGACATTAATGTTTATATATACATGTATTGTGACTACTAGGTATGTATTAGTTAGAATAATAGGTCTATATCACATTAATGTTTATCATATTTGTTCTAACTAACAAATAATTGCTAGATGAATGTTAAATTTTTATGTTAGATAAATAATTACAGGGATAACCAACACATTGATACTAAACATCTGGTAGGTTTGATTGAATTTCTATTTAGTAGCCTACAACTTGCAACTGTTTTGTAAATAAAAAATTAATTAAAGCACGTAAAAATTGATTTGAATATATGTATTACTAAAAAATATTTAAACCAAAAAAAAAATAAAATTTACTAAACTCTACAAGATTTCGTGTACATCATTTTTATTTTATTTTATTTAAAAAAAAGTGCAAGTCATATTCATTTAATTTGAAAACCCATGCCAAATTTAGAATAAGAACAAAGATAAAAAGTCCATTATTTGACTGCACTTTAGCTTCAAACATGTATAATTTCAACATCAAGATCATTAAATTACAAAAGTGGAATTATCAATCTATAAAAAAAATTTATACCTAAAACAAATCCAACCCAACAAATCCAACAAACCCGACAAATACACACGTTACCCCACCTCGATGATTCATCACAACCAACACAAAACCCATAAAAAACCCCACACAAACCCCACCCAAACAAAGGAGCAATCTATTAACCCCACAAACATCATTCAAAATCCATATATATACCATCATAACTACTTGGTAAAACATTGATTCGGGCTCATATTACGTACCTCGTTCCGAGCTAATTTCGAAGCACGGTTGGAGCTGAAATTCGAACCAATGGCGGAGCTCCACCTCGTTCGGAGTTGGCGTCGGAGCTGCGTCGGAGCTGCACGGCGGAACTCCACCTCTTGGGAGCAACGGGGAAGAGAAGTCGGTGGTGATTCTGTGGGTTTTTTTTTGAATGTGAACGGGGAAGAGAAGTCGGTGGGGATGTGAGCCACTGGATCTTGTTTTTTTTTTTTTTTTTTTTGGTTTCAATTGTTGAATGCTGAAATTAGAGAGATGTCGGTGGGGATGGTGTGCGGAAATTAGAGAGATATCAATGGGGATGGTGTACGCTGCTTCGCATCTGCTTCTTCTCCCTTTTTTTTTTTTTTTTTTGTTTCAAGTGTTTGAATGGAATGGAAGGGAGAGAGAGTACGGTGCACCTAAAAAACGGGGGAAGAAGCAGCGTTTTTTGGGTGAAAATGAGAAGCATAAAATCGCCACATTGGATGGCGTTTTTGTTGTTAAAATCATCTTCCCTTCCGGCGATTTTATTAATTTAGTAAATGATAAAAACGCCATTACAAATGGCGTTTTTTGATGTAAAATCGCCATTATTTTTGGCGTTTTTAAAAAGTACCCCTTTTTCGCATATAAGATGAAAACAACCCCATTTTTCGAAATAAGTTTAAAAAGTAGTCTAGTTGAAAAAAAAAGTCAATTAAACACCAAGGGCGACCTAAATACACACATTTATTTTTATTTGATCCCACTCTATGCATCCAAGCATGCATCGAATGAATATGCACGCAAGTGCCGCATATGCGCCATGTCGAGCCCAGCTAGTATTTAATATTTAATACTGGTTTGGAGCATATGTAACAAGTATGTGTCTATTCATTTATTGTATATTTGTCATTCGATTTGGAACCAAGTAAGAAGTGTATGTATTTAGTATTAGCACCCAACACTAGCTTATGAGCGCGTACTTATTGCCTAGTTAACGAGACACTATCACTTGGTTTGTTGATACATTAATAATAAAATAGAGACCCACAATAACAACTTTGAAATTAATTTAATATATTAGTCAGCGAGATAACAAGGACATCTCTCAAGAAAGATCAATAAATTTGAACTTAATTTTTAATGATATAAGCATACACGGAATGAGTTGTTACTTTATAATTAGGATAGTGTAATTGGACTCACAAGGTAGCATAGGTACATGTGAGATGAACTCTTTTTTTTTTGGTAAGATGTGAAAAAATATATTAACAAAAAATAAATATGTACGAGATGAACTCTTCATTCAAATTATAAAGTGATACAAGATCTTATATACAATATTTTGTGCATACTTTAGTAAGTCTAAAATTTTTCATGGTATAAGAGTTGTAACAACGATATGGTATATCAATATGTGATAGAATTTGTGATTCGTGTGAGAGAAAGTTAAGGTGATGCACGATAATTATATAGTACTAAATCTAAGCATGTGCTAAGTAAGCGTTATAGGATTGATGAAACATTGAAACCATCCGAAGTTTAGAGAAAGGGATTTTAATAGACCAATTGTCATTACCATAACGAAACCTAGATAAAACTCGGTAAAAATTTTACTTGTTAATGGTAAAAAAATGAGAAGATAAATTGTGGTAAGGAGTGAAACGACACTCGAACCCAGACCTAATTAGTTCTCCCTATTATTCTCCTTTACGCATGAAGATAAAATAATTTTTACTCTAGTATGCAATAAATTTTGTACAAATAAATTGGTAGGGTCGTTGTCAAACTGCTACTGGTGCACAGATAAATGTGCAACGAGATAAAGAAATGTACAATATAGCAAAGACGCATAAAAATATACGCGGTGGTCCATCAACAAATTAACATTCTGATTGTTTTCTACTTTTCTTGTTCTCGTCACATGCCAATTAAAACCAAATCGCCTTCATCCATCCTCGTATACCCGAAGGTAAAAGTCCCATCCTTCAGTCAACTCTGCCATTCTTGATGTAAAGAAAAGTTTATACTTTACAACAATGACTCGTTAATTTGCTTTTAAACTGGGCCAGTAGCAGCTTTCTTGAGACTAGAAAGGGCGTTATTTCGCTTGGGAAATGGCCACCTCTTGATACCATGCAGTCTGCGCACACGCTTCCTTGTAGATCCACCAAGGCCATCTCCATCCGTAAGCTAAAAAGAGATCCAATATGGTAAGTGTATGGTAAAAATAACATCCGACAAATATATAGCATAGACAATGTAGTGTAATTGGTTGTAGTCGGCCACAATTACCACTTTGAGCTCGAGTTGAATGAGTGCGCTTGCAGATTTAGTGAGAGAAACCGACGGACAGAGAGAGACAGTACAGAGTTTTTTGCCCTAGAAATGGAAGGAGGATCATTTGGAAAGGAAATGCTATTAAACGCACCCTCTTTCTTTTATATGCATAGCCTTGCATTCTTGCAACTATAAATTTAGAAAAGAAGGTAATTTTTTGTAAGAGCAACTAAATATTAAGGGCGGAAATGTTGACATCTAAAAATATATTTTAATAATGCTTATCAAATACACCCTAGAGATATTTTTAATTTTTAAAAATCGAATAAAAAGTGGGAGTACTTTTAAGAGATATTAGAAGTACTAATATTTCCGCCTAATATTAACTACTTGATATTGAGGTTACACGAGAGGAGGGTGTGACCGCCCATTCCATAAAATACACATTTTATAATTAAAATGCCAAATTTTCATTTAGAACAAATATTAAATCTCTCGTTAATTCTTTTTGTTGTTTTTGTTATTTTTTCATTCAAAAATAAGCATGAAAGATGACAGACTTATTGCGGAAAAGAAATTTCTCCATCTTACAATAGTCGGCCATGCAATACTGAGTTATGTTTTTGAACTTAGCAGCTCATTATCGAATTATGTCACAAAACTTGGCATAAGATTACCCAATCGTTTGATAAAAAGGAGAATTTACGATTTTACAAGAATCTGCCACATAGTCCAAATTATCAATATGAAGTCAGCAATCCATCACCGAATTATGTCACAAAACTCGGCCAAAGGTTGCAGAATGTTATCTCTCGTTGCCAATTTGCCTAATCAATGGATAAGATTCGGCAGCCTTTGGCCGAGTTTAACGGACGCAAAACTTTGTCCCAAATTTGAGAGAATGAGCATTAGTACCATGAGACAACAATAATATATATTTTTTTTAATACAAGCGAAGATAGATCCAAGGGATAATTCGATGAGGGGGTGAAGTAGGAGAATCAAACCTTGGCGTCATGTGTGATATACCACATACTTGACCACTAGAGCTAAGGCTCGAACCTAATAACAATGAATTTTAATTACGACCATTTTTTTAAGTGAGAACTATTTTGTTTTGGTAGAGAGGGGGGATCTATATATAATTGCCATCATCAATGAAGCTGTAAATTAAGGTGGTAATATAGGCACCTTAATTTTGCATCTAAAAATGCAGCAACTGGTATTAAAAGACAATAATCAGTAAGAGCCCTTATCCTTTGTCTTTACTGGCTATTATTCAAGAAACTACTGGTTAAAATTTTGTCTTATATATCTCTATGTCATTTCATCAATTTTTATATCACATTTGTTCTAAACTTAAAATAAATCTAACAATGTTCCTTCGGCCCTTCTTCTTTTTCCTCGATTGAACCTGTTTGCCCTGGAAACCAATATTCATTCATTTCATAGGACCTAATAATAATATTAAGTGGGCTTGCACGTTTCAGAGGCAGAGTTTAAAGCAACAAGCTAATATGCCTCACTTTGAGAAAAATCTAAAATTGTGTTATTTATATCAAAATGTGCTTTGAGTGTCAATTTTAATATATATATATATATATATATATAATAGTAAGTTAGTAGGTACTTTTTACCATAAGTTATAATTAATTGGTACTTTTCTAAATTAACAAACCCTTACGTTTTGAGATGGTAATTTAATATTTTAGTTATGTTTTCATGATATTAAAAACACCAACCGTTCAAATTGAGAACCTTTGCAAAAGTGAAACTATTTATTTTGATTTTATTACGGTGTGCGCATCTATACAAGAATAAGTTACATCACACCATTCATGGTTCAAAGTTGCGATTTCGATGGCCGACTCCACTCAATTTTCAACTCAGTATTAGCAATACACATTGACTCACTATTTAAAAAGCCCAAAAAATTATTTTAAAAAAATGATTTTTTTAAAGTACGAGATTAATAAGATTGATCAATTATATAAACATAATATAATTATCTAGTACAAATTACGTAGTTTACATCGAAATACCAACATTTGTTGACTTGCCACACTTGGTAATACAATATTACATCATAGCTCAATAAATAAATGACAATACAATTTTATGAGATACAAATATCTTGAATAAAAGTTCAATTAGGTCTAAAATAACGATATGGATATAATCATCAGCATTACTTTATGCCTCCAATGATGAGGAATAAAGATATAAAGGAGGTTGGGAATTGACATTAATAGGATAAAGTTGAGATGAATGGCAAAATGACTCATAATATGAAAAAAAAAAAACTGTTGGCTAAGGTGATGATAGTACCCAAATTCTCGATATTCACTGTTACTTGAAGATCCATCGTAATACATTCTAAACCATAACTACTTATTCAACTTTTGAAAATGTTGTGTTTACGACTATCATAATCATAGTTGTATTTGTGTTCATTGTAATGGTGTTGGCCAAAGTACTTATTATTCCATTACTTTATAACATAACTTAATATTGCCTGAATATATATCTTCATTCGTACTGTCCTGCTACTCTCTCTCTTTATATATATATATATTAAAAATTTAAATAATTCTTGCGAGTCATGATAGTAAGACACATATTTTTGAAGATACAATGATATGTCAATTAAATTTTGTTTTTAAGTATTTTTATTTGAGATAAATTCAATTCACTAACTAATGTTTTAACAATACTGCATCGTATTTTCGGAATGCATCTTCGGTAATCTATGTAAAAGCACTCTTCAAGACTTTATGTCCACCAAAATAAATTTAGGGACAAAAAGGAAGAATCAACCAAGGAAGCTTGGTACATCAGCGCCGTGTCCACATTCTTCCGGTCAACCAACTCGGAATCTAATAGAACTTGGCCCTCTTGGCCCTTCTCACTACCCATCATTCCCTTCAATTTCCCCAATAGATACGTAGGTGACAAGTGTAGCATACTAATTTAAGGGTTCAATTATCTTATGCAACAGCCATCTTTAAAGCAGGGTTTATAACCCAAAAAGATTTGACGCTTACGACTTGTATGGTAGCCTATTCGAAGAAATTACATAATAACGATATATATACCATCTGAATAATTAAATAAATATTTTACATTTTAAGTAATGTGTTAAGTTCAGTGTTTTAAATTAATAAATCATGCGTGTTAACCAACTCATTTTACGACATGTTATTTGAATTATTAATTTAATTATTTAAATTAGTAAATAAATCATTACTCAATTAAAAAGGACGTGGATAACTAATGAATAAGAATATGATCTCTCCGATATCATCTTGCATAGATATAAATTTCGACATCTGTACTTCCATTTTTTCACATGGACAAATACTCCATAAGTTCCAACTTATGAGTTTGCTAAACCTTCGTAGATGGCCAAATTAAGAAACGATTTTTTTGAGTATTGATATTAACACAGTACTTAGTACTCTAAAATTATTTTTAGCGAGACTTTCTATGTATTTTTTCAAACACTTTTTATATATTGAAGACACTTTTTAGGTGTTAGAATACTTATATAGAATGCTAGTAGTGAGACCTTTTTTTTTGTGGAGATAATAAATCAACTTAGCAAAACTCTTTATAGGAAACAATTTTTTTTAAACTATTAAATATGATTAAATTAGTCGGATTCTAAAAAAATATGAAAGTCAAGTATGGACTTCTAATTTGAGACGAAGAGTATAAAATATAATTTAGAGGATAAATTTCAATAAATTCCTTCTACTTTTTTGGATTAATTTAATATAAAAATGAACATTATTCATATATATATATTTTTGATAAAGAACATTATTCATATTTAAAATTTATAAACGGTAAAAATTAGTAGAAAATTTTGATTGTCCGGTAAGAATAAGCCACCTGCTCAAATTTTCATGCATTTTTGGAATATAATTTTGCTTAAAACCTCAATAGATTGTTAATTTAATTTTGGAAAATACTATTGGTAAAACAGTTTTAGCTAGTGCCATAGCAAATAATATATTACATAGTTGCAGATCAAATTAATTTTAAGGCTTTGTTTGGTGTGCCGGATAATTTAATCCGGTGTTTGTTGAATAAATCATTAAGTTCAAATAATATAACGTGCCAAACATAGTCTAGATATATTAATTATGATATTGTTTGGACAGTTGTGGAAAGCCTAGGTATATTAATTATGATATTGTTTGGACAGTTGCGGAAACTAATTTAACAATAACATTACTCTTAATTTTTCGACTTCAGTTATTTAGAAAATTTCTACCATCGCCCCTTTTAGTAGTTATACTAAACTATGGCAATGTTATTTTGTCAATGTAAACAACTAATATACCCAAAAGATATACCCAAAAGGAGGCAAAGAGCAAGCTTGGAAGATCCAATTGAGGCATTGACTCACCCATCTCTTTCTAGGAAAGTTCCTAGGCAAAAAAATATACATACTTTTGTTCATTAAAGAAAAAAAAAAATTACTTCAAGAGAAACTTGCTTCGAATTTTCTCCTTTTTTTTTCTCAATTTTTTTTTTATGATTTTGTTTTGTCATCCTCAGTTAATTTAACAAACATATGAGAAAGCCTATTATCGCTAAGATAAAAGAATAAACCTTTTACAATATGTACAAGATCATTGTCAAGAATAATACTTTTCGTTTTAAATTTATAAATATTTTCATTTGAATTATAGAACCTGCTTTTTAAATACTATCACTTGAATAAAAAAGTCCATTTTTTTTTCTAATGCACACTACTTAACTTAATACCCCAATTTGAACAAAACTAACCATTTCTCTAGTAGTCAAAATGATCAAGCTAGTTTCATAGTTCATTTGCACTTAATACTCTATGAGCCCATTTATATTAATTTGTAATGTTTCTTCTCTAAATATTTACCTACAATATAAATTAAAATTCAATTTTACACAAAATCTAATTTTCAGCACCTATCTTTGTTAAGACAAACATAGGGAAAAAAATAATCAAAAAAAATCCTCTATTACATCACTAAAATATTAGGTTAAAACACTTATTTCAATGCATGAAATTTGATAGGTTAGTTTTAGTTTAATGGAGCTCCGGATATATTAAAACCCCCAAAATAAGGACTTACGACAAGCTTCAATCTATTATCGTCTCTGTCTAATACCCCTAATTTTCATTTCTATTTTTCAAACTTTGACACAAATAATTTTACTTTTCCATTCTCTCGTCGTTGGATCCATTAGGTTATCAACTTTCTAACAAATTCGAGTTCGATTTGCTTCATTTATAGATTTATCTAGTAATTGGATCGGGTCGAATAAAATTTTTACTAATTCATATTTATGCTATCCATGAATCTGTGATCCATAAATACTTTCACATGGTAAAATGGGTAAAAAAGTTCAACTTAAAAATGAAATTTTTTTCTCTAAGCAATTCAATATTATAAATCACAAAGTCTAACATCAAAGAAACTAATTTATTGACCATTACAACATCTCCCAATAGTCCAATACACATCCAACAAAAACAGAGGTCCTCAAAATTCCTAAACTATGAAAATTTAAATATTTTTTAAAAAGCTAACATAAAAAGAAAATGCTTTACATGATTACAACAAATGTGTCACACTGGACCTTGTTCAATGTCACCAACTTCAACTGGTTCATCTTCAACACCAAATTCCTCTTCTTCATGAGCTTCCGACTCTGTTTCTCGATTTTCAACTTCCATTTCTTGATTTCCATCACCCACAAATGTTGCACTCACCAAGATGTTGAAAACAGGAATGGTTGGCAAAAAATCTTGAAATCTAAGAAAGAAATTAAAAACCCAAGTAGAGAAAATGGAAATTATAATAAGAACGGGATAAGCAAACCAATATAGATCTTGAGGTAACAGAACACAAGCCAAAAATGAAACAGAGAGAAGGAATGATAAATCCCCAACTTGAATGTGAATATACTCTGTATTTGAAGCATTGAATAGAGGGACTTTAGTGGAGATGAAAGAGAACAAGAAGAAAATAATCGCGAGAAGAAAAAATTTCAGCCAAGTGAGATGACTAATTGTATTAAACGCGTCCCAATTCGAAGGGTTGCCTAAAAATGATTTTAGGATGTTTAGTACAAGGAGAACAAGAAACCTAAGATCAAATGAGGCCATTTTGAGGGAAATAAATGGGTTTTTGATGGGGTTGTTTTGGATTTGAGCTAGTTTGGATTTGCTTTTGAAATGGAATTTATATAGAGTTTGCCTATGTGGGTCCCAAATTTGCCGCTGCTTTCTGAATCTTGGTATGTGGAACAATTGTAGATTTTGTAAACCTTTTCTAATATAAACCTTGTGGTCCTTTTTGAACTGGTTAACAAGGTCCTTTCTTAATTGGTTCATATGGGAGTGAGACTGTCTTATTTTTGCATTTCCTTTTTCTTTTGGGTTATATGATTTGTCGTTCTTTTTTCACTTTTTTTTTTCCTCTGTTTTGACTTCAGAAACATGTCAAGTTGGAAGACACGTATAGAACACATAGGTCTATAATGTTTCAACAACGTTCAAGTACGGGATTTCTTTCTCTTTTCCATATCAACGCTTTAGTTCAGATAGCATCATAATTTTAAAAAAAATAGTGATAAAGAGTATGTTTGGTGGGTGTTTATTTTTTTAAATTTTAAAAATGCAAACTTAAAATCAACTTTACTTTTACATTTTTTAAAATTTATTTCACTTACTTTCTCTCTCTAAAAACTTTTAAAACATCATAACTTTAAATCCAAAAATCAAAATTAAATAAAAAAAATATATATTTGCAACTTACTCGTCGAGATCTATAAAATAAGATCCATTACGACTATTTTTTAAATTTTTTTTATGAGATATTTTAATTGGTTGAAAAAAACTCAAACAAAAATCAAATTCACTTTTAACGTACTTCCAAATTCTACCAAATTTCAGATTTTTAAAATTTAACTTAAAAACTCAACTCAAAACATACCAAACATCACTGTATTCCATGAGAGTTACGACCAATTTAGAACGAAAACAAATTTTTAGAGAATAGTTTAAAAGCAGTAGAGATGTAAGTTCGAATCCCGTTACAAATCACTTTAAATAACAGTTTTATTGAGGGGTTACCCCCATTTATATAGTACAGTACCACAACCTAATAAAAAAAAATCACTTTTCTTGCCTAAGCACAAAATATTGCCTAGGCGTAGTTATATGTTTTAACAATGTTTTGTTGAAATTGTAAGTACTTTTTATTGAGTAATCACCAATGTAAATATAAGACAATAATAAAATACTCCTTTATTAATACCATTCTATACTATATATAAAAGTACGAATAACTTAAATATTTTTTTCTTTTTTATAGAGACAAATATGCCCATTAATTTTAAATACAAGATTTTAAGATTTACATTTTAAAAAAAAGAATATAACTCTATTTATTTTTATATTAAAATTTGTATTCCAAATAAATTTAAATTTTACTTTATTGGGTACTAATTAAACAAGTTAAATTTTGTGTTGAATTATATGCTTTTGTATAAGACTTCTATGATTTTAAACACATGATTTTAAAATTTACATTAAATAAAACAATATAAATTTATATATTTTTATATTAATATTAGTATTCCAAATAAATTTAAACTTTACTTTATTTCAGTAAAATAATTAAGGGGTTTATTGACTTAACCCCCCACGCCAATAGGAGTATTTGAGATACCCCCCAAAATAATTTTAATTAGACAAAATCCCCTATTTTCTGTCACCGTCCAACTTCCTTCTATTTTTAACAAATTTTGACCAAAATACCCCTATCTCATTTTCATCATCATCTTCTTCTTCTTTCTTATACATGAACCCTAGTTTTCTCTCTCATCTCAACTCAACTAAAAAGCCCTAATTCTCTCTCATTGACACCACCATCTCAGACAATCAACTTGGTAACCTCCATCTTCCCCATCGTTAACCAACCCCCGGCGAACCTCCCTCATCTCTGAGAGAGCAAACATCATTTCAGCCAACCGTTTGTAGCCGACGGAGCAAACAAAGATTTTCAGACTACTCAGGGAGTGCGTCGACCTTTACCTCCTCTTTCCAATTACACCAAAAAACAAAAAAAAAATCCTTTCAATCAGATTAATCAAACTCAAAAAGTTCCATTATTTTTACAAATCCAAGTGTAACATCCACACGAACGAGGAGGTAAAGGTCGAATTTCCCTCTACAACTCCAATTTCCCGGTAAGTCAATTATCACTGATTTTATTTTATTTTATTTCTTCAAAAGCATAAATTTCCTCTAGGGTTTCATTTGAGTTTAGATATGTAATTAGTTTTGGTTTAGATCTCGATAGTAGCTTTGCGGTGGACTGGTGATGGTCGAAAATGGTTTTTAGTAATGGTAGCTTTACGGTGGACTGGTGGTGGTCAGGAATGGTTTCTGGCGATGGCAGCTTTGCGGTGGATTGGTGGTGGTCAGGAATGGTTTCTGGGGACGGTAGCTTTGTGGTGGACTGGTGGTGGTTAGAAATGGTTGCCAGCGACGGTAGCTGGATATAAAGGTCAGTGGCAACTTGTGTGGGATGCAATTGTGGGGTTAAGATAGGGTTTAAATTGAAATGGGGATGAAGAAGAAGATAGAGAGGGGTATTTTGGTCCAAAAATTAGGGGTGTCCATCCGATCCGATCCGGTCGTTTTAAACCATCCGCATCCGATCCGATGTCGGTTTTAGGTTTTGGCATCCAATCCAATCCAATACACTTTATAAATTCAATCCAATCCAATTAAATGTTGGATTGGATCGGTTTTGACCCAATCCGATAGAAGTTTAAAATAAGATAGATTAAATTCTTAAAATGTTCAATTTTAATGTAAAACAAGACGAAAACTACTTGTAAATTAAATAAAATCCAATACAAATAAAGTTCAAGTGTTCAACCAAATAGCTTCAAGTTAAAATGTTTACTATCTAACCAAAAATACATAATTAAACCAAGTGACAAACCATACATGATTAAGCCAAATATTAAATAACAAACTAAGATTAAATGATTTCAAAGTGACCCCTTGTATATATTAAATTATGCCACCAATGGGGGAGAGACATGTGGCAATTCTACTAATGGATTAGGATTGGATTGGATCGGTTCCTAGAACACATCAAACCGGAACCGATCCAATTTTTTTCGATTTTCAAAATTTGCATCCGATCCAATCCAATCATCCATAAAATCCAAGAAAAATGAATTGGATTGGATTGGATCGGTTCTTCGGTTTGGATTGGATTCTGAACACCCCTACCAAAAATATTGAAAATGGATGAAAAGTTAACGGTGTGAAGGTTTGGGGGGTTATGTCTGATTAAAATTATTTTGAGGGGTTTTCTCAAATACCCCTATTAGCGTGAGGGGTTAAGTCAATAAACCCCAATAATTAAACAAGTTAGAATTTGTGTTGAATTAGATGTTTTGTATAAGATTTCTATATAACTTTCATAACAAACATAAGGAACTATTTAATAGATCGTATTAAAATTACAAAGATTTTAAAATAAATTACAAAGGTATGTATATTAAAATTTTGATTGCTTTTCATATTATAAATTTATATATATATATATATATATTCTAAAACTTATTTGTTTATTTATAATTATGTTTAATATTTAAAATAAAAAAATAAATATATTGTAGCCGTGGCTGGGTGAAACATTCACGTTATACATCACCAGGCGTAAATGAACTTTTTTTTCTACCATTTTAATATTCCCTCTGTTATATAATCTATTATTTATATGAGTTTTATATTATTGTTTGGTATTGTGCACAATAATCCCACATACTTTTATTTGAATTGACCGTCTATCAATTCCAAAAACTTAGTAAAAATATAATAATCTCTTATATCTCTGATCAAGAGTCATTTGTTTATCATAACAGATTGATTATATAATTTCTTATAATTATTAGTTGAATTTTACACTTGATATTATGTATTTATTATTTTTTTTATTTCACATTTCATATTAATTATTTTATTAATATATTTAATTACAATTGTCAAGTACTAAAATCACGTGAAACACACGTACAAAAAAATAATATATACAAATATGAGAATTGTAATTGACTTTAGAAGAGAAATAAATTATGAATCAAAATGTTGTTTGTTGTCTATCATTTCAATACAACTATTAATAAACTCTTTGTATTTATTATGATTGATCCAGTCCCACTGTTTTCAGAACAAATATAGTAGCCAATCAAACATTGTGATTAAGGATCACTGGTAACACAAATGATGGACATCTCATTACCGGAATGAAATAACGATTCTCATTTAAGATCACCGTCATCCAAACGTGGCCTAAAGGTTCAAACTAAAATTTACTATGCCATTCACCTATGTTGTATCATTGTGCAAGCTTTCCCCATAGGTTTTGTCTATGAACAACCTCCCTATCCTATGTATCAAGCTAATTTATACATTGTGTATATTTAGTAAATGTCATTTTTTCATTCATAGACACCCTTTAAAAAAAATCACTTCAATGGTTCTTTATCTGTTTTTCACACATATTCATACAAATTCAAAAATGCAATAATAATAGAGAGTGGAGAGAGTTGTAGGACCTATTTGTAGTGCCACGTCGTATTCATAACGTTAGAAAGTGTGTTTTTTCTTTATGTGATTCTCCATCATCCGTAGACACCTTTATAGACAAACTATTAGGCCTCGTTTGATTCAGGTATTAGGATCAGTGGGATTAATAATACCAGTATTAATAGTACTGGACTATAATCCTGGTATTAATTTAATACCAATACCCTGTTTGATTCATGTAGTATTAATACTGGGATATCTCATGCTAATATTATACCATTTTGATTCTGTAACTTGTATAGGAGAAAAATATTATAGTATAGTAGTGGCATTTTTGAAAATATTATAGTAGTAATGACATTTTTGAAAATATATGGTTCTTATTAATCCTGTTTTATTAAATTATAAAGAGTGTATTAAGTTAGTACCGGTATTAGTAATCCCAGCACATTTGTGCGAATCAAACAAAGTATTATAAAAAAAGTGGTATTAATAATCCTATCCCATTTTTTAATACCCGAATCAAACGAGGCCTTAGAGAATACCTCAATAGGTAAAGTATCCCTGAAAATTTAATTAAGGAGAAAAATGTATACTCACTTAGTTTTAAAATAAAAGCTCATTTTTTTTAAATACACAACTTAAGAGTGTAACTTCTTTTGAGGATGAATAATGCATCAAATTTTAAGATACCAAATAATTTTTTTCGACCATTAATTAGGTTGAAAAGTATAAATACTCATAATTTGAAACCAAAAATTACTTAAAACAGGCTGTATAAGGAGCTAAAGAAATCCCCTTTTCCCCCACTATTCTGAAGTCATCTAAAAACTATACTACCTATATTCATCTTTGAGGTTTCATGAAGTGAATCAAAAGTCTTTTAATAAGTTAGTAGGTGATATGAAATTGTTCGCAAATTAGGAATTACTCTTTGACTTCCGCATATGATCAATGGCAAGAAGAAAACCTATTCACTATTGTGAGATTCAATATGTTGATTATATCCCTAAAAAACCTTGACCCTTAATTTGAAGAGTACAAGGTACTTTTACCATTGCAACTACTAAAGCTGTTTGCACGGCTTTCAGCTCTACATTCAACTAACTATTGCATTAGATGCTTAACGGTAAGCATATCCACGAGGTAGAGTCGTTAGTAACCAAATTAAAAGTTGTCTAAACCAGTACTACATAACTTGAATTATCTTAGCTCCAAAATATGCAATAAACCAAATTGATACTAAAACTTCCTGTTGTCATTAACAGGGAGACCCCATAACTACTAAGATTCAAGGGTCTTCATTGCTAACTGATTCATGACTAACAAACATTCTGATTGGTTTCTTGTCAGTGAATAATCTTCAACTAAGTAAACAATAGTTGAGGTCCTCATCTCATGCAATTAAAACCAAATCACCTTCATCATCCTCGTACCTTATACTAAAACTTCCATTCATTAATGGCAGCCTCTTAGTTACGTTCTCAACCAACTCTGCTATTCCCGATGAAAGCGAGAGTTGGAACTTTATAACGGTGTCTCTGTATTTGGCCTTTACTATCCCAAAATCTTGCGCTTTTGTACCATTTTGTAATGTTTGAGCAGCAGCTGCAGTGGTGGCTTGCTTAGAATTAGAAAGGCCTTGGTGGTTAACCTTTTTTTCCCTTGGGAAATGGCCACCTCTTGATACTGTGCAACCTACACGCACGCTTCATTGTAGTTCTACTAACTGCAAAAAAAGAACAGTCCATATAAGAAAACTCCTTCAGTGGCTATCTCCAACTACAAATAGATTTGATTGGTTTATGTTAAAAAGAAGTAATTCCTTTGAAATTTTTTACATGGAAAACAATAGCTTAAGGGAGGGGTTTTTCTTGATTACATGGAAAAGGAGAAAATTAAGATAAGTTGTAGTTCCTTGGAAGATTGTGCAAGGACAAACCAACTAAAGACAGGAAATAAGGTCACCATGTTACAAGGCCTTAGTGTCTTTTATCCCATTATGTATATGTTGGGAATTGTGGAAGTGCGGAATTCTGGGTGGTTTGAAGGCTCAAGAAGTTCAGAACTGATTATAATTAGAAATGTGGAAGAGGCAGTAGCTAGTATGTTCGATAATTCTGATATTTCTGCTAAAGTTTGAGCTTTAGATGTTGCTTTATTAGCTGGTTGGGGAGTTAAAGTGGATAACCTTAAACTTTTAAAATTGATTTTAATTAAGTGGATTAAGCCGGCCAGTTGGACATAGGTTTAAGTTAAATTCTGATGGTTGCTCTAGAGACAATCCTGGAACTAGTGGAGGGTTGCTCTACGGTTCTTGTACAAATTCTTGTAGGCAAATGGAGATACATCCCATGGTGTATTGTATATGAAGATAGATGCAGTAGCTGATGAACAGATTGGACTGCTGTGTGATGCATACATTCAGCGAAAGCGAAGTGTGTGTGTGTGTGTGTGGGGGGGGGGGGGGGGGGGGTTGGGTTGTTGATGGTTCTAAGTTTTGGAAAAAAAATAAATGGAGGGGGGGCAGATTATCTGGCTAATTGGGGATGCGAGCATCAGAAAAAAATGTGTCTTTGGTTGTGCTAATAGTATTCCTAAAGTGTTGAAATATCTTTGTAGTTTAGATAAGTTGCGATTTCCAAGTGAGGCATAGAATATGGTAGCAGATTTGATATTGTAGGAAGGTAGTGCTCGGTAGGGTTACCTAACACCATAGAGAGAGAGAGATGATGGATTCTAAGGTGAGGCGTTACACACAATCAACGGACACCATAAGGATGGGACTGATTTTGCCTGCGTTTGATTAAAAAAAAAAAAATAAAGACAGAAAATACAAAAGTTCGAGAATTTTCCACGGAGAATTGTAATAAAACACACCCTTAAGGTCATTTGATAATAACATAGAAAATGAAAGGAAAAACTCTTGATTTTGTGAGAATAATAGAAAATAGAAAATAAGTTGAGTGGTGTGGTGAAATGATCTCCACTTTTATAAGTAGATGTCCTCCATCTTCTTTTATCTTTTGTGGAAAAAAAAATTTGAAAATTTTTCCCGAAAAAAGCCAAAAAATAAGAGAAACATTTTATCACATCCTTCAACTTATTTTCCAACTTCTCATACAAATCAATTGTTTTTTTTCATTTTGCATCTTGTTATCAAATGGACCCTAACAACAGTTAAGGTCTTTTGATGTTCGAAGAATAAAATATTTGTCACTCTGTAAATCCAATAAGATATTGTTCGGTTTGGACCCAAGCCAGCATGATTTTACTCTTCTCCCAAAAGGCCTTTTACTGAGAAGGTCTACACATATAATGTGAACTCATTAGTACTTATTGTAAGCATACTGAGGCACATACAGCAGTCTGTCCACAACACTAGGATTATTATGTTATATAAGTTGAAAATAGGAAAATTTACCTTTAGGCTCCCATTTATTTACCCCTATTCCTTTTGGTACCCAAAGTTTACAATAGTTCCTCTTTGACATCCATTTGGATGGTTTCCATCTTATCAAAATGTTAACACCCTTTACCAATTGTTGTGATGAACCAAAATGGCCCTGTGCGCTTCTCCGCTATATTCAAATGACAGCAAAACTATATTCACAAAGTCATATCTCACTCGATTCACATCCAAATGATGCTATCCACACATGGTTGAAAAGATCTTGCAACATAGATTATATATATGCCAATAATATTCAGTAGTAAGAACTATACATGCCTTTAAATCACTATCAAAGTTGCAAAAAAAAATCATGTTTTAAAATAAATTTCACTAAATTTGGGCTTGAGTTTTCTTCAATTTAACTAAATTTTTGGGGGTGAATCCATGCATGTGCAGGATCAAATCGATGGTGTAAGTAAAATAATAAATGTTAAAGAGCATGATATATATTGTTGGCCCACTACCTAACAGCTTAAGCTTTTGGGTGAGATAGTTCCTAACATGATATCAGAGCTCAGGTTTTGTAAGGTTTTGAGTTCCCGCTTGCATTTGTTTCCCTCTTTGTGTTTGTGTAGTATGCATGTTGTTGTTTGTGCACGAAGTGCACCTCTCTCCACGTGCGAGTCAGGGTCGCACGTGAAGGGGCCGCTAAATACTCCAATGCCTCTACAAATTTTCTCCTTTGGTTTTGGTTTCGATTTCGTTTGTCTCTCCACGTGCGAGCCTCTACAACCTCTCTCCACGTGCGAGTCGAGGTCGCACGTGAGGGGGCCCGCTAAATACTCCAATGCCTCTACAAATTTTCTCCTTTGGTTTTGGTTTTGGTTTCGTTTGTCTCTCCACGTGCGAGCCTTTACAAAAGTATAAAATTGCTTTGGAAAACAAGAAAATTTGAATAGACCTTGAAGTGTCTATTGTTTTACTTACACCAAGGATTTGGTCTTGCATATGTATAGATTCACCTCCAAAAAATTTGGTTAATTTTTGTTGGATTGAGTGAGAGCAAACTCATACCCAAGTTTTATGAAACTTATTCTAAAAACGTGATTTTTTTTGCAACTTTGATAATGATTTAGAAGTATATATATATAGTGTTTATTATTGGCATAAATATAATCTATGTTTCAAAATCTTTCCGACCATATATGAATCACATAATTTATATGTGAATTGAGTGAGATACGGCATTGTGAATATGGCTTCGTTAATTACTGTAAACTTTGGGTGCCAAAGGAAAATATGAGTAAATAAATGGGGGCCAAAAGGTAAATGACCCTTGAAAATAACAAGATAACAAACTTTCATGTGCTTGGACTTACCCCCAAGGCTCTTAATTTACAGCATCATCAAGCTTCTTTCCGAAATGTTGCTTAAAATCCTTATGAACAAAATTTCAGTGGTTATATGTTCTTTCTCTGTCTCCTCTACTCCGCCTATTCTTTCAACAGAAGTACCAGCAAAAATATCGTTTTGTTTCGACATTAACACATCAATTCATTGTTCCTAACAGTTTCCTCATCAGTTGATTCTTCTTCATCTGATAACTACACCACTTCTATTTCGTTTTGTAAGGATTCAAATATCTATTTTTCTTTTTTTCTTTTTTTGAAATGGGATTCGGGTATCTCTTGATCTTTACTAGCCCATTTCATAAGTCGAGATAACCACTTGTTTTTCTAAACGAACGGTTTCACTTGTCACTTTATTCTGCATCTCATCGCTTTCATTCTGTAAGGATTTGGCATAGGTTGAATTTTATTAGAGAGTAATCGCATCTTCAGAACAGGAATGTGGAACAATAATTGATGGAGTGTGAATGGAGTAGGATAAAAAGGTATACTTACGGGGGGGACTTGGGCAACAGGGCTTCTTTAATCACTAAACTAAGAGGAATTACATTTCCATTTTAAGGAGACACATTATTAGTTGCCTAAAATACACTTCCACCTTCAAAGAGAAAAAAATGTGTATATATATTTCAATTTATCTACTTATTTTATGTAGATTGACAAAAAATGTAAGCTAATCAACTGAAGAAGAAGAACTGGCAAAGGTGAATATAGCCATTATGTTATGGTTACAATGTTACAAGCTATTGCAAATGGTGCCATTCAAATACTGAAGATTCTTCGTGACAAAAATAATTTGTGGATTGCATATAGATAAGTGGTTCAATATTTGGGCTGTATAATACACTAAGATTAAATAAATTGATTAACAAAGAAGTTGAGAAAATAAACCTGAAATTGAGCAGCAACAATTCTTCCATCAATTTCATTGTCAAACCTCATGGAGTCGACACCCAAGGCCCCCATCATGTTCAGTGTTGATAGAAAGTGTGTCGGAGCCACAAATTGAGCAGCATCGATCCATTATCATCAAATCTGTTCCATATCCTACCTCCTCCCTCAAAATTTCGTCCTCAGTTGGAAAATTGTTGAAAATTTTCTCCCTCACAGAGTCACAGCTCCGACCTCTTTCAGAAAATCCTTGATCACAAGTATTATTTTATCATCATTCATTCATTCTAGCAAGGGCTAATCTAAACAGAATATACTTGTCAAAATATAAACCGCCATTTATTTTAAAATAACGGTCAAGATTTCCTCAACTCCCTTGTATAAAGTGATTACAATCACTCTAGACGAGCCAAATTCAACAAAACCATGCAATAATATATACATATACATATATATATATAGAGAATTAACCTGAACCTGCTGCATGTTTTCTTCAATACTACCGCTGTTGCTAGTTCCAAGGACCTTGGACTTCCTCTAATACCTTTCAATTATCTGTTTCGTGCTGAATCATCTCAAACACAAGAATAACAGAGAAGAAATTTATGGCAAGAAAATATTGTTAATCTTAAGTTCTTAACATCCAGGGGATGGTGTATTCAGTATGAAGAGTTTTCTTGTGAATGAAATGTTTTATGCCTATTCGGTTGACATAAAAAATGATGAGAACCAACTGGACATCAAAATGTGAGAAGTGCAGTGTAAAAGTAAATCATAGCTTTTTTTCAGTTATAATCGCCAAGCAACGTAGTCTTACATTTTCCCAACAAAACAATACCTCCTGCAGTATTCACATAATCACATGTAATACAAACATAACCAAAGTTTTAAACTAAGAGCTCTCTATATAACGACAATTAATTCAACTTAAACTCAAAGATGAAACATATATCTGAATTAAAATAAACAGAATATTACGGTTGGTTAAAAAAGTTAAAGTTGTTAGCAGTTATATACAACTAAATGAAGGAAATCAAAATTAATCTAACATGTCTATTAATCGCATTTTATGAAGCCATATACACAAGTACAACAAATTTGAAGTTCTCTCCAATAAAAACACGGATACCTGAATAATTTTTTCACCAGAAAAGGATATGTCAATCAATAATGATATATGTACACAAAAAGGAACATACAAAATTAGTAAGCAAAATACTGTAAATCAATAATTAAATGATTTCTAATAATTTTAGGTATGTCCGATCACATGCTTTTGTATACCAACTTCTTATGTATATTTTGCTATTTTTAGTAAACGATGTTTTCTAATAATTGATATATGATCTTGCTAGTTCTCAAACTAGCATATTATGTGAGTTTGTTTTTAATGGAATGTGGGCGTTTCCTCAACCTATTTCTGATGATTGGAACATTATTGCTCATAATCTTCCCCCTCTACATAATGAAGATACTCTTGTGTGGGGGCTTACTGGTGCTGCAGCCAAAGAAGCTCTTAAGGACAGTGTTTTAAAAGGCGAATGCGTAAGCTTAGGCATTTGATTGACCAAAGGCGAGGTGTAAGCCTTGTTGCGACGAGAGTAAGCCTTTTGTGCAAAACATTTTTATATTAAAAAAATTAGGGAAAAAAAATATAGGCATAAACTAGATTTTTTATATCATTTTACTGTCAAATTTTTTAGTTTAAGGTGTCAAGTGGTAAATGAAAATAACCAAGGGAGTATTTGGTAATTTTTTAAAATTAAATAACAAAGGGAATATCAGCTCACGGTCTCATTTCGTTCCCCCTTCTCTTTTTCTCTTCGTCTGTTTCTCTCTCCGGAAATCTATCTCTTCCCTTCCCTTTCTTCGATCAAGGAAACTAGACATGTTCTTCTTCTTCTTCCTTCTCTTCGATCAAGGAAAACAGGTTCTTCTCCTTCTTTTTCTTCCTCCCCAAATCTCTAAACCTAAACCCTAATTTCTTCCCCAAATCAATCTTCTTCTTCTTCTTCTTCTTCTTCTTCTCTGTCTTCATTCTTCAACAAATCCCTATTTTTTCTCCCAAATCTCTAAACCTAAACCCTAATTTCTTCCCCAAATCAATCTTCTTCTTCTTATTTGTCTTCATTCTTCAACAAATCCCTATTTTTTCTCCCAAATCTCTAAACATAAACCCTAATTTCTTCCCTAAATCAATCACCTGCAACTTAAAAAAAAAGCAACAAAAGCGTAAGCCCTAAACGCCTAGGCGTAAAAGGCGTATGCCTCAGATAAAAGGCTTGAGCCCAGACCTAAAGGCGTAAGCCTAATGTGCAGATCACACTTCGTAATGTGCTTGAAGGGGTTTTTTGTAGAAGGCGCCCTGATGCGCGCCCCGATGCGCGCAGTCTGACGCTTTTTAAAACACTACTTAGGGATAAAGGTCATATTGTTTCTTGGGTAGATGTGGTGTGGTTCAAGGGTTATGTACAGAAATTTTCCATTATTGAGTGGCTTGCTTTTCATTGAAGACTTCTCACAAAAGATAAGCTTGTGAATTGGGGAAGAATTCAAGATGCAACATGTTGTTTATGCAATGGTGTGGAAGAATCTATTAATCATTTGTTCTTTGAATGTACTTATACCTTCATGGTTTGGTCCATTGTGTGTAAAAGGAATGGTGTGCATCGGATAATTGGGATTTGGGATGTTGATAGTGCAAACTGTTTGATGGAGAATAAAGGGATGAGCTTTAAATCTCGACTGAGATGTCTCACATTGGCTATTGTTATATATGTTATTTGGGCTGAGAGGAATGCAAGAACTTTTCAACAAGTTAGAAACTGTGATATTGGGAAAGATTGAAGAATTACTCAGAGCTACCACTTGGAATTGGAAAGGAAAAAGAAATTATGAGAACCGGGAGTTATGCAAGAAGTGGGGTCTTAATGATTTACATGTTTTGGAATAGCAGGAGGAAATTATGGTTTTTTTTATTTCTATTTTGTTTTTCTAATATTTTATTTGATTGTAACTGGTTGAATGTTTCCTGGTGTTGATTTATAAATTTTCACATTCTACCAAAAAAAAAATTCTTAAATCTCTATACAACTAAAAATTACTAGGTACATAGTGATGGCGTGCATGAAGTGTTCCGTGATTGCTTGTAATTGGTAATTCTTCAGTCCTAGATATTTTATTGGTACCATTTTAATAGAATAACGTATATCGTCTGCTTCGTGTTATTATTTTTTGAGATAAGCTTTCATTGTCGTTACTTTCAAACCTCAAATTTGATCGGTGCCATACATAATAATAGGTAAACAATAAAAAATTGTATTAGGACAATAAATTTATCATCTTTAGTGACACTTTATATGGATCATTTGGGACACATTTTGGTCACTAAAGATGATTTTGGAGAACTATAGTACTTTTTTCTAGAGTGTTAATATCATTAATCTAAATTTAAGAAGGAAATAATACTACTTACGAAGTAAAAAAATGTTAAGACAAAGGAATCAACAATACATATGAATATATATAGATACACAGAGAGACGAGGTCGTAACCTTTGCCAAAATACTATTCACTAAATACATCTTTCAATTTCATCTGCACAATCTTTTATCTCATATACATTTTTAGGATTCAAAAGTCATTGCCCCTATATAGATATGCAGATATATATATATATATATATACATATGTATATATGTTACCTAGTACTTGCAAATTCATAGAGCTTTCCAGTTGCAGAGAATATAATAAGAGCAACCTCAGCTAAGTCAAATACTTTTTGTAAGAGTCCACTTCTTCTCCTTGAGAAGGTCTATTGCCTAACTGATGCATTTTCTATCCTTCTGATAATAATTTTCCTTCTCACCATTAATCCTCTAATTAGTTTACACCTGATGAAAAAGATTAATGAGAAATAAAACAAAATTTTCTAAAAATAGAAAAGGGAAACAAAACTTGAGTTAATTTGATCACTTGATCTAAATCCAAAAGTTAATAAAAAGGAAAGAACTAATTGAAAGAAAATAATTGAAAATTGTTTGGGTAAGAAAGAAAGAAAGAAAAAGCTGTAGAAACCCTCAAGAAAGACTTTCAAGGGATATGGAGATAGAAGAATGGTTTAGTGTTTACTGACATTTTTCCTTTCCTTTGGTTTCCCACCAAAGAATATTTTTGTAAAATAATAATGAGTTAAAAGTGTATAACACCTTTGAATTTACACTGAAGTGCACGTGAGGGGTAAAATGGATAACCCATCCCTAATCTCCCTTTCCTTCCCCTCTTCCCCATTCAAATCTCACATCCTAATCAATCCAAATTTGTTCACGCCCTCCTCTATCTCTTTTCACATTTCCTCTCTCCTAAGAAAACCATGGCTTCAATTTTCCTGATATCTCTCTTCAAATCAGCCCACCATCCATATCAAACACTGAATTTGAAGAAATGGGTTTTCATGGGTTGGTGCAAACATATGCACAATTCGTACAACAAAGAACCAAGAGTGGCCCATAGGAAAGAAAAGTATAAATTGGACCGCAAATTGAAGCTTTCAATATGTTTGAAACATTACCCTCCATAACCATGGAGGTAAGCTCAATATTCACCTTGTAAACCTCACATTCTTCCTCTTTCTTGCCCGAAGAGCACTTTCAGGAGAGAGTGGAGAAAACAGAGGAGACTTGGGAAAATCTCCCAAGAATGACCCATGGCAGGAAAATCATTTTTCTGGCAGGAAAATCATTTTTTTGGCGGAAAAATGGGAAGGAAGGGGGAAAAGGGGGAGGGAAAAGGAGATTTAGGCTGGATTACCTGTTTTAGCGCTCACGTGACGCGCACGTGGGGTTCGTTAACATTTTGAATAGAATATTAATCTGTGGATAAAAGTAGAACACAATTTTAACTTTATATTTTTATGTGAGTTAAATAAAATTGTATGACTAAAAGTGCAATTCAAAGTAAATTTTAAGGGTGTTATAAGCTTTTAACTCAATAATACTCTTTAAATTATTAAAGACCAAGGAAGACTAAATCTCATTTGTTTCAACTCGGTGAATGAGTCCTGACTTATTGATCGTGCTCATGATTTATTGATTAATTCTGCCCATCAAAGATTAAACAATAAATAAATAAATAAATGATTACAACTCTATGTTATTTTAATACATTAACCAATTGTTGAATGTAATTTTACTTTATTTTTAATAAAAAATTATGTATCTTTCTTTTAACTAAAATAACTAAGAAAACACTACTCTATAACTCTCGTGAGACTCGAACTCAAAATCTTATAAGCCAGAGTGGTGCACTAAAATAGATCCTAAAATATAGAACTTATAAGGAAGAATAATATAATAGTGAAGGGACATGGACATGGACAAGACACCAAAATAAAGAAACAAAACTGCTAAAGCATGAAAGAAAGAAAATTTTCTGAATCTTGTTGAATATGCACCAAAATGTGCTTCAATTGTCAATTTTACCTACACATATTAAAGACTAGTTCACCAAAATGAACAATGAATCTAAAACGGGAACTAAAAAGAACAATCACATTAACCACAGAAGCTTGGAACATCCCCTGCCGTCAGCCAACTCAGAATATAAATTACACATAACTAAAAAGTTACAAAATCATAAAGTGCACACCATAAATATTCTTTAAATTTATATGCACTCTCATTTGAACTACGGATAACTAAAAAGTTACAAAATCATAAAGTGCACACCATAAATATTCTTTAAATTTATATGCACTCTCATTTGAACTACGGAACCCGATTTTCTAATATTTTCATTCGAATAAAAAAATCCCCCCCTCCCGGTTTTTTTTTCTGATGCACACTACTTAACTTAATACAACAATTTCAACAAACTTAACCATTTCCCTAATATTAGGTTACATTACAAGGAGGAAGCGTATAAACACCGAGCACGGATTTGTTAACCTTCCTCTATGTAGGGTAATGGTGACTCTTATAATATTTAATTGGTAAATGCAATAAAATAATAATAAAATAGTTACAATGAGCCCTTACTTTTTAGTACATCCACAAATCAAATACGAGGTCACCATAACCCTATTTAGAGAAGGGTCAATAAATTTTTACTCTATAAACACCCATTTCAATGCATGAACTTTGATGTCTTAGTTTCGGTTTGAAGGAGTTTTGGATATGTTAAAACCCCCAAAATAAGGACTAACGACAAGGTTCAATCTTTTAGTCTCTCTGTCCAACCCCTAATCTTCATTTATATTTTTCAAATATTAAATAAATAAACTTCGACACAAATAGTTTTAGTTTTCCGGTCCCCCATCATTGGATCTATTAGGTTGTCAAATTTCTAACAAATTCGAGTTCGATTTGCTTCATTTAAAAGTCATCGAGTAATTGGATCGGGTTAAATAAAAGCTTTACTAATTCATATTTATAGTACCCGCGATCTAAAAATACTTTCGCATGCTAAAATGGGGAAAAAAAAATTAGATAAAAGTGCAAATTTTTTCTTCTAAGCAATCCAAAATTATCAATCACAAAGTGTAACATCACCAAATAAACTAATTTATTGACCATTACAACCTTTCCCAATACACATCCAACAAAAACCAAGGTCCTAAAAGTTCCGAAAATAAGAAATTATAAAAAATATAAGAAGACAACTGAAAAAAAAAAGTTTTACACGACTACATGTACAAGTGTGTCACACTTAACCTTGTTCAATGTCACCAACTTCATCTGGGTTCATCTTCTCCAACTTCTTATTCTTTTTCTTGGGCTTGTAACTCTGTTTCTTGATTTTCACCTTGCATTTCTTGATTTGCATTACCCACAGTGTTGCACTTACCAAGATGTTCAAAGCAGTAAAGTTGACAAAAAATCTTGATATCGAATGAAGAAATTGAAAAGCCAAATATAACAAATGGAAATTAGAATAAGAATGGGATAAGCAAACCAATAGAGATCTTGTAGAAACAGAACACAAGCTAAAAATGAAACAGAGTGACACTGATAACTCCCCAACTTAAAATACAAAAGAGGTACAAAATCATAAAGAGCACACCATAAATATTCTTTAATTTAGCAATCTGTAAGTATCAATCACAAAAAGAGTAAAATAAGAGTAACTACTTTTTTATACCAAGACGACAGCCCCAATTTAGTTTACTAAAGATTAATAAGAAGAAATAAAAAAATTCAAAGCTACAAAAGGCTACAGAAGACACACAACAAAGATTTTACCAGACAAGACAACGTACTATAATGGGTCTCACAATTGACCTTGCTCAATGTCACTAGCTTCATATCCTACTAGGAGTTCTTCTTGGGCTTGCCTCTCAATTTCTTGATTTTCACCTTGCACTTCTTGATTTGCATCCCCAAAAAATACCATACCTCTTAGGAACACATTTAAACGTGGAATTATAGTGGGTGAAACTTGAACTCCCACGAAAAAATTAAGAACATAAGTAGAACAAAACGATAGTAATATGAGTAGGGGATAGGCAACCCAATAATGGACTTGTGGCATAATAAGCGAAGCCACAAATGAAATAGCGAAAGTGGCTGAGAATTCCCCAAATCGAATGTGTATAAACATTGTGTTATCTCTGAGGATCAAAGGGATTTTGACGGAGGTGAAGGCAAAGAGCAAAACGAGAATGGCGAGAAGAAAAAATTCTGACCAGGTGAGATGAACAATTGTATCGAATGCATCCCAGTTTGAAGGATTACCTACAAATGATTTTAGAATGTTTATTTCAATAAGAACGAGAAATCTTAAATCAAAATTAGACATTTTTTAAGTGTAATGATTTATTTATTTTTTGGATGGGGGGAGGAGGTGGGGGAGATTTTGGTATGAGAGAGGGATGAAGATATTTGGATGTTGGGGTGTGAGTGGATTTCATTTCCCCGAAGAAGGAAATGTGTATTTATAGACAACAAAGGTATCTATTTTGATTGGGACAAAGCAAAGGTGTTACAATGCCTCACCATTAGTTCTATGACCCTTTTGGACCCTTTGGATTATGTATGCCATTGTGACATCTTGAACTATGGCATTTACGTCACATGCATATGGAATTCGGGTGGACTATGGTTACCATTTCCTTTTTAAAAAAATAAATAAATAAAATTTTCCTACTCTACTACTTTACAGATCATTCATATAAATCAATGCAACTCCAATTAAATAAATTTGTTTGGTCAAATTACATCCGTGGCTCAATGCTTTAAAAGAATTTGTCAAGTATTGATCAGCTCTAAGTTAGATGTTTAAGCTTTAGAAATTATTGACAAGCTCTAGGCCCTGGTTAAAATTTTGTCTATCTCTATCACTTCATCAACTTTTATAAAACATTTGTTCTAAACTTAAAATAAAGTTAACATTATTTCCGCAGTCCCTCTTTATTTTCCTTGATAGAACTTGTTTGGCCCGGAAACTAATATTCGTTTCATTGAACTTAATAATAATATTAAGTTGGTTTGAATGTTTCAGAGGCAGAGTTTAAGGCAACAATCAAGTATGCCTCACTTTGGGAAAATTCTAAAATTTGATAATAAAACTGAAAATTGTAAGAAAAACCGTGTATTTTTGTGAGAAGCTGAAAAATAAGTTGAGGGTGTGGTGAGATGTTCTATTGCTTTTTTTTTGTTTTTTCGATGTTCACAAAAAATAAAGGAGAATGAATGATATCTATTCATAACAATGAGCATGATAGCTTTACTATTATTTTACATCTTATTATCAAACGGACCCAAAGAATTTAAATAAATCTTGAGTCATGATCATAAAACAAGTTTTGAGGATATATTACCTTGTTGAAACTATAAATCTCATATCGAAAAAACAGATCTTTCTAAAATGATTTATAAAATTTAGTGGTTACTCTACTCATTATTAATTAAATTTGAATTGAATGTTTCGATCTATAAATGGACACTCGTAAACTCTAAAAGAGCCATATAATGGGGACAGAAGCTTCGTACATGAAAGATCTATATAATGGGGACAGAAAACCAAAAAGAAATTAAATTATCTTGAATTCCATTCGGTATTTTTCCCACGTCCGCATCCCTCCAGTCAACCAACTCAGGTTCTAATAGAACTTGACCCTCTTGGCCCTTCTCATAACCCCGCCATTCCCTTCAATTTCCCCAATAAGTAAGTGCCAAGTGTGGCATATTAATTTAAGGGTTCAATTATCTCATGTAACAGGCGTCCTTAAACCAGGGTTTTAAGTAATGTATCGGTGTTTGAATAGATGATACATATAAATCAATGCATTTTAGGATATGTCATTTGAATTATTAATTTAGTTATTTAAATTAGTATATATATCATTATTCAATTAAAAACGATGTTGGTAATTAATGAAAAGGAGCATGACTCTTCCGATTGTGTCTCAGATAAATATAAATATCGATACAAGTATTCACATTTCTTCACATAGACAAATACACCATAAGTTTCAAGTTATGAGTTTACTAAATCTTCTTAGATGTCCAAATTGAAAAAAGATTTATTTTGAGTATTGATATTCACACTCCACGTGCATAATTACTTTAGCACTCTAAAATTATTTTTGTGAGACTTTATATGTATTTTTTCAATCACTTTTTATGTATTGGAAACACTTTTTAGAGTGTTAAGTATTAATGTAAAATTCTAATAGTGATATCCTTTTTTTGTGGACATATTTAATCAACTTAGCAAAACTCATTATAGGAATCAAATTTATTTTAAACCCTTAAATATGATTAAATTAGTCCATTCTGAAAATATATGAAAGTCAAGTATGGAATTCTAATTTGAGACAAAAGAGTATAAAATATAGTTTAGAGGATAAAGTTCAATAAATTCCTTCAACTATTTTGGCTTAATTTAATATTAAAAAATGAATATTATTCATGTTTAAAATTTATAAAATGTAAAATTAGTAGAAAATTTTGAATGTCCGATAAGAATAAGCCACCCGCTCAAATTTTCATGCATTGTTGGAACATAATTTTACTTAAAACCTAAATAGATCGTTAATTTAATTTTAGAAAATGTTATTGCTAAAGCAGTTTTAAATTCCTAAAGTCCTAATTTAATTTAATTGCTAAAACAGTTTTAGCTAGTGGCATAGCAAATAATATATTAAATAGTTGCATTATCATATTGATTTTAAGGCTCCCTATGGTATGCCGGATAATTTAACCTAGTGTTTGTGGGATAAGTCATTAAATTCGAATAATTTATTTGGTAATTTATCCAATCCAAAGTTACAACAAATGTGAGATAGGAATATTTAATAATATATTATCTCCTAATCCGGCTTGTCAAACATAGCCTAGGTATATTAATTATAAGAGAGTTCTTAAATAAACCCACGAAATCAGTATTCTCGCCCTAGTAAGAGAATACTTTTTTTTCACCCCACTTATTTTTTAAAAATACTTTCAATTCACCCCAGTGGTGGTGTGAGTTCACTGAATGTACTCTATGGTTGTTAATTTTGACGACGCTAAAACTAAAACATGCAAATCTTATATAAACCCATAAAAATATTATTCTCATATAATAAAAGAAAACTTAAATATTCTTCTCATCTGGTTAAAGAAAACTTGCACTTCACCCATCATATTTTTTATCGAAAACATTCCACCCAACCCCATCTATTTTATACACGTCAGTGACATAACATCTCTTTTTTATAAGTCAAATAATAAATTTATTTTTTTATCACACATCCACAAAATTCATTATTGACCTTACAAAATTCCTAATTAGAGATAAGGTCAAGCCCCATAAGTGACAATTTCAAAGACTATAAAGTGTAAATTTGAAAACCAAAAATAAAAATAGCAACACCAATAGTTTTAGACTTTTAGGCGATGAATGGTTTAAAATGAAACACATGATCAAAGTAAAAATTAATTAGTTAACATAAATTAGTTACGCCGACCGTTACTACTAGCTAATAATAAAATTTCAATCTTTGTAATATTTATATCTCCTATACGGCTGTATCTAATGAATTAGAAAAATAAAATAGTTTTTTATAAAAATAAAACATTTATTAAAATATTTTGGAAACAGAGTTGGAGAGCTTAAAATCTCAAATAAATACATTTGAGGGATTTGTTAGCAAATTACAGGCTAATCAAGATTCTAATGACACACCCTATGAAACTGAAGAATCAAATCAGCTCAAAACAGAGCTTATAAAGTCGATTAATCTTTCTTTTTGTATATAAACTTTGTGTTTTTGTGGAAAAGCATTGGGGGTGAGGACAAGAGGAACTAGAGTTCTAGAATTATTTGTTGGAAAGAATGGAGTTTTTTTATTTTAAAAAATTTAAATGGGTGAGAAAATAAATTAGTGGCAATTTTTTCAAGTACAGAAATTGGGGTGAGAAGAAATGACCTTTCGTTATTTTTTAGGTTAAGATTGACGTAATATTGACTTTTGGTGGGGTGAGAAAACGGATTACGTGAGTGTATTAAAGAACACCCTAATTATAATATTGTTTTGACCGTAGCCGAAAGTAATTTGACAACAGCAATACCCTTAATATTTTGACTTCAGTGATTTCCCTTTAGTAGTTATATTAAACTATCGCAATGTTATTTCGTCAAAGTGCATCCAATGTAAACTAATTTACCTAAAATGAGGCAAAGAGCAAGCTTGGAAGATCCTAATGGTGGATTTAGTATAACAGCCTACCATACCGAATGTACCGTGTACCGTATCAAAAATTTGGTACGCCAAAATCTATTAGTACTGTCGTATGAAGATTTTTGATATAACAGATTCAATATACAAAAAATTTTGGTATAATACAGTATATTATCAAAAAAAGTCAAGTTTAAAGAAAAAATGAGGCGGGGGGGGGGGGGGGGGGGCATTTATAGGTATATGCAAACCAAAACAAATTCAAAAACTATAACTAAATAAAGAGAAAAAAAATATTTTCACATCAACATATTCTAGCATGTGCATTTATATGTATATGCAAATATAGAGTTCCAATTCTATACGAATACATCAATGGAATAAAACTCTAATCAACAATTTCTCAAAAACAAACCACAAGGAGCGCAAGTCAAAAAACTATATATATATATATATATATGAAATGCTTTAACATCAATCAACAAATTCGAGCGTATACATGCTTATTAGTATTTATAAGTGTATGCAATTATATTTCTAACAAAATGCCAGAAAATAAGTATGTAACCTTAGGGAAAGCAAACCAAAACAAAAGGCTCAAAAGTATAACTAAATATCCACACAATATCACCTTTAAAAGTGCATAATATCCAACAATGGACATTTGGTATTTTGGTACAATTAGTAATCAAAATTGGCACCGTTCACAATCGATTACTCCCAGCAGCACTTGCAGAGGAGGATAACATTTTTGGAATTGTAAGATTAACCGCATGAACATTATAAAAGGGTTGAGTTCGAGTTCAAGTTCAAGTTAGGTATGGTAGTGATTTGGTGGATTCAAAGTGGGGAGATGGAGATAGAGAGAGATGGGTCCGTATGAGAGAAAGGGGAACTAAATTGCCTTTGCCTAGAAAGTATGAAACCCTAAAGTTTTCACTTAATCTGGACCGTCAGTTATTTTGGTAATATTGTGGGACATTTGGTATTTTGGTACAATTGGTAATAGTGCGGAACGGTATACCATGGTATATGTAGGAAATTAGGGCAGTGAACATGCATCGCATACACAATAAACTGCACTAATCATTAAACCCTAAGATCTATACTGTTCAAAAATAATCGAAAAAGGATATACCTTTGAACACGGTAGATCAAATCCTTCTGTTGTCGTCTTAGCATAGAAAGTACGACGCCTCTATGGTATGCACACACGAACGAGAACGGATCCTTATTTGGTGTACTAGCACACAATTTTAGGGTTCTCTCTATTTCGCCTCTCTTTTTCACGTGAAACAAAGGAGACTAATGGTTTTCTTTTTAAAGGGAAACCCTAAGTGATAAAGCGAATTAGGCCCAAGTCCAACTAGGGCCGAGTCCAACTAGGGCCAAGCCCAATTCGTTTTTGATCCTATTTATTTTGGTATGCGACCCTGTAAGTTTATACTCCTTTGGCAGTGCAATTAAAAGCCCGTTTTAATTATACAAATAGTAAGCGGTCTCTAGTAAGACATTTATACTATCCAAAGGGTATAAATGTCAAAACGACACAACCTTAAATGATATGCCACATATTAATTCTTTTTGTTTACCAATATCTAGATTGAACACAAGACTTAGGCAAATGTCATTCTTGTATAGTTCAATCTTTATTTCTTGATCTCTAAGTATAATTAATCTTATACAAATGACACCTTATTTGTGCATGGCCATGCAAACATTAATTATACTCATCAAGGGGCCCAAATATATCTTTCTCTCGTTATATGAGAGTGACAAATCCTATCTTGATCAATCACATACCTCTACATAGTTTATAGTATGCTTGATCATCATCTTTATAATTACTCGGTCAAAAGTAACGTTTGATGATACCCATCACACCAATCCTCATACTGGTAACCATGACGATCTCAGGTCTGAGGATAATACGATATCACTAATGGAGAACATCACTGATGACATTATATAACATTTCTCGCAGTGCCCAAAGGGGGTCAGTCCAATATATTGTTCCCTAATAAGTATCAGTGTGTTCAGCTTGATATCTTCATATCCATGACTTGTGGAACATAGTCATCAGCTGACTCATACTCTAATCATTATATCAATATGGTCCTAGATCATTGACATATGATTTGGGACAAATAATATTATTATTTATTCACTAGCATCCCACAATCAAGTCACGTACTTGATGAACTAGTATTAATACATATTATTCATAAAACAATCTAAAGTCAAATGAATTAAACTTTATTAATAATAATAAGCAAAAGATATCCAAGTACAAATCATAACTTATGAATAGTCCTAGGGCATATCTCTTTCAATATATACCAATATTTGGATACGGTACGATATACCATAAGTATTGATTTTTAGTACAAGTATCATGCCATAATATTGCAGTACGGTATAAATATTGATCGGTATTGTACCATTACCAATTTTCAGTACAATTTGATAATGGTATGGGTTGATACGGTAATTGTGGTACAAAAATCTACCCCTATAAAATCCCATTGATTTACCCATCGATCTTTTTTTAGGAAAGTTCTTAGATAAAAATATACAAACTTTTGTTCATTAAAGCCAAAAAAAAAAATTATTAATAGAGAAACTTGCTTCAAATTTTCTCATATTTTTTTTCTTCCTTTTTCTCAATTTTTTTTGTCAGTTTCTATTAATTTTACAAAAATATGGTGAGAGTGTAAACATAAATCTCTTAAACTATTATCACTACAATAAAACAACAGGGATTTCTATTGCTACACTCCAACATTGGCTCAGACCCTAAGCATCGAGTATGTGAACATTTACTCGGTGCTTAGGAGATGTGCCATTGAGTCAAAGTATATTTTTTTGTACCCAACATTGGCTCGCCCCTATGCACCGAGTATATGTGCACATTTACTCGGTGCTTAAGGGTCAAGTAAATAGAACAGTGTTAAAAAATATTTTAATGTATGGCAACAATAGTCCCCTAAAAGTATGTCAATAAGAGCCCCCTTAAAAAAATAAACCTTCTAAATACGTATAAGCCCATTGGAAAGAGTAATACTTTTCATTTTAAATTCATAATACCCTCATTTGAACCATAGGACATGCTTTTAGAATATTCTGTTTTGAATAAAAAAAATGTCCATTTTTTTTTTCTATGCACACTAGTTAACTTAATACCCCAATTTATTTTCGATAGTTCATTTGCATTTAATACTCAATGACCCATTTATATTAATTTCTAATGTTTCTTCTCCAAATATTTACCTACAGTATAAGCTAAAATTCAGTTTTGCACAAAATCTAATTTTCACCACCTATCTTTGTTAAGACAAACAAAGACAAAAAAATCTTCCATTACATCACTAAAATGTTAGGTTAAAATACTTATTTCAATGCATGAAATTTAATAGGTTAGTTTCAGTTTAAGGGAGCTCTGGACATATTAAAATCCCCAAAATGAGGACTAATTACAAGCTTCAATCCTTTACCAGCTCTATCTAATACCCCTAATTTTCATTTCTATTTTTCAAACTGTTAAATAAATAAATTTTGACACAAACAATTTTACTTTTCCATTCCCTCATCATTGGATCCATTAGGTTATCAAATTTCTAACAAATCCGAGTTCAATTTGCTTCATTTATAGATTCATTTAGTAATTAGATTGGGACAAATAAAAGCTTTACTAATTCATGTTTTATTACCCGTGAACCCGTGATCCATAAATACTTTCGCATGCTAAAATGGGTAATTAAATTCAAGATAAAAGTGCAAAATTTTTCTCTAAGCAATCCAAAATTATAAATCACAAAGTGTAACATCAAATAAAATAATTTATAGATCATTACAACATCTCCCAATACACATAGGACAAAAACAGAGGTCCTCAGAATTCCTAAACTATGAAAATTTTAAAAATTTAAAAAGCTATCTTAAAACGAAAAAGCTTTGCATGACTACAGCAAGTGTGTCATACTTGACCTTGTTCAATGCCACCAACTTCATCTGGTTCATCTTCTACTCCAAATTCCTCTTCTTCACCAAATTCCCCTTCTTCATGGGCTTCCAGCTCTGTTTCTTGATTTTCACCTTGCATTTCTTGATTTCCATCACCCACAAATGTTGCACTCACCAAGATGTTGAAAACAGGAATGGTTGACAAAAAAACTTGAAATCTAATAAAGAAATTAAAAACCCAAGTAGAGAAAATGGAAATTAGAATAAGAATGGGATAAGCAAACCAATATAGATCTTGTGGTAACAAAAGACAAGCCAAAAATGAAACAGAGAGAAGCAATGATAAATCCCCAACTTGAATGTGAATATACTCTGTATTTGAAGCATTGAATAAAGGGACTTTAGTCGAGATGAAAGAGAATAAAAAGAAGATAATCGCGAGAAGAGAAAATTTCAGCCAAGTGAGATGATGAATTGTATTAAATGCGTCCCAATTCGAAGGGTTGCCTAAAGTTGATTTTAGGATGTTTAGTACAAGGAGAACAAGAAATCTAAGATCGAAAGAGGCCATTTTGAGGGAAATAAATGGGTTTTTGAAGGGATTTTAGTTTGAGCTAGTTTTGCTTTTAGAAATGTGGTTTATATAGAGTTTGCCTTTATGGGTCTCAAATTTGCAGCCTACGTTTTGATTCTTGGTTATGTGGAATAATTGTAGTTTTGTAAACCTTTTCACTCAGACTTAATAAAATAATAACCGTCTTAATTAGCAAAGTCCTTTATTGGGTCATATGGGACTGTCTTATTTTTGCATTTCCTTTTTTCGTTTGGGTTATATGATTTGTCTCTCTTTATTTTTTTATCATTCGGATTCTTCTTTGTCCCCCGTAATTTCTTTTGAGAATATTTTCTCTCTCTTCTCTGGATACTCCTTCTCCCTCTCTTCTGATTACTTAATAAGAAAATATTGAATGCAACCAGTCTGCCACGTGGCACCTACTACTTTCAGTTACTCCCTTTCCCTCTTTTCTTCTTTATCATTCGGATTCTTCTTTCTTCTCCGTATTCTTTTGAGAATATTTTCTCTCCTCTGGATACTCCCCCTCTCTCTCCCCTGATTAATGGCCCTATACATTTTCTCTCTTCTCTGTAACTTTACTCCGAAAGTATTTCTTTCCTGGTTTTCTTTTTGAGGCCCAGTATAGTTCGCGAATTTAAAAATTCACGAAAAAAAAAATAATGATTTTTTTATTTGATTAGTACGAACTCTAAAAATGCTTTCTTGACAAAAGAGAAACTATACGGAGAAAATCATTTTATTCAACCAATTTTTTGTGATATTGTTTTTATTTTAAAGTATAAAAGTATTATTGAAATATTAATATATTTTTACTTTTCTAAATTGTACTAACCAAACACCGAAAAGAAAATCAAATAGTATTTCCTGAATATTTTCTATACTTACCAAATACATGAAAAGAAACTGACAGGAACCTTCAGTTTTTCACTCCCATGAGAAAGACTAGAGAATTAATTTTTTTTCCGTAAATCAAACGAGGCTTAAGATGAATGTGAACATAGATTATAAATTTGAAGATCATTTTGCACATTTCCCAAAATACTAATTGATTTTTCTTCTTAGAAAATTATACCATAATTTCATATCCTTAAGGGTGCGTTTGGCACCCCGGTAAGGAGGTATAATAGGATAGGATAAATGCTGGATAAGATAAGAGTCAGAATTAGTCGGATATGAATTATGTGGAATATGATAAGAAATGAATCAGTCGAATAAGGATAAAGCAGGATCGAACAGAATAAGAACTAATCGGATAAAGATTTAATAAATTTTGCATTTGATGAAGTTCCGAATTACAAATCTAGATATTATATAATACAACTTGATTTTCTTTTAAAAATATATGCAATTTTAATTGTTGTCCACAATATTTTTAACTAATGCGATTCTCCTATTTATAAATAAGTTTCGTATTTCGTAAAAAACTCTTTCCAAAAAAAGTTATATATTATATACAATATTTATGAACTAGGCATTAAGTACAATTTCAAATTCTAATGTTACCATTTTTTCTAAAATTAAAGTTTCTTACAAATACCTTCATTTAACAAAAAAAATTACCATATTATACATTAAATGAATTTTATTAGTTGAGTTACTGTGATTTTGGGTGGTTGAAAATTTTCATTAATAAATTTGATTATCTAAAAGGCGTAAAGAAAAAGATCAAAATAAAAAAAATTAACTTTTATATTCATTTTGTTATCCGGCAACCATGGGATAAAATAATATTACCTATAAGGGTGGTATATATTTATCTAATTCTAAAAAGATAAAATGATAATTAATTATGAATGCAATTCAATCCCTTGTAGCACCAAAAGCGGGATATAATTAAAATATTATATTCACCCTTGTGCCAAATACATGATATGATTTATTTGTTTTATTATTTTCGACAACAAATACTAGATAAGATTAATTAATTCAATCATACTTTCAATCTCACGCGACAAATACACCCTAAAAGATTTTTTGTAATTTTGGATCATCCCTTTTCTAAAATAAAAAAAAAATGTTTAATTTAGACGAGTTATTTAACATGATAAAAAAGCTCTGTCATTGTCAATATGTAAAAATCCTCTAAACCATAAGCAATATACGGAATCGAAAAGCAATTTTTTAAAGTCTACGCTTTTGGCCTTCATTTAAGATTTTCGTATAACACATTACACCTCAAAGAAGAAGAAGAAGAAGAAGGGACACTTTGTGCGGATCAGGTCAAGGAGAAGAGAGAGAATAAAGTAGAAAACATTAACAAGAATAGAGATAAAAAGTATTCCCAAAAAAATTTATGGAAGAGAGAGAAGCTATCCCCGTTAATTAGAAGGGAAGAGAGAGGGGACTAAAAGAAAATTAGTTGGTTCCACGTGGCATATTATTACTAGTTTGTGGTACCATGTCAGCAAAAAAAACATGGTATTACAGTTGCATCCAATAATTTCTCGAGTCTGAGGGATGACATAACAATCAAACTTCGAAACATTCCATTGATCCACCCATCTTTTTAACTAGGAAATATATCCTAGATAAAAATATACAAACTTTTGTTCATTAAAGCAAAAAAAATAAAATTACTAATATACAAATTTTCTCCCTTTTTTTCTTTCTTTTTTTCTCATTTTTTTAGTTTTGTTTTGTCATTTTCAGTTAATTTTATAAAATTATGGTAAAATCGTACCCACAAATCTCTTAAACTATTATCACTATAATAAAATAAAATAAAAAAGCCTTCAAAATACATACATGACCGTTGGTAAGAGTAATACTTTTCGTTTTAAATTTATAAATACTATCATTTAAAGCACATAACCTACATTTTAAATATTCTCTCTTTGAACAAAAAACTCTATTTTTTTTCCTAATGCATACTAATTAACTTAATACCCTAATTTGAACAAAATTAACCATTTATCTAATAGTCAAAATGATCAACCTATTTTCCATAGTTCATTTGAACTTAATACTCTATGAGCCCATTTATATGAATTTGTAATGTTTCTTCTTGTGAAAATTCGCAAATGCCGCCCATAGGTCTCAATCTTTAATTGGGGGCCTGAAACATTGAAGAGATTTTTGTTGTTCATTTGTTTCTATATAACGATAAATCATATCGTGTGTCTACTATCTTAATCTAGATGCATTAGGTTTCGTTCAGAATTGTCATTACGTTTTACGAGAAAATGGATAAAAAGAGGTGTGTCAGGAGAAAGGCTATAGACAAGCCTTCTCCTTACACATTTATCTGCGAAACCAAGATTCTATATGATTCGGGAATTATATTACGAATTGGGTTGGTTTTTAGTGGCTTTATATGTTTATTCAATGATGGAAATTGGATGTTTTTACTGATAATCTAATGCTCTATTAAAATATCTTAATAAAACCTAATATTTTGAAAAGAAAACGAGAAAATGGATGAAAATCTTGTATTCCATGATATGATGTTTTGGTTTCGTCAAAGTCTGATTACCAGTGACAAAAGTTTATTTGATATGTTTTGAAATATTGAGATTGATTCGGTATTATTTCAGTAGATAACAATAATAATTATCTCGTTTTGGTTTAATTTATAAAATATCAGATCTTTATCGAAATTGATTTGATATGAAATTGAACTCTTGAGGAGAGTAAATCAGATACATTACAGTTTATATGGAAGATATAATATATCTGAGTTTAATTCCTAAGTAAGCTTTATCAGTCAGCTTAGTCTAGTTGATGATAATGGCATTACTTCGGGTTTTACAAATGATTTTATCAGGATTTTGAAAAGATGTTTTGTTTGAAAATGATATAATATTGATAACTTGACAATAAGTTTATCCAACTAGAAAGTAGACAGAATAACATATATGCAAAGTCTATATTACAAATTAAATAATTACTGAAAAACAAGTACGTAAGTATATAATTTGAATGCTAGGAGAGACTTTAATTACCTTCCCGATGATATATGTATAAGAATGAAAGAGAGAAAATATAATACGGCAGAAAAAACCCCCGACGGATATCAGCTTTCCTTCTTCAAATATTTTCAAGAATTCGATTCCAGAATATAATACTTCGAGTGTCGAGCATGGATTCAAGAATTCCTAAAAAATTTGACAAATATATAAAATGAATCTTGAAGATACTTAAAAATCAGAAAATCAGATAGAGAATATAGGAGTTTTAGTGTAAAAATTGTGTCCTTAAACCCTTGGGGTGCAGGCCTATTTATAGTGCTAAGGAGGGTTTGTCACATGACAAACTAAAATAGTGGGCCGTTTGTTGTGCGATAAATCGTCCAATGTCGCGCGACAAACGGCCGAAGTGATGGCTCTGATAGATTGATGTGTCAGAAAGTTAGTGGTTTGTGTTTGGAAAACTTGTCGTGCGATTAAGAAAAGTTTTTAATTAGACAAACCCAAATGTTAGGCCTGTTTATTGTCCAACAAACTTGCCTGGAGCAAACTCTGGTGTGTGAGAGACTTTTGAACTCAAAGCGTACTCTCCACGAGCTTTAGGGGTTCTTGCGGGGGTCAAGAATTGGGATATCTACATTTTTTCTAAATATCTACCTACTGTTGGTGTAAAAATCTAGAATATGCACTTTTAACCACACAGTTAAATAATTGAATAATTTGGAGGTTTAAACAGAGAAAACAAGATAAAGATTTATAGAGGTGGTTTGCTCTTTTTGTGAGGACTACTCCTCCTCTGTGAAAGAGCTCAGGGTAGTTTTATATTTATATGAGAAATAATTGGATTACAATGAAAGGATCCTTCAACTCTTCAAGCTTTTTTTTGTATAAGCACGAGAGAAACAAATATACTAGCTAGGGACCTAATACTTTAAGTCTAGAAGCTTTGAAGTGCTTCTCTAATATTTTTTCCGTTCTCTTTTCCTCTCTTTTTTTGTTCTTGGTTGATCAAGACTCTTAGGATCTTGGTCTTTGCGAGAAATAAATGTTTTCTTATATATAACAAAAAAGGAGATGTGTTTTAGAATGCCCAGAGCATGTTTTGAGCCATTCCTCATCATTATAAACACTGATATTACTTCGCCTGGTATTTCGGTGCATTAAATGCAGTAGATGTGCATTTAATGAAATTGAGGGAGGTTATTTCTATTTTTCAAACTGTTAAGTAAATAAACTTTGACATAAATAATTTTACTTTTCCATTCTCTCATCATTGGATTCATTAGGTTATCATTTTTTTGACAAATTCGAGTTCGATTTGCTTCATTCATAAATTCATTTAGGGCCCATTTGGTTGTCTTTGAAATTACGAATTAGATAATTTACAATTAAATAATTTACAAAATTTTCATTTATTAGTGTTTGGTTGTGTAAATTGAACAATTATAAATATGATAATTCTAGTTGATTCACAAAACCCAAATTATCCCATTTCAAATTAGATAATTCATTTCAACTCTATTTTTCGAGAAGATCTAGTTTTTACCCGTGATGTTGTTGCATCTAGACAAAATTTTAAATAACATAGAACAATAGAGAACATGATTTTATTTTAACAATCGAAATTTCTCGTTTAAGTTTTCCAAATACTACTTGAATTGGAATTGAATTATTCATAAATGAGCAAATTCACAATTCTTCAATCGAGAAAATTAACTAATTCTAAAATTAGGTAATTTAAACAACCAAACGAGGCCTTAATAATTATATCGGGTCAAATAAAAGCTTCACGAATTCATATTTTGGTACCCATGAATCTGTGATCCATAAATACTTTCACATACTAAAATAGGTTAAAAAAATGAAGATAAAAATGCAATTTTTTTATTTAAGCAATCCAAAATTATAAATCACAAAGTGTAACATCAAATAAACTCATTTATTGGCCATTACAACATCACCCAATACACATCCAACAAAAATAGAAGTCCTCAAAATTCCTAAACTACGAAAATTTAAAAAATTTAAAAAGGTAATTTAAAAAGAAAAAGCTTTACATGACTACAACCAGTGTGTCACATTTGATCTTGTCCGATGTCACCGACTTCATCTGGTTCATCTTCTACACTAAATTCCTCTTCTTCATGGGCTTCTAGTTTTGTTTCTTGATTTTCACCTAGCATTTCTTGATTTCCATCACCCACAAATGTTGCACTCACCAAGATGTTAAAAACAGGAATGGTTGACGAAAAATCTTGAAATATAATAAAGAAATTAAAAACCCAAGTAGAGAAAAGGGAAATTATAATAAGAATAGGATAAGCAAATTAACCAATATAGATCTTGAGGTATCATAACACAAGCCAAAAATGAAAATGATAGAAGCAATGATCAATCCTTAACTTGAATATGAATATACTATGTATTTGAAGCATTGAATATAAGGACTTTAGTAGAGATGAAAGAGAATAAAAAGAAGATAATGGCGAGAAGAGAAAATTTCAGCCAAGTGAGATGATGAATTGTATTAAATGCGTCCCAATTCGAAGGGTTGCCTAAAGATGATTTTAGGATGTTTAGTATAAGGAGAACAAGAAATCTAAGATCAAGTGAGGGCATTTTGAGGGAAATTATTGGGTTTTTGATGGGGCTGTTTTGGATTTGAGCTAGTTTAGATTTGCATTTAGAAATGTGGTTTATATAGAGTTTGCTTATGTGGGTCTCAAATTTGCCACCTAGTTTTTGATTCTTGGTTAAATGGAACAATTGTAGATATTGTAAACCTTTTCTAATATAAACCTTGTTATTAACGAAGTCCTTTCTTAATTAGGTCGTATGGGACTCTCTTATTTTTGCATTTTCTTTGTCTTTTCGGTTATATGACTTGTCGTTTCTTTTTTTTCCCTTTGTTTTGACTTCAAAAACATTTTATCATTACTTAATAATAATGTCAAGTTGGATAACACGTATAGAACACATAGGTCTATAATGTTTTAAAATGTTCAGGTCTGTGATTTATTTCTTTTTTCCTTATCAATGCTTTAGTCACATAGTATCATAACTTTTAAAAAAATAATAATACAGTATTCTATAAGAGCTACGACGAATCTAGAATGAAAACAAGCTTTTAAAGAAGAGTTTAGAGGCAGTAGAGATGTAAGCTCGAACATTGTTAGAAGTAGTTTTAAATCACTGTAAATAACAGTTTAATTGAGGGGTTACCCCATTTATATATAACAGTACCATAACCTAATGGCCAAATGATCAATTAGCACAATGTACTTTACCACATTTTTCAGTTATGCCAACGAACTCCATTTTTCATCAAAAGTACTAGTAAACTTTTCCAATTTTTTCTCTTAGGTCCAAAACGTAACTTTCGATAAATTCATCTAATGGAAGTGTGATATGGCAGCTGACGTGGCAATTTAATCTAACGTGGCTGCTGAGTTGGCATTGTAATCTGATGTGGCAAGTCTCTCTCTCTCTCTCGGTGTTGTTTTTCCGACAGTAACGTCGGCGGCTCGATGTTGGTTTTCCGGCAGCAACCTCGGGAATTACTTTCTTAATAATGGTGAATAAATAAGAAAACAAGAAAAAAAGGGAGTGGCCGAAATTAATGGAGGTGAAAAGGTGGAGATTTTTTCTCCGCCCACTCAATTTTTTCTCTTCTAATATTATAAACCCATTTCCGGCGAGTCGTCATTGATTGAGGAGATGGCGGAGGGTTCATGAAGGAAGAAAATGAAAAAAATGAAGGTGGCCACAGAAAAAATAGAGGTGGTTGGAGTCAATGGAGTGGTCGGAGAAAATGGTGGTAAAGGTCGGAATCAATGGAGTAGCCATAATGGAAAAATTAAAGAAAGATAAAATGAGTTTTGAAGAAGAGATTAAATGCCATGTCATTTTCTTTTTAAAAGTGCCATGTCAAATTTTTTGTGCCAACTCAAAGTTCCGTTAAAAATAATTGCCGGAAGTTACAAGTTGGAGCTAAGTGAAATAACGAGAAAAGTTTAATGGTACTTTTGATGAAAAATGCAATTCGTTGGCATAACTGAAAAACGGGGTAAAGTACGTTGTGCAGATTGATCATTTTGCCTAACCTAATAAAAAAATCACTTTTCTTCCCTAAACACAAAATATTGCCTAGGCATATAGTTATATGTTTTAACAATTTTTTGCTGAAATTTTAAGTAATTTTCACTGAGTAATCACCAACCTAAATATAAGACAATAATAAAATACTCCTTTACAATAAAAAGCATACCATTACAATTAAATATATATATACAAATATGAGAATTGTAATCAACATTAAAGGAGAAAAATAGCTTATGAATCAAAATGTAGTTAGTTTTCTATCATTTCAGTACAACAATCAAGATTAATTTTTTTGCATGAAATTCGGTGAAGATGATTCCTATGATGAGTTAAATCATTTACACAAAATTTCATCAGAAGATTTAATGTAGAAGTGGGTGAGATGATCATCTAAAATTTAAATAATAAAAAATGAACATATATATCAAATTGCTATTACGTTTACTTCTTGTTTGAATTTCTTATTGAATTTTTGTGGATATGATCTACATATTGTAGAGATCATACCCATCAAATTTCATGAAAAGTTCACCTGTTTAACCCTCGAACTAGACCCCATTGTACATAATTAGACCTAATAGATAATGGAGATGAGCCAAGTCCATGGTTGCCTCATCCCTTATATAACTGAAACATCAAACTTTCAATTTAAACGAATACCAAAACCTTAGTATGTTTAATTATTTTTTTCCCTCTTTTTTCTTTTCCACTTAAAAATAAGCATGGAAAATGATGATTATTGTGGCAAAGAAAATTCTCCATTTTGCGGTAGTCAACCATACAATTTTGAGTTAAGTTTTTGAACTTGGCAACCCATCATTGAATTATGTCACAAACCTTGGCCTAGGGTTGTCGAATTTTTTGATGAAAAAAAATATTAAAAAAATAGAATTCACCATCATACAATAATCACTCACATAGTGCTAAATTAACAATATGAACTTGGCAATATGTGATCGAATTATTTTATAATACTCAGCCAGAGGTTGTAAAATGAAGTCTCTTGGTACCACATTGCCGGATCAAAGGACAAAATTTGGCTGCCCTTGGTAGAGTTCAATAGGCACAAAACTTTGCTCTTAATTTGAGACAATAAGCATGAATACCATGAGATAACAACGAATTTTGATTATGCTCATTTTTTTAAGTGAGAATTATTTTGTTTTGGAAGAAAGTTTGATTGTCCATTTTTTTTAATTATTATTATTGATGATGCAAATTATTAATTTGATTCACCCTGCCGACCTCGAGCTGACACGTGACCGTCCACGTTAGTTATCGGGCCTGCTTCAGTACGAGGAGCTCTGGGGAGCCCATTATGATTTTGTAAGAAGGATAGAGCCCCTTGAGAGCTGGGTACCCGCTCAAGGATCAATTACGTACGACAAATTGTGAGGACTGGGCTCTAGAACTCTTTCGGTTAGCTCCAAAGTTCTCTCTTGCCCAACCACTCTGCCAGAGTGGTTAGCGAAAAACATAGGTGATTGCCACCCGCTTTGCAAAGCGCGCATAACTCCTCTCACCTTCATTAAATACGCACCAACTCCATTTAATGCACCGAAATTCATAGAAAGCAATGTCAGAGTTGGTACTGGTCGAAGCATGGCCTCAGACCTGCTCTGGGAGCTCTGGCCACATGTCTCCTCCAGTCATATATATATACAAGAAGCATTTACCTCTCCCAACAACCAAGTTCTAATAAAGTTTTAACCAAGTGCTAACTAAGAAAAATCAGAGAGAGACAAGAGGATCAAGACACACTACCGCAAGAGCAAGAGATAGACACAAGAGCTCCGTAGCTTACTTCAGGGCTCCTTTGTTAGAGAGACTAAACGGTGGGTGGCCTAACCTTCTTCTTATTGTAATATTGAGAGAATATAATAGTCAGAGAGACTTTCGTGAGTTTGTAATACTTGTTAGTTTATTATCTATACAAGGCAAACCGAGCTCCTAACTTTATTCTACAGGGGAGGATTAACCTGTATCTTCATACGAGGCCAACCTCCTCTATAAATCCTCGACTCTCTTAAATTCAGTACCTTTACCATTCCAATCATTTGTCACAACATTTTGACTGTGTGGTCTAAAATACTCCTCCCATTTTTTAGCACTAACAATTATTATTATTATTATTATTATTATTATTATTATTATTATTATTATTATTATTATTATTATTATTATTATTATTATTATTATTATTATTATTATTATTATTATTATTATATTATTATTATATTTATTTATTTTATTTTTAATTAATTTTTTTTTTAAAAAAAGTTAATTGGGGGCATCTCCATATAAGTGTCGTCGTAAACAAAGTTATAAATTATTGTTTGGATAGTTAATGATGAAAAAGAAATTGTTGGTGCTAAAATCTGGAAGAATATTTTAGACCACACAGTCAAATGATCAAATCAAATTATTAGTATAATAAATGTAACAAACCAACATAGTCAAGGATGTGTAAAGGAGGTTGGCCTCGTACGAGGATACGGGTTAATCATCCTCTTTGGAATAGAGTTAGGAGCTCAGTTTGCTTTTTATTGATGACAAACAAACAACTATTACAAACTCACAAAAGTTTCTCTAACTATTCTATCCTCACGACATTACAATAAGAATGTGCTTAGGCTACACGAGTTCTGACTCTTTATTCTAGGAGCTCTACTGAATGCTCTGAGCTTTTATTTCTCTTTTGTCTTCTTGTTATTGAATGATGAATTCTCATTGTTCTTAGGTTTGTCTGGTTGTCATTCTGTTGGTTGAACTTGGTTGTTGAAAGAAATAAATGCTTCTTGTATATATATGACTGGGAGGAAATGTTTGTCCAGAGCTCTCAGAGCAGGTCTGGAGCCATGCTTAGATCATAACCAGCTTTGACCTTACTTTTCCATGAATTCCAGTGCATTAAATGCAGTTGGTGTGCATTTAATGGAGGTGAGGGAGTTTTGTGCGTTCTACAGAACAGGTAGCAATCACCCATCCTTCTGTCAACCACTCTGGCAAAGTGATTAGGCGAGTGGGAGCTCTAGAGCTCGCCGAAAAAGCTCTAGAGCTTGAGTTCCATTTTTCATTGTACGTGGTTGACTTTCAAGCAGGTACCCAACACATGGGAGGCTTCGCTCCCCTTTTAGTGGTTAAATAGGGCTCCTCCGAGCTCCCTTCGTCGAGATAGGTGTGACTGCTGACATGGATAGCCACGTGTCAGCCCGTGACCAGAGGAGTGAGTTTAGTTGTTAATTTGTATCATCAAAAATTAAGGAAGCATAGAGAGAAGAAAGTAAAAGGAAAAATTGCGATCTAATTAAAAATAAATGAAAAGAAATATGAATATGAATATGAATATGAATATTATATTGTTACTAAATTATTATTAAATTTGAAAGAAGAAAACAAAATAAATAAATAGATGAGAATGACAATCCCTCTCATTTTCTAGATTTTTGTTCCATTTTTCTTCCCAAATCTATCCACAAGCGAATTTCAATTCAAACCGACTGTAAGAGTGAAAACTCATTTTTTTTTGGAATGACTTATTTTAAACTCTTAGGCCTCGTTTGATTCGGGTATTAAAAAGTGGGATGGGATTATTAATACCACTTTTTTTATAATACCTTGTTTGATTCGCACAAATGTGTTGGGATTATTAATACCGGGACTAACTTAATCCCACTCTTTGTGGTATAATTTAATACCAAGGAGGAGGTGATATTATTTACCCAGGACTAAGAAAAATGAACCGTATATTTTCAAAAATGCCATTACTAATATAATATTTTCAAAAATGCCATTACTACTATAATATTTTCAAAAAATGCCATCCCCGACCCCCCACGACCCCCACCCGTACTACTACTACTACTACTACTACTACTACTACGATGATGATGATGATGATGATGATGATGATAATAATAATAATTATTATTTTTTTTGTTAATCCAAAATATAATCCTGTATACGAGTTACAAAATCAAACATGGTATTAACATTAGCATGGGATATCCCAGTATTAATACTGCATAAATCAAACAGGGTATTGGTATTAAATTAATACTAGGATTAATAATCCAGTACTATTAATACTGGTATTATTAATCCCACTTACCCTAATACCTGAATCAAACGAGGCCTTAGTATTAGATAGAATTCCATTATTAAGTTGACTCTCTAGAAACTCTAGCCGCGTTTCCTCTGTGATCTCTCCTCCTTTCACCTTTCTCCTCCCCTTTTTTCATTGTGAAAAAGGCGAGGACCCTCTTTTCCCTTTTAATATTAATAAATGATACTAGAATTCGGAGTCTTTATTAGATTTGCTCTCTTTTTTTTTTCTTTTTTATTCGTGAAAGTTTTTTTCCTCTCTCCTTTATAGTGTGGAGATGTTCGTACATCACACATAACAGAGTGGAAACAAGCAAATTGGCATTTGAGGACACAAATTTAATAACTCAAGACGAAGACTTGTACTTACTCTTTTTCTTACATTATATTTGACATAAACTTAGAATTTGGTAGTAATAAACTCTGTTTGGGTGGTTTGGTTGATCAATTTTTTATTTTTTATCTTGTGTATTCCTTGTATGATTTTATTTTTTAGGTGCCCTCATTTTATCAAATTTTTCTCTGTTGTAATATAAGGAATTTATTGTGTCCGTTGTTTTTTTGACCTTTGAAAGCACCTTCATTATGTGTATCAATCATATTGTTAAGTTGCTGTTCTGAAATAAAATCATTGTTTTTTGAGACTCTTTAAATTTTTTTGCCAAATGATATCCACCGGGATTTGTTGTCCAAAATGAATGAACGGATCCGGGACGGGGACGGAAAAAAACAATTACGCCAACTAAGGAAGCTTGAAACATCCATACAATCAGCAAACTCAAAATCTAATCACAATTGATTACGCATACAAAAGAGGTACAAAATCATAAAGAGCACACCATCAATATTCTTTAATACAATTTAGTAATCTGTAAGTATCAATCACAAAGAGAGTAAGATAAGAGTAACTACTTTTTATACCAAGTCGACAGCCCCAATTTAGTTTACTAAAGCTTAATAAGAAGAAATAAAAATTTGAAAAACTACAGAAGGCTACAGAAGATACACAACAAAGATTTTAGCTCCAGGCAACTTACTATATATAATGGGTCTCACAATTGACCTAGCTCAATGTCAGTAACTTCATATTCTACAACAAGTTCTTCTTGGGCTTGCCTCTCAATTTCATGATTTTCACCTTGTAATTCTTGATTTGCATCCCCAAAAACTACCATTCCTCCTAGGAACACATTTATATGGGGAATTATAGAGGGTGAAACTTGAACTCTCACGAAGAAATTAAGAACATAAGTAGAAGAGGAGAGGGGTTGGCCTTGTGGTAGGCAACCTCCAACCCTTGTCTTAAGATCAAAGGTTCGATTCATGAAGGTGGGCGCGGGGGGTTTTCTTTGTTTGTAGGATTAAGGAAGAGACTTAGAGCTTCCTTAAATTTTTTTAAAAAAAAAAAAAAATAAAGTAGAACAAAAGGATAGTAATATGAGTAGGGGATAGGCAACTCAATAATGGACTTGTGGCAAAATAAGCGAGGCCACAAATGAAACAGCGAAAGTGGTCGAGAATTCCCCAAATCGAATGTGTAGAAACATTGTGTTGTCTCTGCGGAACAAAAGGATTTTGACGGAGGTAAAAGCAAAGAGCAAAACGAAAATGGCGAGAAGAAAAAATCCTGGCCAGGTGAGATGACCAGTTGTATTGAATGCATCTAGTTGGAGGATTGCCTAGAAATGATTTTAGAATGCTTATTTCAAAAGAAGACATTTTTCAAGTGTAATGATTTTATTTTTATTTATTATTAATTTTTTTTGGTGTGTGGGTGGGGGGTTTGGTTTGGTATGAGAGAGGGATGAAGATATTTGGATGTCGGTGTGTGAATGGATTTCATTTCCCAGAAGATGGAAGTTTGTATTTATAGAAAACAAAGGTATCTATTGTGTTTGGACAAAGCTAATGTGTTCCAATGCCTCCCCTTTAGTTCTCTGACCCTTTTTGAACTTTCTACAATTTGTATTATGTCGTTTGGACGCTTTTGATTACGTATGCCGCTGAACATCTTGAACTATGGCATCTACGTCACAATCAGCAGTTGGTATAAATCAATGCAACGCCAATTAAATAAATTTGTTAAGTCAAATTACATCTTTGGCTGAATGGTTTGAAAGAAGTTGTGCAGTAAAGTGGATGTTTGGGTTTTAGAAATTACTGACAAGCTCTAGGTCTTAGTTATGTGTTCGAGTTTAATTTTTTGTGTTCTTCATTCGAACTAGGGGTGGATTTTGTATATTACTGTACCATATCGAGCATACCGAGTACCGTACCAAAAATATGGTACGCCAAAATCCATTACCATTACTATATCAAAACTTTGGTATACCGAAATATCGGTATGGTAAGGTACATTACCAAAAGAATCAATCCTAAAAAAAAAGGCAATAGCAGCCAAAAACAAAATAGAAAGCTGTTAGGCAATATTCAAATACACATCAACAATAGTAGCCAAAAACAAAATAAAAAACTGCTGAACAAATATTCAAATACACATCAACAATAGCAGCCACAAGCAAAATAGAAAGCTGTTGGGCAAACCTCATTAAGAGATAAGAATTCATAACTTAATCCTCTAGCCAAAAAAGATACTGTACTGAAGAAGATAACTTATATTAAAGGCATACGATTTATAAAATTAATCCACCCTTTCTAATATATTTTTAGGTTAAATTTTTTCCTAGAAAAATAAACATTCAGCTTCTCATTTTATCAACTAAAGCGACATGAAATCAACTCTCCATAGTCTATAGAGTACCCTGCCATCACCTAATTCAACAACACAAGAACACATACGTTATTACAAATGTTAAACGGAATCTTAGAATCCACTAGAATTTGTATGATTTTTTTTGTAATAAGATATCACATGATAGTACTTTAAATGTAACTTACATATTCTCTCTCAGAAGAAAAGTTAATTAGTTATGAATTCTAATATATCTAATCGTCAAGTAAAAAATTTATACACATTGTGAAATAAGACACTCGATTATATTTAAAAAATAAATAAAAGTTTGAATATGGGACTATGCAAATAGAAAAGTGATATCAATATACTTATGTTGAAAATTGTTTTATCGAGAAATTGTGAAACTTAGAAACTTATCAATAAAAAAACCAACAAGGTAATTAATCTCTGGGCTGTGGGTTGTGTTGGTATTGTAATATTAGACTATTGGTAATTAATTTGATAATTTATTAGTATTTGGTATAATTGGCATAATTGGTACGGTTCGGTACGGTATACTGTGGTAATATCAAAATTTTGGTACGGTACAGTATACCATCAGTAATGAGTTTGAGTACTGGTGCCGTACTAAATAAATTCAGTATGGTACAATACCAATTCCAATTGGTATTGTACCATTACCAAATTTCGGTATATTTTGATAATAGTTCGGTTTGATATGAATTGGTACGATATTATTGGCATATTTTTCCACCCCTAATTCGAACCACGGGCATTTTCTAAGAATGCGGCCATTGATATTAAAGATAGTAGTTATCTACGAGTTCTCATTAAAAAATATACCAGTTAAAATTTTGTCTATCTCTATGCCACTTCATCAAATTTTATAAAACATTTGTTCTAAACTTAAAATAAATTTAACATTATTTCTGCAGTCCCTCTTCTTTTTCCTTGATTGAACTTGTTTTGCCCCGAAACAAATATTCATTTCATAGAACTTAAAAATAATATTAAGTTGGTTTGCATGTTTCGGAGGCTGAGTTTAAAGCAACAATTAAATATGCCTGACTTTGAGAAAAATCTAAAATTTGATAATAAAATGGAAAATTGTAAGAAAAACCAAGTAATTTTGTGAAAAATTGGAAAGTAAAATGAAGGATGTTTTATAGCTTTTTTATTTTTTTCATGAAAAAAATTTCTTCGAGTGGTGGTGGAAAAAATTTCCAAAAAAATAAAAGGAAAGATAAATGGCATTTCATCACATCACATTATTCAACTTATTTTCTAACTTTTTACATAATATCAAATAGTTTTACTATTATTTTTTTATTTTATTATTAAAGGGATCCTAAAATTTTAAACAAATCGATCTTTGACACACATGACCTGATGAGCAACGATTTTTGGGTAATTTTCAGTTGAATTCACTCACTAATATTTTAACAATATGTCATCATTTTCTCTAAATATATGTGTAATGTAAAAGTACTCTTAAAACTTAAAAACTTTGGTCCGCTAAAAGAAACTAAATTGGGGACAGAAAAAGAACAATCAACTAAAGAAGCTTGGTACATTGGCGCCTCATGACCCTCATGACCCGAGAGCAGTCAACTTTGAGAATATATTCTCTCTCCTCTGGATACTCCTTCTCTCTCTCTCTCTCTCTCTCTCTGATTAATGGCCCTATTCATTTTCTCTCTTCTCTTCTCTTTCTTTAACTTTACTCCGAAAGTATTTCTTTCTCTGGTTTTCCATTTAAGATGAACATGAACATATATTAAAAATTTGAAGATCATTTTGAAAATTTCCCAAATATCTAACGGATTTTTTTTCTTAGAAAATTATACTATAACTTCATATCCTTTCTCAAAAGATTTAATGCATCTCTAGCTTCCTCTGGACCTTTTTTTTTAAAAAAAATTTTAAAATAAAATACAAAAAGTAATGTTTTAAGTTTATCAAACTCCATGTCTACAAAATGACATGATATCACGGTTGCATCCAATAATTTCTCAAAGAGGGAAAATATATGAGGTATTTCAAAAAGTAATGTGTTAAGTCTATCAAACTCCACGTGTAGCTTAATGCTTTAAAATGACTTGTTAGTGTTAAATATTGATCATCTCTATTTAGATTTCAGATATTTGAGTTTTGGCAAGTATTGACATGCCCGGTTAATTACATGAAAAAGTTTACAGATTCCCAATTTGGAACTAAAAAGAAACAAAAAAAAAAATAGATAACATGATAACAGCGTATATGTATGTATTTAATACTATTTTCTTGACATATATATATATACACGGTCTCCGTGCATATACACTGAGTCTTTTAAAGACAACTTTTTTTTTCACTAAAATATTTCCTAAAACACTGAGTAAGCTAATTTAATTGGAAAGATATCAGACCAAATTTAAGAGAGATCTTGAGTTCGAGTTTTATTCGAGTAAAGAATTTTCTTTATTAGTATAATAAAGATAAAAAACATAGATGCTCCCTTTCAAAAAGAAAGAAAAAAATAAAAGGTTAGTTTCAGTTTTGAGGGTGCTCTGGACATAATAAAATCCCCAAAATAAGGACTAAAGACAAGCTTCAATCTTTTATTGTCTCTGTCCAATACCCCTAATTTTCTTTTTTATTTTTCAAACTGTTAAATAAATAAACTTTAACAAAAATAATTTTACTTTTCCATTCTCTTGTCATTGGATCTATTAGGTTATCAAATTTCTAACAAATTCAAGTTCGATTTGCTTCATTCATAGACTTATTTAGTAATTAGACTGGGTCGAATAAATTTTTTTACTAATTCATATTTATACTACATTACTACTCGTGAATCTGTGATCCATAAATACCTTCACATGGTAAAATGGGTAAAAAAATTCAACCTAAAAATGTAATTTTTTTCTCTAAGCAATCCAAAATTATAAATCACAAAGTGTAACATCAAAGAAACTAATTTATTGACCATTACAACATCTCCCAATACACATCCAACAAAAACAGAGGTCCTCAAAATTCCTAAACTATGGAAATTTAATTTTTTTTAAAAAGCTAACATAAAAAGAAAATGCTTTACATGATTACAACAAATGTGTCACACTGGACCTTGTTCAATGTCACCAACTTCATCTGGTCCATCTTCAACAACAAATTCCTCTTCTTCATGGGCTTCCGACTCTGTTTCTTGATTTTCAACTTCCATTTCTTGATTTCTATCACCCACAAATGTTGCACTCACCAAGATGTTGAAAACAGGAATGGTTGACAAAAAATCTTGAAATCTAAGAAAGAAATTAAAAAACGAAGTAGAGAAAATGGAAATTATAGTAAGAAGGGGATAAGCAAACCAATATAGAGCTTGAGGTAACAGAACACAAGCCAAAAATGAAATAGAGAGAAGCAATGATAAATCCCCAACTTGAACGTGAATATACTCTGTATTTGAAGCATTGAATAGAAGGACTTTAGTGGAGATGAAAGAGAATAAGAAGAATATACTGGCGAGAATAGAAAATTTCAGCCAAGTGAAATGACTAATTGTATTAAACGCATCCCAATTCGAGAGTTGCCTAAAAATGATTTTAGGATGTTAAGTACAGGGAGAAAAAGAAACCTAAGATCAAATGAGGCCATTTTGAGGGAAATAAATGGGTTTTTGATGGGGTTGTTATGGGTTTATATAGAGTTTGCCTATAGAGTTTGCCCAAATTTGCCGCCTGCTTTCTGAATCTTGGTTATGCGGAACAATTGTAGATTTTGTAAACCTTGTGGTCCTTTTTGAACTGGTTAACAAAGTCCATTCTTAATTGGTTCATATGGGAGTGGAACATTTCCTTTTTCTTTTGGGTTATATGATTTGTCTCTTTTTTTTTTTTTTTTTGACTTCAGAAACATTTTATCATTATTTAATAATAATGTCAAGTTGGATGACATCTAGACCAAAAAAAAACAGTTGGATGACACGTACAGAACACATAGGTCTATAATGTTTTAACAATGTTCAAGTATGGGATTTCTTTCTCTTTTCCATATCCATGCTTTAGTTCAGATTAGCATCACAATATAATTTCATATATTTTTATATTAGTATCAGTATTTTAAATGAATTTAAATTCTATTTTATTTGAGTAAAATAATTAAATAAGTTAAAATTTATGTTGAATTAGATATTTTGTATAAGATTTCTATATTATTTCATAACAAACTGAATGAATTATTTAATAGATCATATTAAAATTACAAAGATTTTAACATAAATTACAAAGGTATGTATATTAAAATTTTGATTGCTTTTCATATTATAAATTTATATTAATTTATATATATTCTAAAACTTATTTGCTTATTTATTATTATGTTTAATATTTAAAATAAAAAAATAAATATATTGTAGCCATGACTCGGTAAAACATTCACGTTATCCATCACCAGGCGTAAATGAACTTTTTTTTTTACCATTTTAATATTTCCTCTGTTATATAATCTATTATTTATATGAGTTTTATATTATTGTTTGGTATTGTGTACATGCATACTTTTATTTGAATTAATTGTCTACCAATTCCAAAAACTTTGTAAAAATATAATCATCTCTTATATCTCTAATCAAGAGTTGATTTTTTATCATAATATATCGATTCTATGATTTCTTATAATTATTAATTGAATTTTACGTTTGATATTACGTATTTATTATTATTTTTATTTCACACTTCATATTAATTATTTTATTAATATATTTAATTACATTTGTCAAATACTAAAATCACGTGCACAAAAATTAATATATACAAAATATGAGAATTGTAATTGACTTTAGAAGAGAAAAATAAATTATGAATCAAAATGTTGTTAGTTGTCTATCATTTCGATACAACTATCAGTAAACTCTTTGTATTTATCATGATTGATCCATTCCAACTATTTTCAGAACAAATATAGTAAGATCACCGGTAATACAAATGATGAACATCTCATTACCAGAATGAAATAACGATTCTCATTTAAGATCACTGTCATCCAAACGCGGCCTAAAGGTTCAAAACTAAAATTTACTATGCCATTCACCTATGTTGAATCATTGTGCAAGCTTTCCCCAGAGGTTTTGTCCATGAACAACCTCCCTATCCTATGTATCAAGCTAGTTTATACGTTGTGTATATTTAGTAAATGTCATTTTTTCATTCATAGCACGCACCCTTCAAAAAAAATCACTTCAATGGTTCTTTATCTATTTTCCCATATATATATTATAAAACATCAAGTTTGACTAAATTTATTTTCAAAAAGTATAAAAATCTAATTATGGTGTGCATTAACTCTACACCCTTGAATGAGTTTTATACATACATCAAGATATCACATCAAAGTTAAAATACTCACACTAATAATATACACAAAATAAATTCTCACACACCAATAATTTTTTCTATATTAAAAATGCAATAACTTAAAATAAAAAAATTTAAATTTAATAAAAATTTAATATTTAAAATCTACTAATCAAGATCAATTAAACAAGATCCATTATGACTATAGAATTATGTTAAAAAAAATAAAAAAAATTATTGAGTAACATTTAACACCAATAATATACAAAAAGTAAACTATCACATACTAATAATTTTTTTCATAATTGAAAATAAAAAAATCAAAATTTAATATTTAAACTCTACTAATCAAGAAATTTAATATTTAATATATACTAATATACTAATAAAGACCAATTAAACAATATTCATCTTAAATTAAAAATTTTAATATTTAATATTTAAAATATACTAATCAAGAAATTTAATAAAAAATTTAATATTTAAATCTATTAATCAAGATCAATTAAATAAGATTCATCATGACTACAAAATTATGAATTTAATATTTAAATCTAGTAATCAAGATTAAATAAATAAGATCCATTATGACTATAGAATTACGTAAAAACAATAAGAAAAATTATTGAGTAACATTTAACACCAATAATATACACACAATAAACTCTCACACACCAATAATTTTTTCTACATTAAAAATGTCATAATTTAAAATAAAAAATTCAAAATTTAATATTTAAAATCTACTAATCAAGATCAATAAAATAAAATTAGTGAATAACATTTAAGGACGTACTTTATGTGTTCGTACATTATTGGTCACTTTAGTATATTGTTTTTAGGAGTATTCACAATATACTAGTCAAAATTTTGAACTATTTTCAAATCATACCAACAAACGTGATTGAATTATTTTCACATATGACCTTGAGTTTAGTTTGTTAAAAACTTATTTTGCCGAGATCAAAATATGATTAAAAGATTCTTTAAAAATTAAAAACAAGTCAGTCCAATCCGGTCTAATTTTAATTTTTGTGAAACGAAGATATATTGAACCTAAGTTTGTCGATTTAGATTCATCACACGTTACTCTTTTTTATCTTATTATCAGTTCTTATTCAGTATACCTTAGTATTCATAAAAATTCAGATATGCAATAAAAATAGAAAGTGGAGAGAGTTGTAGGTCTTATTTGTAGTGCCACATCGTATCCATAACATTAGAAAGTGTGTTTTTTCTTCATGTGATTCTCCATCATCCATAGACACTTTTATAGACAAACAATTAAAGAATAACTCCATAAGTAAAGTATCCCTAAAGAGTTAAGGAGAAAAATGTATATTCGCTTAGTTTTAAAATAAAAGCTCATTTTTTTTTTAAATACACGATTTAAAAGTGTAACTTCTTTTGAGGATGAATAATGCATCAAATTTTAAGATACCAAATATTTTTTTTTTACTACTAATTAGGTTGAAATTAGATGAAAAGTATAAGTACTCCAAATTTGAGACCAAAAAATTACTTAAAACAGGCTCTCTAAGAAGCTAAAGAAACCCCCCTTTTCCCCACTATTTTGAAGTCATCTAAAAACCATACTCCCTATATTCATCTTTGAGGTTTCATGGAATGAATTACAAGTCTTTTAATAGTTAGTAGGTGAGATGAAATTATTCGCAAATTAAGAATTATTCTTTGACTTCCGCATATGATCAATGGCAAGAAGAAAACTTATTAACTATTGTGAGATTCAGTATATTGATTATATCCCTAAAAAGAAAACTTGATCCTTAATTTGAAGAGTACAAGGTACTTTTACCATTGCAACTATTAAAGCTGTTTGCACAGCTTTCAAATCTACATTCAACTAATTATTGCATTAGATGCCTAACGATAAGCATATCCACGAGGTAGAGTCATTAGTAACTGTTAAATAATATGTATATACATTAGTTGTACATTCCTAGATTAGATAGTTTCCTAATTTAAGTAGTTGACTAGAATAGCAATTGCTACTGTATAAATAGATGTTATCCTATTGTGAATAATATAACAATTATTCACACAATCTCTCATAATCTTTCATGGTATCAGAGGGATTCGATTCTCACATAGTAACCAAACCCTAGCCACTTCACATAGTAACCAAACCCTAGCCGCTGTGTTTATATTCCAGCTTGTAAACCCTAATCGCTGTGTTTCTATCCCAACATGTAAACCCTAGCCGTCGCGTATAAAAAAATAAAAAAATTATTGTTCATCCAAGCACTATTCATTGCTAATGTTCACGAGGGTACTATTCATCGAACACTGTTCACGCGTTACTATTAACAGAGTATTGTTCAGGGGTTACTGTTCATGCGCTTCCGTCGATTCCGAAAGTTTCTATCCTTACTCTGGTCTCTTTTCTTTCTCTTATACGTTTACTTATGTTCTCTCCTAAGTGGCTATTACAAGTAACGTAGTGTCCAATAAATCTTTCCTAAGTTTTGCGACTACACTTATCATATGTTCTAAAAAATTGAAGGGTCTCAGCAATTATGTCATGGTTTGCCTCTGTTGAGTTATGGTTTATGGGTCAGGGTTATGAAGAACACTTGGTAAAACGTGTTACCAATATTACTAAAAAATAATAGTCGCAATGGAAACAAATTAATGCATTTTTATGCAATGTTCTATGGCAATCTATTGATCAAACTCTTGTTGGCCAGTATCGACCTTATCACACTTGTTATGAGGTATGGCAAAAGGCGAAGAAACTTTATTCGAATGACATAAATTGTTTTTATACTGTTGTTTCTCGTATGAAACGATTAAGAAACATGATCATGATATACAAGAGTACCTAGGCCAAATCGAGACTCTTCAGCAAGAATTTAATGAGTTGATGCATCTCTCAACTAATGTTATACAACAAGAAACATATTATAGAAATTTTTTTATGGTTCTTACACTAGCAGAGTTGCCTACTGTACTTGATTCAGTTCACAATCAAATTCTGGTGAATCCTGGGGTTCATATTATGGATACGATATTTGAACAGTTGATTCGTATTTTCACACTTTTAAGTATCCCAAGCGATTATACCCCTTGCACTGATTTTGCTATTTTAGCCTCTCAAGTGACTCATCGACGGGATGGTAAAAGTGGGCAACGAGGTTGAACTCGCCGCCAAATGTACTCATTGTAATAATTAGGGCCATATAGTATATCGTTGCTACAAGCTTCATGGCTATCTGCCCAATGTTTCCACATTTCGCAATATGATCCATCCTCTTGGGGTACACCTGGGATTATGACTGTACTTGTTTCTGAGTATGTTGCATTTCAAAATTTTAAAGAGAGTTACCAGTCATCTGCCATAGCCATAACCAGTCAAACCAGTAATCATATTACTTGCATCTCCCAATCATTATCTCTTGGGCCATATGTACTTGATTATGGTGCTTCCGATCATATGCCTGGTAACAAGGACATGTTCTCTCGTATTAATTATTCTAGTATTTTATCTACTGTTGCCTTAGCTGATGCCTCACAAGCTAAAGTTAGATGAATTGGACGTGTTACACCCTTGCCATCCCTATTTTTATATTATGTTCTTTTCATACCAAACTGTCATTTTAATTTAATTTCCATTAGCAAATTGACCCAAACATTGCCATATTCCATTACCTTCGTTGCTAATTCGGTTCTTGTGCAGGATCGAAACATCGGGAGGACGATTGGAGTAGGATGTGAGTACTGTGGATTATACTACCTCTCTCCACCACCACCACCACTTTCTGTAACCTTTGTTGTCGTTGATCCACCTGTCATCCTTCATCACCGTTTGGGACATCCTAGCCTGCAAAAATTATAAAATATGGTGCATAATTTGCGAGTCTGTCTTCTTTAGAGTGCGAGTCTTGTCAGTTAAGAAAGCATGTTCGTAGTTCAATAAACAAGCAGAGTCGTCTTTTGCTTTAGTTCATTCGGATATGGGTCTTAGTCGTGTGAAGTTAACTTTGGGTTTTAGTTACTTTGTTACGTTTGTTGATAATTTTTCCTGTTGTACTTGGTTTTTTTAGTGAAAAGTCGTTCAGAATTGTTCTCCATATTTCAAACATTTTGTTTTGAATTTAAAACTCAATTTGGCACTAATATTCCTACTTTTTGAAGTGACAATGCACGAGAATATTTTTCTGCCCCTTTTTAATCCTTTATGGCCTCTCAGGGTATACTCCATCAATCGTCATGTGCTCATACCCCTCAACCAAATTGGGTGACAGAAAGGAAAAACAAGCACTTGATTGAAACTACACGTACTCTCCTCATTCACATTCATGTTTTGCAGCGTTTTTGTGGAGATGTTGTTCTTACCATATGCTATTTGATTAATCGCATACTGTCCTCAGTTTTATAAAACCAAATTCCTCATTCTCTGTTATTTCCAAGTCAGTCACTCACTACATGTGACGCCCTGAGTGATGAGTACTCCCTTGTGTGGAGGAATGGTAGCTCGAATGACCCTTGTGTAGAGGAATGGTAGCTCAAAGGGGGCATCCCACACCGGAAGTTGGGGGATCCTTGGAGACCCATATAAGTAAGATATGGTCGCTAATTAAGTACGAGGCCTTTTGTAGCTCACTGGCTTCGGATCCCATGAGAACTCCGAAGTTAAGCGTGCTTGGACAGAGAAATCCAGGGATGGGTGACAAGCTGGTCGTGAAGAAACAAAGCCGTGAGGGTAGATGTCCTGGGGCTAAGCCTGTCTAGGACGCTACCCAGAGCGGACAATATCGTACTGAGGTGCGACCGGGTCGTTACACTACAAGAAAACGTAGCTTTAATGAGGAAAAATGTTTGTTGATAAAGGTTTTACATCCTCACAATAGTTGTACAGCAAGAAAATTTGTTTGTTAATAAACTTGTCGCGCTAGCTCCCTCGTAACAGCTCTATGGCAAGGAAAGATGAGTTTTATCGTGAGAAATGTAACGTGACAAAAATATTTCCCCACTAAAATGTATTCAATTCCCCACAAATAGCATTGTGAGATAGAGATAAGTTTTGTCGTGATAAACTTTCGGTGACTTAAATATTTCCTCGCTGAAAATTTGTTGAGTTTGTCGCAAATATTGTTGTTCCATCTGTCGTTATTGCTTTATAATGATAAATTGGCCAATCTCTCATAATAGCTTTATGACGATAAATTCACCAATTTCTCATAATAACTTTATGATGATAAATTAATCAATTTGTTGTAATAGATTTAAGACGATAAATTGATCAATCTGTCATAGTAGCTTTATGATGATAAAAATCATGTTCTATCGCACAATACATATGGCAACCAAAGTATTTTCCCAGCTAAATGTGCTATCTATTTCTCGCTAATATAGTTGATAAATTTTTCATTATAAAGTTTTAAATGCAAAATTTATTTATCTCGTTACGGAATTGTAATGACATAATCACAACACCATAATTTGCTAACTGGCACGGCTCTGAGCTGTACCAAATCATTTGGTACGGTCCAACACCATGTCGAAAATATGTAATGTTTTGGCCAATATAAACACGCGGCGCTTCTTTATTCAAACACGGTTTGCTCTGTGGGAAAATTCAGAGTAAGTTTGGCATTGTTTTTAACCGTGCCAAATTATTTAAATTTAATAAAAAAAATTATTTACACAATTCATCTAAATTTTATATGTAATAAAACAAAACAAATCCATCTGCCAAATTGAAAAATAACCATTATTCCACATACAAATCAATGTACACTTTTATAATAAGAATAGTAATTCACCAACCTACAAAATTTCATTGTTTAGGACCTTACACTATTAATGTTTGATCACAAAGTCTGAAAATACAATAAATTACTGTTGCTGTCTTTCATGTATTCTTTTCCACCCTACAAAGTTGTAACCACCAAAATCCTCAACTCCTCTTTGTAACCTGGGTATTCATATGATAACAAAAATTATCAAAGAGATTCACAAAATACAACTCTAAGAAGGAAAATTATAAAAGCTAACGGGAAACTAAGGGGAGTTGGACAAGCATATAATTGAACACATAACACAGTAAATTTTCTTTTAGGGGCAAAAGGTGGATACTAAATAAAGATTTCCATAACATGAGGCAACTAATTCAGCAAAATTCAAAAGGTAGGCGAAACACATGGTACACAAAAGTAACATATGTGATATGAGGCCAATTGATTACCGTTAGTGCCTTATTCCATTGCAATCCTACAAACTTTTACTAATAACTAATAGGAATTAATCCGACAATTCAATATACCAAATCACAAGATGGAAATTAAATTGTATCCTCTCGACCACTAATTTGTTAAAATTAGTGTTCTCTTAAAAAGTACCAAAGTAATTTAAATTGTCCTAAATATTAAAGCAAAGAGCTAAAAGAGGTTAAAAAGTGCGCGTGTGGACATAATATTTCATGAAACTTACAAAGTCTAGTTAGATAGTGAATCATGTAAAATCAATAACATTAAAGCCTTACGCGCGGGGGGGGGGGGGGGGGACGAAACCTCTAATATGTTACTGATGGGAAAAGAAACCAGTCGCTTACTTTCGGTTGGGGGGGGGGGGATTTGTCTTAGGACCTTATATTTGTCTTCGGGATCTGATAAGAAAATTAGAAAATAGTAAACCTAAGTTAAAACATTTCAAATAACTGAATAAGATGCCTGAATAAATAGGTCCCTAAAAATTAGGAGTTCACCCAACTTGATCTTTCAATATATAAAACAACTACTATATTTGATATTATACTTCAATATTAAATCAATATTCATGAAATAATTAACTATAACTAAATAAATATTATTGACCAAAAGACGCTGATGTGATTTTTAAATTTTAATATTTCTAATATTTCTTAGACAAATTATATATTTCGCAAAGTTACCTCTACAAAAATTAATGGACCTATACTTGGAGGTCAAGGATGACTCCACCATTCTCTACGTGTTACAAGTACATGAAGCAAAACACCTAAGCTGGTTTAAGCTTGACTCGAGTTCGGTTTGCTAAAAAATTTGAGTATAAAATAATTTTAAAGATTCCTCCAGCACTATTACCTGTGTTGAAATAAAGTGATATAGAGTGTTGTACATGTAACTGGATAGTAGCTATAAATTCATACTCAAATAAACATAAAAAAGATAAAATTTGACGAGATAAGAAGCGGAAAACAGGTTACCTATGATGAGCCCCAGGATGATATACTGGACTTGTCCCATTATGCTGGAGTCAAAGTTATACCAAAATTACAAGTGATAGAAGCATACAATGTTTATAACTCAAAGGATTAATATGTTCTAAAACAAGTTACCTGTGATATGTTCTTACATTTGCATTAAGGAATGCTTTCCTATATGACAACAAACGGGAGCGAATGTGATATCTAGTAAAATATTCCTAGAAATCAATGTAAAAAAAATTAGGGTGCGTTTGATTGCAAGCATGGAACTTGCATGGAAAGAAAATAAGTTACGGGCAATTGAATTGCTTAGAATTGAATTGCATGAAAAATGTAGTGCAGTGTGTTTGATTGCCTTAGTTTTCTACCCGGAAAATATTTGTTGTATTATGGCATTTTTAATGTAGAAAAAATTATTGGTATTTTTTTTTACATAATTATATAGTCATGACGGATCTTGTTTAATTGATCTTGATTAATAGATTTTAAATATTAATTTTTTATATTATTTTAAATTTTATATTTTAAGTTATCGCATTTTTAATGTAGAAAATGGTAAAAACCTTGTCTCGTGAACCGTGCCCAAGCATGGAAAACAAAAACCACCTCCCCCCCCCCCCCCCAAGAAAACATTTTTCTCAATTGCCTTGAAAATGCACATGTGTGAGGCAAAAGTGGGAATTGAATTGCCTAGAAAAAAATGCAATCAAACACCTTAAGTTGTCAAATCAAGTGGAAAATGTTACCAATCAAACACACCCTTAATGTTTTCATTTTTAATTGACCTTAGTTTATCCCCATACTTAAAAATGGAGCATGGGGGACAGTAGGTTAACTTAAACTAAAATAACGAACTAAAGATTATGATAAAGATAAAGGATTGGAGCATGCTATAAAGACGCTTTATATATAAACACGTGTCGTAATTTTTCTTAGTACTTATCTATGCGATTATTAATGTAATGTCTAATTGTATTCATTAGGAACATATAGAATTAGGGAACTAGGATTTAAGCATCCATGTATAACAGTAATGAACGGTTAGCACCTAAAGGAATTTAGACTAATTAAGTTTGAAACAATTGGTGATCTATATGTGTATAGAGAATTGGACATGAACATCTTGGTGCAACCAATACTAGCTGAAGTGTAGAGTTGAAGAGCGTTACGAGCTTTTGGTATAACATTTCGGCTCTTATAATTTCATTGAGAGTTTAAACATTAGTGTGTAAGTGCAAACACAAATATAAACTTTACCTTGTGAAAGTTTCGGTAGTAATAGCCCCAAACGGTTCAGGACCTAACGCACAGCTTTAAATATGTACATACTTAACCGAAACACCACACACACAGCCTCTAGATGGTCAAAGTGGGAAACATAAGCTTCATTAATCTATGACCAAAACAAACACAAATGTATTGATAATTTCTTAAAGGAGATACAAAATTAAACGTCAAAACACAGCTAACCAATACTTAGATATCAAGGCTTATACTAACAGGTTTACACACACCAATGTAGTTTCAGATACAGCAAAAAATAGTTTATATGGACTGTTTCGCAACTACAAATTCACAGCAATAACAACAGATTCATGTTTATCGCAGCAGTGATTAATAGTATAAGAACATATTCAATGGCCAACAAAAAAAATAACATATTAAAATTAACAGCAGCAGAATCAATAGAAGTAACAGAACCAACAGAGTAATTCACAGATTTAGAATAATATTTCAGCTCAAGCAAAAAATTAACACATATATTGTCATAAAATAACAAAAGAAGAAAATTTCCAAATAGTAGATCCCGTGTACACACACAACAAGTTGATCCGTATCAAAGACACTCAGCATATTCGAAATATACAAGCACTCATAGCACATATTTGAGCACAGCACAAATACAGTCCAACCAAGTACACAGCACCACAACCGAGTGTTCACAGCATATTTAAAACACAATAGATTCGAATACACAAAGCCAAATTTAGTTAGAATCTTCAATTTTGAAAACCCCAAACTCAATATGAAACCCTAGCAACGATTTCGCAAGAAAATTTTACCTTTTCAAGTAAAAGCAGTAATAAAAGGGCTGCCAACAATGAAGATGAACAGAGAAGAGCTAGGGTTCGTGGTGGTGAGGGCTGTGTGAGAGGATACGTGCGCCGTTGTAAGAGTGAGATAGAGTGTGAGAGATCGTTGCGAGGTGGTGGTGTTAGAAAATGGGTATTAGAAAACACATTTTCTACTATTTTGAAGGCAAAATTGTAATAAGACTTTGCACCCGGATGTGAAAGTTCTTAATATATTCGTGTTCTCCTACGTGAGTACATCGAAATCGTGTATTTATATGCTTAAAATGGTTAAGTGGTGAATGAGAAATTGTCACCCAAAGTGAGCAAGTTAAAATAGAAAAATGCAATGAAAGTGAGAAGTCCCACATAGAAAAGATGGAAAAAATTATATGGGTTTATAACTAAGCTCATGGGAATGCCTTATTGAATGATTCAAGATAAGAGGTTCTCTCTCGCACACACAGGCGCAGGGGGTGCATATCATAGACCGAAATAAGCCTAAAACTATGGCGGCTCGTGTGTGCCCGCACCTGCGGACCGAAAAGCGAGCTTTGTGTGGGCTAAGTTTTGCATCCAAAAAATTAATTTTTTTAAATTTGAATTTTGAATTCATTGTATTTATCTCGATTAATTAGCCACTTAATGGTCAGTTTTGAGGACTCGATTTTAGTGTCGGTTTAATTTTAATTATTATCAATCCAAAAACAGAATTAAAAATTACATCATATATTTCTAACAGGTGGTGCGTTGTGGTGAGAACAGGAGATTGAGATAGAGGGTGAGAGTCAGAGTGAGTTTAGGGCTTAGAAATGGGGATGTACCTCCAAATGCTTTGAGCGCCAAGAGTTAAGCGCGTTAGTGAAAAAATTCAAAACTAAATTATATTATTATTCTATAAATTTTTAATTAGCACTTTGGTGAAAAATCAAAACAAAATGATATTATTTTCTCAATTTTTAATTAGCAGTTCGTATTTAATTTTTATACACTAAATTTTTTATAGAATAATAATATTGAGTTATAATTTAATAGAGTTTCTGTTGAAAAAAAATAAAATTTATCTTTTTATTTTCAATAATGTTGTATGAATAGAAATTGAGCGTGCCCATTTTTTACTAGACCTGGCAACAGGTAGTGTCAGTTTGGTTTTGTGTCAGGTGGAATCATGTTCGGGTAATAAACAGCTAAAACCGGACACGATCTGTTAAGCTAACGGGTGAAATTTCAAAGTAGAATACGATTCGTTAAATTAACGGGTGACCCGACACGGCTCATTTCACCCATTAACTAATCGGGTGAATCGAACCCGCTAAGACCCGTTTCACCTATTAACAGTTTAACATCAAAATTCACACAATTAGAAACAATCCACAGTAATAGCGGCAGTAACTATAATTAATCTCCACAATTTATTCTCTAGTTCATTTAAAACTTTAAAAGTTAATATAACTTAGATATAATAGTATAATATATATATATATATATTCTATTAATGGGTAAATTGGATTATCGTGTTAACCCGACCCGACCCGACCCGAAGGGTTAGTTGGGTTATCGTGTTAAGCTGACATGACACGACCTAAAACATTAACGAGTTAGTGCCAACTCATTCGACTCGTATTAATTCCCTAAAAATTAAAGTCGATCTGCTCCACGCCGAATATTAAAACAAATATATATATATATATATATATTCAAGTCAGGCATTAAAATGCCTAAATCGAAACTCACCCAGAACTTGAGCCCGATTTTTTCAGCAAAAAACAAACTCGACCTGCCTTTAAAAAAGCCCATCCCGAACTCGCCCCAAACTATTTAATCGCCTCGAGATATCGGGTTTACCCAGAATAACCCGTTAGCTTAACGTGCGGGTGACACAAGTTGTGTCGTGTTACTCGATAAAGTAACAAAATGTGTTCGTGTATTAAAATCTCACATATTAGCTTAATGGGTCGTGTTTAGGTTTACCAATATTTCTTCCGAACCTGATTCAACCTGACACAACCCATTATTAGGTCTAGTAGCATACACGTTAATCTAATGTATGCTAATTTTTAACAATTGATTAATTAACAATATTAATGTTTTCCTTTATAATCAATATTAACAACATTTGTTAATAGTTATTTTCTATTCCCACGTACTCCCAACCCATTATATTGCTAAAAATAATATATATATATATATATACAATTATTAAAAGAATGACTAATTTTAAGGATATTGAATATTGACAAAATTAATTTCTCGCAAAAAAAAAATCATCTTTTTTATTGTGACAAAATATAATATATTTAATGAAAATTATTTAATTCCTACCAAAAGTTAATGTATAAAGATGAAAATTTGATCACAAAAGAGATTTTTTCTAATTGATTTTTCACAAGAAAAAAAGCTTAAATACAATGAGGATTATTTATTTCTCGCCACAAGTATATGAATATCAGCAAAATTAATTCCTCGTAAAAAAGGAAAATTTTCATCTTATTTATTGCGATGAAAAGGAACATGTTTAGTGATAAATATTTAATTCCCACCAAAAGTAAATATATAACGACAAAATTATATCATCGTGACAGAGAATTTTTTCTAATTATTTTTTCATTAGGAAAAAGCTTAAATACAGCGAGGATTATCTGTTCCTCGCCACAAGTATATGAATATTGACAAAGTTAATTCCTCGCAAAAAAGAAAAAAATTCATCTTGTTTCTAGCAATAAAAAAGAACATGTTTAGTGAGGATTATTTAAGTGCCGCCAAAAGCAAATATATAACAACAAAATTATATCTCGCGAAAGAGGAATTTTTCTAATTATTTTTTCACGAGAAAAAAACTTAAATATAGTGACGATTATTTAATTCCTTGCTAAAAGTAAATGTTCAGCAACAAAATTATTTTCTCACAAAAGAAAAATATTTTTCGCTTGCCTTTTATGACGGAAAAAATATCTATAGTGAGGATTATTTATAACCTTACAAGATATTAGGTAATAGTGAGAAAATAATTTTGTCACAAAATGTAAATTTTCATTTAATTTGATCTATCGAGGAATGTTAAAATTTTCTCACTAATAAGGCATGTCTAGCGACGAATTTAATTTTGTCACTAAAATTTCCTCGCTAAAGCTATGTTTTCTTGTAGTGACTCTATTATCTTCTTCTTCGTGTCTTTGGGTGTACATGTTTCGTTCACAATCTCACTCCGAGGAAAGATAAGTTATAGGCCATGTCTCTTAAATGCATCTTCCTAGGTTACTCTCGTTTACAGAAAGGATATCATTGCTTATCTCCTTACCTTAAGCGATATCTTGTCTCAGCCGATGTCACCTTTTTTGAAACGACTCCCTTCTTTACTTCTTTTGAACAGGTTGAGGGTCTGACTGATGTTCTCTCTCTTTCATATACTAGTTTTATTCCACTGATTGTATTATCTCCTGGCCCTGTGGCTCCTCCCACCGACTCTCCACCTCCTCTGCTCAACTACCATCGCCGGCAATGTTCTCCTCTTATTGCGAACCCTTCCACCGAGCCTACTACTGCGCCTACAATCAAATATACAACCCACCTTACTACATCTCTTCAGACTGAGCCTACCACCCCTGATAACCCTACTCATGACCCAGTGGACTCATATTCTACTCTGGTCATACCTTCCGTTTCGATCCCTAACTTGGATTGTCCCATTGTCAAACATAAAGGTATTCGTTATACTCAAAATCCTTATCCCATTTATAATTTCATGAGTTATCACCATTTATCTCCATCATATACTGCCTTTGTGTCGTCATTGTCCTCTATTTCCATCTTTAAAATGTAGGAACAGCTCTTTTAGACCCAGGTTGGCTTCAGGCGATGGTTGATGAGATATCTGCGTTACATTCTAATGGCACTTGGGAGTTAGTGCCCCTCCCTCCTGAAAAATATACACTCAGTTGTCGTTGGATTTACATCGTCAAAGTTGGTCCTAATTTCGTTACAGACCGGCTAAAAGCTCGACTAGTTGCAAAAGGATATACCCAGATTTCTGGCCTTGATTATGGTGACATATTCTCCCCGGTTACCAAAATGGCCTCAGTTCGCTTATTCCTCTCTATGGCGGCCATTCATCACTGGCCCCTCTATTAGTTAGATATTAAAAATGCTTTTTTACATAGTGAATTGCAAGAAGAAGTTTATATGGAGCAACCTCCTAGGTTTGTTGCTCAGGGGGAATCTAGATCTAAATTAGTGTGTCGCCTCCGATGTTCTCTCCTATGGACTTAAACAGTCCCCATGAGCTTGGTTTGGAAGATTCAGTTCGGTTGTTCAACAATTTGGAATGATTCAGCGAGGCCGATCATTTAGTATTTTACTGTCACTTATCCACCGACCGGTACATTTATTTGGTTGTGTATATGGATGACATTGTGATTACATAAAATGAGCAAGAAAGTATACAGAAACTCAAGCAACATCTATTCCATAACTTTCAGACAAAATATTTGGGCAAACTTGAGTATTTTTTGGGACTAGGAGTTGCTCTATCCCAACATGGCGTCTTCATCTCCCAGAGAAAGTATGCCCTGGATATCTTAGAAAAAACAGGCATGTCTGGCTGTAAACCTATAGAGACTCCAATGGATCCGAATGTTAAGCTTTTACCTAATTAGGGAGAGCCCTTCGCAGACCCAAGCAAATATAAGAGACTTATTGGCAAACATAACTACCTCACGGTAACACGTCCTGATATTGCTTTTTCGATGAGTGTTTCCAGTCAATTTTTAAGTATTCCACGTGATAGCCACTGGGAAGTAGCTATTCGTATTCTAAAATACATCAAAAGAACGCCAAGCAAAGGCCTGTCATATGAAAACAAAGGACATACTCAGGTGATTGGCTATTCAGATACTGATTGGGCAGGTTGTTTATCCGATAGACGCTCAACCACTGGATATTGCATTTTCGTTGGGGGTAATCTCGTGTCATGAAAGAGCAAGAAACAATCCGTTGTGGCTCTATCCACTGCTGAAGCAGAATGTCGAGCCATGGCTAAAGAAACATGTGAGCTCATTTGGCTAAAACAATTAATCCAGGAGCTAAAGTTTATGGAGATTTAACAAATGAAGTTAACATATGATAATCAAGCAGCTCTCCATATTGCCTCTAATCATGTCTTTCATGAAAAGACCAATCATATAGAGATTAATTGCCACTTTATTTGGAAGAAGATTCTTTCAGGGGACATTGCTACTGGCTATGTTAAGTCAAATGACCAACTAACAAATATATTTACAAAGTCTCTCATGAGTCCTCAGGTCAATTACATTCGTAACAAGCTCGGAAACATACAATATGTACGCTCCAGCTTGAGGGGGAGTGTTAAATATTATGTATAGATATTAGCTGTACATTCCTAGATTAGATAGTTTCTTAATTTAAGTAGTTGACTAGAATAACGATTGCTACTGTATAAATAGATACTCTCCTATTGTGAATAATATAACAATTCTTCTCACAATCTTTTATAATCTTACACCAAATTAAAAGTTGTCTAAAACAGTACTACATAACTTGAATTATCTTAGCTCCAAAATATGCAATAAACCAAATTGATACTAAAACTTCCCGTTGTCAATAAAAAGAAGAACCCATAACTACTTTATTAACTTTTATCATATTCATGCCTTCCAAAACTAATCACTATATGAAAGATTATATGGCAGTCCACTCAACTATAATCTTTTAAAAGTTTTTGGGTGTGTCTGTTTTATTTTGCTTCAACACCATGAACATTTTAAAATCGAACCCCATTCCCGTCTTTACTGCTTCTTAGGGTATGGGATAGAACATAAAGGCTATAGGTGTAGGGATCCCGTTTTAAAGAAGCTTCGTATGTCTCGACATGTCATATTTTGGGAACACAAAATATTTTCATCAATTTTCATATTTCAAGTTGTCACTGATACATCTAATTTGTTCTTCACTAACTCAAACAGTGATCTCTATCATCTACTTCACCTTCCACCACTACTGAACCAACTGTTGAGGCTAGCCCATCTAGTGAACCTCCTCCTATAACATCTAGTCTTTCTCCCAGTTCCATCTATCAATCCAGTGCTCTGTCCCCCGAACCCCCAATGGACTATCCTGATGATGCTGACTCGTTCAATGATCATATCAACCAAATATCTCATCCTCGTCAATCTATTATGGTAAGAAAATTACCTTATTATCTTTGTGATTATCACTATTATTCTACCATATTCTCACACCACGAACCATCTTCTTATAAAGCAGCCAGTACTAATCATTTGTGGCATTAAACTATGTCTGTGGAGTTGCAGGCCTTAGAAAAACCCATACTTGGGAGTTAGTTACTCTCCCTTCAAGGAAAACAGCAGTTGGTTGTAATGGGTCTATAAAAACAAAATTAAATCAGATGGGTTTATCGATCGATACAAAACACCACTTGTGGCCAAAGGCTTCAATCAATAATATGGCATCAATTACGAATAAAATTTTGCCCTAGTCACTCGAATAACCTCTGTTAGAAGCCTTCTTGCAGTGGTAGCCGCTCGTAAATGGTAACTTTCATAGATGGATATAAAAAATGCCTTCCTAAATGGCGATCTTTTCGAAGAAGTTTACATGAAACCCCCTCTGGGAGTTTCGCATTCTACATTTCAAGTTTACAAGTTTCATCGAGCACTATATGGCCTTAAGCAAGCCCTGCATGCCTGGTTTGAGAAGTTCAGCACCACCATTCAAAAACTAGGCTTCAATTACAGTTCTTATAACTATGGGCTCTTTGTTAAAAATAGGGAAACTAGTACCACACTTCTTCTTCTCTATGTGGATGGCATGATTATCACTGGGGATGATGTTATTGAAATTTTAGATCTAAATTAATCTCTCAGGCGTCAATTTAAGATAAAGGATCTTAGTTGTTTATATTACTTCTTGAGGCATGAAGTTCTCTCTGATTCTGTCGGTTATTATTTTTCGTAAGCAAAATATGCTTCTAATATTATTACTTGTGCTGGTCTCATTGACTGTAAAACCATTGTTACTCCACTGGAAACAAATATTAAGTTCACCCCTCTTAATGGTACTTCTCTCATTGATACTACTCTGTATCGACAGATTGTTGGTAATTCAGCTTATCTCACCATCACTCTTTCAGACATTGCATATGCTATTCACATTGTCAGTCAATTTATGCCAGTCCCACGATCTGCTCATTACGTTACTGTTCTTCGCATCCTCCATTACATAAAAGGAACACAGTTCCATGGTCTCCATTTTTCTCCACCTCTTTTCTTGAGATTCGCACCTATTCTGATTTCGATTGGGCTAGTAATCCCACTGATCGACGCTTTACCACAGCATACTACATTTTCTTGGGAGATTCATTAATATCTTAGTGCAGTAAGAAACTATTGCTTGTATCTCATTCAAGTACATAAGCAGAATGTTGTGCTCTTACTGATGTCATTCAGGAACTCATCTGGTTACGCTGGCTCCTTTATAAAATGGGAGTTCCTCAATGACTTCTAACCACCATTAGATGTGATAACCGGAGTGCTATTCAGATTGCTCATAATTATGCATTTCATGAACGGACAAAGCATATCGAAATTGACTGCCATTTTGTTCGTCAACACGTATCTAGTAACTCCATACGCCTTGTCTCTATTTTCTCAAAAGATCAACCAACTGACATCTTCACTAAAATCCATCTGCCAAGCCGCTTTCAAGATTTGCTTTCTAAACTCTAGATGGTCTCACATTTGCCACCTTAAGTTTGAGGGGGGGGGGATGTTAGAATATCTGCCTTGAATATTGTATAGTTGAATTTCATGTTTATATCCTTATTTAACTGATTTGTATTACTTTATTTATGTATAGAGATTGGGAATAATTCTGTTTCCTTTCTTATGTTTTCTCCAACCCTATATATTAAGGGTTTTTTGTATTCATTCATATATCAATATAATATATTCTTTTCTATCATCCTTCTCACCTCTCTTAAACTAACAAGAACTAAAAAAAAACAGAAAAATAGATAAAATGATAACAACGTATATGTATGTATTCAACACTATTTTCTTGACATATACATGCTTGATGCATATGCACCAAGTCCTTTATCGCAATTTTTCTTCACTAAAATATTTCCTAAATGACTGAGTATGCTAATTTAATTGGCCAAACACCTGACTAAATTTAAGAGAAATCTTGAGTTCGAGTCTTATCCAAGTAAAATATTTTTGTTATTATTGTAATAAAGATAAGAAACATAGATCACCCCCTTTGAAAAGAAAGAAAAAAAAATCAAAAAACTAATATACCCACAACGAGGCAAAGAGCTAAGTCTGAGGGGATAAGATAACAATCAAGCTTTGGAAGATCCCATTGACTCACCCATCTCTTTAACTAGGAAAGTTCCTAGATAAAAATATACAAACTATTGTTCATTAAAAAAAATACTAATAGAGAAACTTGCTTCAAATTTTCTGCTTTTTTTTAGTTTTGTTTTGTCATCTTCAGTTAATTTTATAAAAATATGGTGAAAGCGTATACATAAATTTATGAAAATACTATCACTACAATAAAAAAATGGCTTCAGAATATATAAGAAGACCATTGGTAATACTTTTCCACTTAAATTTACAAATTCTCTCATTTGAAGTTTTGAACCACAAAACCTGCTTTTTAAAAATTCGTATTTGAACAATAAAGTCCTTTTTTTTTCTAATGCACTCTACTTAACAAGTCCATTTTTGATGGGGGGGAAATTAGATGGGGTCATGGGGTCTCTAATGACAAAACAACACGTGTCCACTCTCATCTAAAATTAATTTCTTTTTCATTTTTTCATTTAATTTAAATAAATAAAAATGGACACGTGTCGTTTTATCATTGAGACCTCATGACTCCATCCATTTTTGACCCCATCAAAAAATTTTCCCTACTTAACTTAATACCCTAATTTGAACAAAATTAACCATTTCTCTAATAGTCAAAATGATCAAGCTGTTTTCAATAGTTCATTTGCACTTAATGCTATGTGAGCCCATTTATATTAATTTGTAATGTTTCTTCTTGAAACATTTACCTACAATATAAGCTAAAATTCAATTTTGCACAAAATCTAATTTTCAGCACCTATCTTTGTTAAGACAAACATAGAAAAAAAAAATCCTCCATTACATCACTAAAATATTAGGTTAAAACACTTATTTCAATGCATGAAATTTGACAGGTTAGTTTCATTTTTGAGGGAGCTCTGAACATTTTAACCCAAAATAAGACTAACCACAAGTTTCAATTTTTTATTATCTCTGTCTAATACCCCTAATTTTCATTTCTATTTTTCAAACTGTGACAAAAATAAACTTTGACACAAATAATTTTGCTTTTCCATTCTCTCATCATTGGATCCGGCCATTAGGTTATCAAATTTCTAACAAATTCGAGTTCGCATTTATAGATTCATCTAGTAATTGGATTTGGTCGAATGAAATCTTTACTAATTTATATTTATACTAGCTGTGAATCCGTGATACATAAATAATTTTACATGATAAAATGGGTAAAAAAAAAATTCAAACTAAAAATATAATTTTTTTCTCTAAGCAATCCAAAATTATAAATCACAAAGTGTAACATCAAATAAATAAACTAATTTATTGCCCATTACAACATCTCCCTATACACATCCAACAAAAACAGAGGTCCTCAAAATTCCTAATATGAAATTTAAAAAAAAATTAAAAAGCTAACTTAAAAAGAAAAGGCTTTACATGACTACAACTAATGTGTCACACTTGGCCATGTTCAGTGTCACCAACTTCATCTGGTTCATCTTCTACACCAAATTCCTCTTCTTCGTGGGCTTCCAACTCTATTTCTTGATTTTCACCTTGCATTTCTTGATTTCCATCACCCACAAATGTTGCACTCACCAAGATGTTAGAAACATGAATGGTTGACAAAAAAATCTTGAAATCTAATAAAGAAATTAAAAACCCAAGTAGAGAAAATGGAAATTATAATAAGAATGGGATAAGCAAACCAACATAGATCTTGTGGTAACATAACACAAGCCAAAAATGAAACAGAGAGAAACAGTGACAAATCCCCAACTTTTTTATTCTTGGTTGTGCGGAATAATTGTAGATTTTGTAAACCTTTTTCACCTTTTTGAACCAGTTAACAAAGTCCATTCTTAATTGGGTCGTGTGGGACTGTCTTATTTTTGCATTTCCTTTTTCTTTTGGGTTTTATAATTTCTCTCTCTCTCTCTCTCTCTCACACACACACACACACACACACACTCTCTTAACTGGTTAACAAAGTCGATTCTTAATTGGGTCATTTGAGTTATAGCTGCAAATTAAATTAATTTTAAGGCTATATTTGGTGTGTTAGATAATTTAATCTGGTGTTTTGTTAGATAAATTATTAATTTTAGATAATTTATTCAATAGTTTATTTAATCCGGTGGGATATGAATATTTAATCATATCCCATTTCTTAATCCCACGTGTCAAACTTAACCTATGTATATTAATTATAATATTCTTTCCATAGTTGTCAAAACTAATTCGACAATAGCATTACTATTAATTTTTCGACTTTAGTTATTTAGAAATTTTCTACCATTGCCCTTTAGTAGTTATACTAAACTATCGTAATGTTTTTTTCGTTAAAATGTATCCACGTAAACTAATATGCCCGAAAGGAGGCAAAGAGCAAGTTTGGACGATCCCATTGACTCATCCATCTCTTTCTTGGAAAGTTTCTAGATAAAAATATAAAAAAAATTTGTTCATTAAAATAAAAATTAATAATAATACTAATAGAGTAACTTGCTTCAAATTTTGTCCACTTTCTTTTTTTTTCTTTTGTCATCCTAATTTAATTTTACAAAAATATGGTGAAAGTGTACACATAAATCTCTTAGACTATTATCACTACAATAAAAGAATAAGCCTTCAGAATTTGTACAAGGCCATTGATAAGAGTAATACAGACTCTCATTTGAACCATAAAACTGCTTTTAAAATATTCTCATTTGAATTAAAAACTGCATTTTTTTTTCTAATGCACACTACTTAACTTAATACCCCAATTTTAACAAAATTAACCATTTCTCTAATATTCAAAATGATCAAACTAGTTTTGATAGTTCATTTGCACTTAATACTCTATGAGCCCATTTATATTAATTTGCAATGTTTCTTCTCTAAATATTTATCTACAATATAAGCTAAAATTCAATTTTACATAAAATCTAATTTTCAGCACCTATCTTCGTTAAGACAAACATAGGGTAAAAAAAATCCTCTATTACATCACTACCATATTAGGATAAAACACTTATTTCAATGCATAAAACTTGATAGATTAGTTCCAACTTAAGAAAGCTCCGGACATATTAAGACCCCCAAAATAAGGACTAACGACAAGCTTCAATCTTTTATTGGCTCTGTCTATTACCCATAAATTTCATTTCTATTTTCAAAACTTTGACACGAATAATTTTACTTTTCCATCCTGTCATCATTGGATCCGTTAGCTTATCAAATTTCTAACAAATTCGAGTTCGATTTGTTTCATTTATAGATTCAACTATTAATTAGATCGGGTCAAATAAAAGCTTTACTAATTTATATTCATACTATCTGTGAATCCGTGATCCATAAATACTTTCACATGTTAAAATGGGTAAAAAAATTCAAGATAAAAGTGCAAATTTTTTCTCTAAGCAATCCAAAATTATAAATCACACAGTGTAACATCAAATAAACTAATTTTTTGACCATTACAACATCTCCCAATACACATCCAATAAAATCAGAGGTCCTCAAAATTCCTAAACAATGCAAATTTAATTTTTTTTAAAAAGCTAACTTAAAAAGAAAAAGATTTACATGACTACAAATGTGACACACTTTACCTTGTTCAATGTCACCAACTTCATCTGGTTCATCTTCTACACCAAATTCCTCTCATCGGCTTCCGACTCTGTTTCTTGATTTTCACCTTGCATTTCTTGATTTCCATCACCCACAAATGATGCACACACCAAGATTTTCAAAACAGGAATGGTTGACAAAAAATCTTTAAATCTAATGAAGAAATTAAAAACCCTTTCACATGTTAAAATGGGTAAAAAAATTCAAGATAAAAGTGCAATTTTTTTCTCTAAGCAATCCAAAATTATAAATCACAAAGTGTAACATCAAATAAACTAATTTTTTGACCATTACAACATCTCCCAATACACATCCAATAAAATCAGAGGTCCTCAAAATTCCTAAACAATGAAAATTTAAATTTTTTTAAAAAGCTAACTTAAAAAGAAAAAGATTTACATGATTACAAATGTGACACACTTTACCTTGTTCAATGTCACCAACATCGTCTGGTTCATCTTCTACACCAAATTCCTCTCATCGGCTTCCGACTCTGTTTTTTGATTTTCACCTTGCATTTCTTGATTTCCATCACCCACAAATGTTGCACTCACCAAGATTTTCAAAACAGGAATGGTTGACAAAAAATCTTTAAATCTAATGAAGAAATTAAAAACCCTTTTCACATGTTAAAATGGGTAAAAAAATTCAAGATAAAAGTGCTAATTTTTTCTCTAAGCAATCCAAAATTATAAATCACACAGTGTAACATCAAATAAACTAATTTTTTGACCATTACAACATCTCCCAATACACATCCAATAAAATCAGAGGTCCTCAAAATTCCTAAACAATGAAAATTTAATTTTTTTTAAAAAGCTAACTTAAAAAGAAAAAGATTTACATGACTACAAATGTGACACACTTTACCTTGTTCAATGTCACCAACTTCGTCTGGTTCATCTTCTACACCAAATTCCTCTCATCGGCTTCCGACTCTGTTTTTTGATTTTCACCTTGCATTTCTTGATTTCCATCACCCACAAATGTTGCACTCACCAAGATTTTCAAAACAGGAATGGTTGACAAAAAATCTTTAAATCTAATGAAGAATTTAAAAACCCAAGTAGAGAAAATGGAAATTATAATAAGAATGGTATAAGCAAACCAATATAGATCTTGAGGTAACAGAACACAAGCCAAAAATGAAACAGAGAGAAACAATGATAAATCCCCGACTTGAACATGAATATACTCTATATTTGAAGCATTGAATAGAGGGACTTTAGTGGAGATGAAAGAGAACAAGAGGAAGATAATGACGAGAAGAGAAAATTTCAGCCAAGTGAGATGACTAATTGTATTAAACGCATCCCAATTCGAAGGGTTGCCTAAAACTGATTTTAGGATGTTTAGTACAAGGAGAACAAGAAACCTAAGATCAAATGAGGCCATTTTGAGGGAAATAAATGGGTTTTTGATGGGGTTTTTATGGATTTGAGCGAGTTTGGATTTGCATTTAGAAATGGGATTCTGGGTTTATATGGAGCTTGCCTATGTGAAAAGTTTCGCCGACTCCTTTTTGACTCTGGGCTAAGTGGAATAATTATAGATTTTATAAACTTTTTCTAATATGAAAGGGTTTTTTAATTTTTTTTATTTTTTCTTCATTAAAGAAGATCAATAGTATTTTTATACTTCCTCTAATGAGACTCGAATTCTAATATGAAAGTTGTGGTCCTTTTTGAACCAGTTCATAATCGGGTCATATGGGACTATCTTATTTTTGCATTTCCTTTTTCTCTTCGATTATATGAATTGTCTCTTTTTATTTTTTGTTTCCTTTGTTTTGACTTCTTAAACATTTTATCATTAATTAATAACAAGGACACATATAGATTACATATGTTTATAATGTTATAACAATGTTCAAGTATGGGATTTCTTTTTCTTGAGTTCAGATAATATCATAACTTTTTAAAAAATGGTGATATAGTATTCCATAAGATCTATGACGAATCTAGAGCGAAAACAAGATTTTAGAGAAAAATTTGAAGGCGGTAAAAATGTAAGCTGGAATCCCGTTAAAAATAGTTTTAAGTCACTTTAAATACCAGTTTGATTGAGAGGTTACCCTTAGTTATATAGTACAGTACCACATCCTAATAAAAACAAACTCACTTTTCTTGCCTAAACACAAAATATTGCCTAGGCATAGTTACATGTTTTAACAATTTTTTGCTGAAATTGTAAGTAATTTTCATTGAGCAATCACCAACATAAATATAAAAGACAATAATAAAATACTCTTTTACAATAAAATTAACACTATCTCTATTAAAAATAATTTAGCAATATATACAACTATGAGAATTGTAATCGACTTTAGAGGAGAAAAATAAATAAATTATGAACCAAAATGTAATTAGTTGTCTATCATTTCAATACAATTATCAGTAAAATCTCTGTATTTATTATGATTGATCCAGTCAAAATATTTTCAGAATAAATCTAGTAACTAACCAAACATTGTAATTAAGGATCACTGGTAATACAAATGATGGGCATCTCATTACCGGAAATGAAACAACAATTCTCATTTAAAATCACCATCATCCAAACGTGGCCTAAAGGTTCAAAACTGAAATTTACTATGCCATTCACCTTTGTTGTATCATTGTGCAAGCCTTATCCAAAGGTTTTGTCTATAAACAACCTCCCTATCCTATGTATCAAGCTAGTTTATACATTGTATATATTTAGTAAAATATCATTTTTAATTCATAGACACCCGTCAAAAAATATCACTTCAATGGTTCTTTGTCTATTTTCACATATGTACATATAGATTCAGATAAGCAATAAAAATAGTGTGGAGAGAATTGTAGGTCCTATTTTTAGTGCCACATCGTATCCATAATATTTATAGACAAACCATTAGAGAATGCCTCAATAGATAAAGTATCCCCGAAGAGTTAAGGAGAAAAATGTATACACTTAGTTTTAAAACAGGCTCTCTAAGAAGCTAAAGAAATCCCCTTTTCCCCCACTATTCTGAAGTCATTTAAAAACTAAACTCCTTATTTTCATCTTTGAGGTTTCATGGAGTAAATTACAAGTCTTTTAATAAGTTAGTAGGTGAGATGAAATTCTTTGCAAATTAGGAATTACTCTTTGACTTTCGCATATGATCAGTGGTAAGAAGAAAACCTATTTATTATTGTGAGATTCAGTTTATTAATTATATCCCTAAAAAGAAAACTTGATCCTTAATTTGAAGAGTACAAGGTACTTTTACTATTGCAACTACTAAAGATGTTTGCACAGCTTTCAGCTCTGCATTCAACTAACTGCTGCATTAGACGCCTAATGGTAAGCATATCCACGAGGTAGAGTCTTTAGTAACCAAATTAAAAGTTGTTTAAACCAGTACTACATAACTTGAATTATCTTAGCTCCAAAATATACAATAAACCAAATTGATGCTAAAACTACATGGAGGTTGTAAACGGGACAATGAAGAAGACAAAGAAGAGAAATTGAGAAATCTGAGAATTGTATATCATTCAACTACAAACTGAGGTATATATACAATGTACATGAACCAAAAATAGCTATGCTAACTGAATACTAAATATAGCTATGTCAACTGAATACTAAATATAGGCTAAGCTCTAACTAAAGACTAAAAATAGGTAAAGCTAAAAATATACAGTAGTTAAAAAGATAGATACAAATCCTAAATCTGCAACTTAGGATATTTTCTTAACAGAGGTCACATAACTACTAAGATTCAAGGTGCTTCATTGGTAACTGATCCATCACTAACAAACATTCTGATTGGTTTCTTGTCAGTGAATAATCTCCAACTAAGCAAACAATAATTGAGGTCCCCATTGCATGCAGTTAAAACCAAATCACCTTCATCATCCTCGTACCTCATACTAAAACTTCCATTCATCAATGGCGGCCTCTTAGTTATGTTCTCAACCAACTCTGCTATTCCCGACAAAAAGGAGAGTTGAAATTGAACTTCATGCTAGTGTCCCTGTATTTTGCCTTTATGGTCCCAAATCTTGCGCTTTTGTACTGTTTGAGCAGCAGCAACAGTGGTGGCGGCTTGCTTAGGATTAGAAAGGGGGTGGTGGTTAACCTTTTTTCTCTTGGGAAATGGCCACCTCTTGATACCGTGCAACCTTCACGCCCACTTCATTGTAGATCTACTAACTGCAAAAGAAGAACAATCCATATAAGTTCAGTGGCTACCTCCTACTACAAATAGATTTGATTGGTTTATGTTAAATAGAAGTAAATTCCTTTGAAAATTTTTACATGGAAAACAATAGCTCAAGGGAGAGGTTTTTCTTGATTACATTGAAAAGGAGAAAATTAAGATAAGCTATAGCATGGAAATAGATTCCTTGGAAGTTTGTGTAAGGATTTGGTCCTGCATATGTATGATTTCAACCCCCCACCCCCTCACCCCACCCCACCAAAAATTTGGTTAAATTTCGTTGGATTGAGTGAGAAAACTCATACCAAAGTTTTGTGAGACTTACTCTAAAAACGTGATTTTTTTTGCAACTTTGACAGCGATTTAGAAGCATATATAGTGTTTATTATTGAATATTATTGGCATATATATAATCTATGTTTCAAGATCTTTCCAACCATATGCGGATCACATAATTGAATGTAAATCGAGTGAGATACGGCCTTCTGAAAATGGCTTCGTTGTCATTTGAATCTAATGGAGAATATGCACATGGGCATTTTGGGTACATCATAATAATTGGTGAAGGTTTTAACAGTTTGACCGTTTAACCGGATGTAAATCATCCAAATAGGTGTCAAAGGAGAATTACAATAAACATTAAGTGCAAAAGGTAAATAGGGTAAATAAATGGGGGCCAAAAGGTAAATGACCCTTGAAAATAACAAGATAACAACAAACTTTCATGTACTTAGGCTTTACCCCAAGACTCTTTATAGCATCGTCAAGCTTCTTTCCGAAATGTTGTTTAAGATCCTCATGACTTACGAAATTTCAGTTGTTCTAAGTTCTCTCTTTGTCTCCTCTACTCTGCGTGTTCTTTCTACAGAAGTTCCAGCAACAATATTGTTTTGTTTCGACACTGACACATGCAATTCATTGTTCCTAAAAGTTTCCTGATCAGTTGATTCTTCTCCATCTGCTAACTGCACCACTTCTATTTCGTTTTGTAAGGATTCAGGTATCTCTTGATCTCTACTAGTTTGGCCTATTTCATAAGTCGAAATAACTATTAGATTTTCTAAAAAAATGGTTCCACTTGTCACTTTGTTCTGCACCACTTCTCTTTCATTCCGTAAGGGGCATAGCTTGAATTTTAGTAGATATTAATGACATCTTCACAACCAGAATGTGGAACAATAATTGATGGAGTGCGAATGAAGTAGGATAAAAAGGTATACTTACGTGGGGCTTAGGCAACAGGGCTTCTTTAATCACTAAACTAAGAGGACTTACATATCCATTTTAAATTAAAGGACACTCAATATTAGTTGCCTAAAATAGTCTTCCACCTTCAAAGACAAAAAAGTGCATATATATATTTCAATTTCTCTACTAATATTATGTAGATTGACAAAAAATGTAAGCTAATCAACTAAAGAAGAAGAACTCGCAAAGGCGAATATAGCCATTATGTTTTGGTTACAATGTTACAAGCTATTGCAAATGGTGCCTTTCAATTACCGAAGATACTTTGTGACAAATTATTTGTGGATTGCATATAGATGAGTGGTTAAATATTTGGGCTGTATAATACACTTAGATTAAATAAAATGATTGACAAAGAAGTTGAGAAAAAAAAAACTGAAATTGAGCAGCAACCATTCTTCCATCAATTCATTGTCAAACCCCCATAGCCCCCATCCCATTCAATCTTGATAGAAATTATGTCGGAGACTCATATTGAGCAGCATCCATCACTATCGAATCTGTTCCATATCCTACCTCCTCTCTCAAAATTCCGTCCTCGGCTGGAAAACTGTTGAAAGTTCTCTCCCTCACAGCTCTGGCCTCTATCAGAAAATCCTTGATCACAAGTATTATTTTCTCGTCATTCATTCATTCTAGCAACGGCTAATCTAAACAGAACATACTTGTCAAAATATAAACCGCCATTTATTTTAAACTACTAATTGTCAAGATTTCCTCAACTCCCTTGTATAAAGTGTTGCGCCAAACCGCTCACAACCGAGCACGACGCAACGGGGAGGGATCTCACAAGCTCACTTGGTATACCGAAAGAAGAACCGACACAAAAAAGCACACCCAATATAGAGAAATAGGAAATAAAGAAGAAATAGCGCAAGACAAGGTTTTACCGTGGTGTCGGCGTAAAAGCCACTAATCCACACAGACGATAGCTTCTATTGATAATTGGAACAAAGAGATGATTACAAGCACACAAGCAAAAATCTCACTTGTTTAGCTCTCAACTAAAAAATCTAGGCAAGAACAAGTTATGCACAAAATGAGCCCAAAGCAACACTTAAAGGAAATATGCCTGGGACCATGATCGATCAAGGGCAACCCATGATCGATCATGGGGTCCTCTGCCAGAAACTTCACTTTAACAAAATGTGAGCCAAAAACTCACAAATCTCCACCTTGGCGAACCATGCAGCTATCCCGTCCAGCAATTTGCACACCTCACTCTCCGTGTTCCTCCATCAATACTGCTATAGCATCACACCCGGCCCCGAAGAGCCTCCACCCCCGAATGGGGCCTCAACACCGAAGAATGTTAACCAAAGTCGAGCAATGCTCAAACTTGGTTGTCGGTACCACCTTCGTCATCATATCTGCGGGATTATCCTTGGTGCCAATTTTCTTCAAAATTACTTCACCACTCTCGATAATCTCCCGTATAAAATGAAACCGGACATCGATGTGCTTCGTCCGTCCGTGATGAACTTGGTTCTTGGCCAAATGAATAGCGCTCTGGCTATCACAATGTACATCGACATTTTCCTGAACCATCCCCAAATCACCTATCAAACCCCGAAGCCACAATGCTTCCTTGACCGCCTCTGTTGCTGCTGCAATATACTCTGCTTCCGTAGTAGACAACGCCACTACACCTTGCAACATCGACCTCCAGCTAATCGGACCACCACTAAATGTGAAAACATACCCCGTGGTCAACCGTCGCTTGTCAAGATCTCTAGCATAGTCCGAATCAACATAACCGCAAATAATAGACCCCTCGGTTCTCTGGTACACCAACCCTTTATTCTTCGTCCCTTGTAGATACCGCAAAATCCACTTAACGGCATTCCAATGCTGTTTTCCCGGATTTGCCATAAATCTACTAACAATGCTCACTGCCTGAGCAATATCCGGTCGAGTACACACCATGGCATACATCAAGCTTCCTACTGCACTAGCATACGGAACTTGAGCCATATACTCCACCTCTTCATCTGTTTCTGGAGCCATAGTTGCCGAGAGCTTGAAGTGAGGAGCCAATGGAACACTCACAGGCTTTGAGTCCTGCATCCCAAACCGGACTACCACTTTCTCTAGATATTGCCTCTGAGTGAGGCACAATCTTCCCTTCTTTCTCTCCCTTACTATCTCCATTCCCAGAATCTTCTTAGCTCCACCCAAGTCCTTCATCTCAAACTCGAGACTCAACTGAGCCTTCACCGTGTTGATATCAAACATACTCGATGAACAAATAAGCATATCATCAACATATAAGAGTAAGTAGATAAACGAATCCCCTTTGAGTTTCTTGAAATAAACGCAATGATCAAAATCACTCCGCTTGAATTTCTGAGCATCATGAATGTGTCAAACTTCTTGTACCATTGTCTAGGCGATTGCTTTGACCCATACAAGGACCTTTTCAGTTTACAAACACAATTCTCCTTACCAACAACTTTGAGCCCCTCTGATTAAGATATATAAATCTCCTCCTCTTGATCCCCATACAAGAATATCGTCTTGATGTCGAGTTGTTCAAGCTCTAAGTCAAATTGCAATACCATACCTAATAGCACTCTAATGGAAGTGTGTTTTACTACCGAGAAAAGATTTCATTATAATCCACCCTTCCCGCTGTGCAAATCCCTTAGCCACCAATCTTGCTTTATACCGAACATTCGAATCTAGAACCCTATCTTTCTTGGTAAACACTCATTACACTCAATTGAGTATTTCCCCTTTAGTAACATGCAAAGATCCCAGGTTTCATTTTTGTGAAAAGAATTCATCTCCTCACCCATGGCCGCCTTTCATTCATCATGACTATCAGCCACTGCCTCCCGATAAGAAGTCGGTTCATCGCCATAAACCACCAATGCATATGCCACACTATCTTCATAGCCAAATCGTTGCGGTGCTCGTCGAGCTCTCGGCTCCCTTCCTCTCGCCAAAGACGGTACCTCTTGTTGTTGTTGACTAGACCCCTCAATAGGAATCTCCCCATTCTCCGAATCACTATCGGAAGAATCAACCGGATTAGTCACTTCCGATTGCACCGGAATAGTCACCACCGGCGTAGTAACTTCCGTTTGCACCACTCCTCTCTTCTCACTCTCATCGAGAGTCTTCACATTTTCTCCCGTAGGCATCTTGAGCAAAGACGCCTCATCAAATGTAACATCTCTGCTAACGATCATTTTCTTGTCTTGAAGACACCATAACTTGTATCCCTTGACTCCATTTCTTGAACCCATAAAGATCGCCTTTCGGGCTCTTGGATCAATCTTATCTTCACGGACGTGATAATAAGCAGGACACCCAAATATGCAATGAATCGTAACTTGCATGAGATCCTGTCCAAACCTCCATAGGAGTTTTGTAATCGACCCCTGAAGATGGCAACACGTTCACGATGTAGCTCGCATAAGATAAGGCCTCCGCCCAATACTGTTTCCCCAAATTTGCATTTGACAGCATACACCTCACTTTTTCAAGTAAGGTACGGTTCATCCTCTCAGCTACTCCGTTTTGCTGTGGTGTACCTCTAACCGTGAAATGGCGAACAATTCCCTCATCTTGGCAATACTGCTTAAACGGATCACTAGTGTACTCTCCGCCGTTATCGGATCTAAGCACCTTGATCTTCCTGCCAAGCTGATTTTCGACCATTTTCTTCCACACCTTAGAAACACCCCAAAGACCTCGTCTTTGTGCTTCATGAGATATACCCAAATCCTCCTAGAGAAATCATCTACAAATGTAACAAAGTAATGATTTCCTCCTAAGGATTTCGTCTTGGAAGGCCCCCAGACGTCCGTTGTGTATGTAGTCAAGCAACCCCTTCGTGCAATGAATAGCCGTCCCAAACTTTACCCGTGTTTGCTTCCCGAGCACACAATGCTCGCAAAACTCTAGCTTGCAGCTCTTCGCACCCTTGAGCAAACCTTGCTTACATAACACCGTCATCGCCTTCTCCCCCCGCATGTCCCAATCTCATGTGCCATAATTTCGTCGAATCCGAACTTGTACTTGCTCCCACCAGCTTCAGTAGAAACTGAAACGCGCCCGTCACCGTACTACCTTGAAGGAAATAGAGATTACCCTCTTTCTTTCCTTTCATCAACACTAAGGCACCGAAGTAACCTTTAGCATTCCATTCTCGAGCACAATCTTGCACCCGTTGGAATCTAAAGAACCCAAAGAAATCAAATTCTTCTTCAGATCCGGGATGTACCTGACTTCATTCAAAGTTCTGACTGCTCCGTCATGTAGCTTCAACTTGACCGTTCCAATACCCTCCGTCCTACAAACGTGATCATTGCCCATCAAAACCGTTCCTCCATTCACCTTCGTCAAGGTATGGAAAAGGTCCTTGTTTGGACACATGTGGTACGAACAACCCGAGTCTAGAATCCACTCGTCCGTTGAGCTTTCCCTAGGAGTAACACTAAGATACTCTCAAAGTCACCATCCCTGAAGTAACAGAATTTGCGGTATCATCCGCATTCTTCTTCTTCACTTTGTCTACCCAAGCGTTAGGACAATTCTTCTTCATATGCCCTTTCCTTTTGCACTTGTAACATTCCATGTTATCCAAGTACTTAGTACGTGACTTGGACCGAGAGTTATTTTGCTTTGCTTGTTTCCAATCATCTGTCCTTCCCCGTCACCAACGCATCGGACGATGTACTACATTTCTCCCTCTGTCTCTGCTCATTACCAAGCAGTGCCGAAGAAACGTCCTCATATTTCACTGAATCCTTGCCATATAACAAAGTGGTGCTCAAATGGTCGTAGGATTCCGAAGTGAATTGAGCAACAAGATAGCCTTATCCTCATCTTTCATGTCCTCATTCAAGTTTAACAAATCAGAAATCATCTTGTTAAACTCATCGACATGCTCACTCATTGATGTACCTCTAGCATATTCAAACGGAACAGCTTCTTCTTGAGATAGAGACGATTCTCTATACTCTTCATCATGTACTTCTCTTCCAGTATCCTCCATATGCTAGCCGTGGATTTCTCACGCATAACGTAGTATATCACATTTTGAGCTAGATGCAACCGGATAGTGCTACAAGCCTTCAAATCATACTCTTCCCATTCAACATCTGTCATCGTCGTGGGTGCTCCACACCCAACAATGCCTTATGGCAACTCCTGTTGGATCAAGACATCGCGCATTTGGCATTGCCACATGCCGAAATTGACCAACTTTCCGTCGAATTTCTCTACGTCAAACTTTATCGCTGACACCTTTGAGGTCTTAGAAGTAGTCATCTTCAATCACCAAAGAACTTGACAAACCAACAACGAGACAAAGATTGAAAAATCTCACTTAGGAATTTTATCAAACACTTGGCGTGCGACACAAATCCCACCTTTCTCGTTTTAGCCTCTGATACCAATTTGTTGCGCCAAACCGCTCACAACCGAGCACGACGCAACGGGGAGGGATCTCACAAGCTCACTTGGTATACCGAAAGAAGAACCGACACAAAAAGCACACCCAATATAGAGAAATAGGAAATAAAAAAAATAGCGCAAGACAAGGTTTTACCGTGGGTCGGCGTAAAAGCCACTAATCCACACAGACGATAGCTTCTATTGATAATTGGAACAAAGAGATTTTACAAGCACACAAGCAAAAATCTCACTTGTTTACTCTCAACTAAAAAATCTAGGCAAGAACAAGTTATGCACAAAATGAGCCCAAAGCAACACTTAAAGGAAATATGCCTGGGACCATGATCGATCATGGGCAACCCATGATCGATCATGGGGTCCTCTGCCAGAAACTTCACTTTAACAAAATGTGAGCCAAAAACTCACATAAAGTGATCTCCATTACTCTAGACGAGACAAACTCAACAAAACCATGCAATAATATACATATATATATAAAGAATTAACTTGAACCTGCTGCATGTTTTCTTCAGTAGTACCACTGTTGCTGGTTCCAAGGACCTCGGACTTCCTCTGATGATACCTTTCAATTATCTGTTTCATCCTGAATCATCTCAAACACAAAGAAAACAGAGAAGAAAATATTTATGGCAAGAAAATATTGTTAATCTTAACGTTTAGTGGATTGCGTATTCAATATAAAGAGTTTTTCATGCGAATGAAATGTTTGACGCCTATTCGGTCAACATAAAAAATGATGAGAACCAACTGGACATCAAAATGTGAGAAGCCCCGTGTTAAAGTAAATCATAGCTTTTTCCATTTACAATTGCCAAGAAACATAGTCTTACATTTTCCCTACAAAACAATACCTCCTGCAGTATTCACATAACACATGTAAAACAAAACATAGGCAAAGTTTAAAACTAAGAGCTCTCTATATAACAACAATTAATTTTGTTCAATCTTTCAGCTTAAACTCAAAGATGAAACATATATCTGAAGCAAAAACAAACAGAACATTGTGGATGGTTAAAGAAGTTCAAGTTGTTAGCAGTTATATACAACTAAATGAAGGAAATCAAAATTAATCTAACATGTCTATTAGCCATATACACAAGTTATGTACAACAAATTTGAAGTTCTCTCCAATAAAGACAATGATACCTGAATAAATGTCCACCAGAAAAGAATATGCCAATCAATAATGATATGTACACGAAAAGGTAGATACAAAATACTTTATCAATAATTAAATGATTTTTAATAATTTTAGGTACGTCCGATCACATGCTTTTTGTATACCAAGTTCATATGTATTTTTGCAATTTTTAGTAGGCGGTGTTAATATCCCTTGTGCGCTTAGTATAACTTTTGCATACCAAGTTCGTAAATCTGTATACAACTAAAAATTACTCCACTAGGTACATAATGCTGTCATGCATGAAGCGTTCAGCGATTGCTTGTAATTGGTAATTCTCTAGTCCTAGATATTTTATTGGTACCGTTTTGATAGATTAATGTATATCTGCTTCGTGTGATTATTTTTTGAGATAACCTTTCATTCCCGTTAATTTCTTTCCTCAAATTTGATGGGTGCTATTCATAACAATTGGTAAACAATAAAAACTCGTATTAGGACAATAAATTTAGGGTAATGATATTAGCATTCCAAAAAAAGTAATGTAGCACTCTAAAATCATCTTTGTGACACTTTATATGGATATCTTGGTTGCTAAAAATAATTTTGGAGTAGTAGAGTATTTTTTGTAGAGTGTTAACAATACAAAGAGAGACGAGTTCGTAACCTTTGCCAAAATACTATTCACCAAATACATCTTGCAGTTTCAATTGCACAATCTATTATCTCATTTACATTTTTAGGATTCAAAAGTCATTGCCTCTTATTATGTTACCTAGTAGTTGCAAATTCATAGAGCTCTCCGGTTGAAAAGAAGAGAATAAGGGCAACCTCAGCATCACAAAGAACTGCTAACTCAAATGCCTTTTTTAAGAGTCCATTTCTTCTCCTTGAGAAGGTCTGTTGCCTAGTTGATGCATTTTATATTCTTCTGATAATAATTTTCCCTCTCACCATTAATCTTCTAAGAGTAAACAGCCCAATTGGCCACTAAACTATCAGTTTTGTACCACTTTGACCACTAATCTTTAAAACGAACCATTTAAGCCATTAAACTTTTCAGCGAGTACCATTTAGCCCATTCCGTCCAAATGAAGCGTTAAAAGTGACGGAATGAAGCCATGTGCCTAGCACATGACTTCATTTAAGGGCAAAATGGTCATTTTTTCAATTAAAAAAAAGAGAAAATCATTTGAAAATAATATAGAAAAAGAAAAGAAAAGAGAAGGAAAGGAAAGAAAGCTATTTTCCCTTTCTCCCCAAAAATCAAGGAGATTTGTCTGAGCTCAGATAACTCCATTTCCCTCTCCACAATCGTCTCTTTCTCAACCAAAACCCTAACCCTAGAAATTAAACACCACAGTCAAGCAATGAAGCGCAAGAAATGGTCCGAGCTCAAAGAACAAACCCTCCACACCAAATACTCCAACGTCCTTAATTTCGGTCAAGAATTCATCAGTCCCCTGTTTTGATTCCGCAGAAAGGGCCTTGATGGCAACACAAGTAATAATTTAATATAAACGGAATACACAGGCACGCATATACTTGAGATAAACACTCTAGCTTTGCGTGTATATATTGAAGCAACAACGAAGCTAATTTGTATAATTTAACTGTCATTGAAGCATGAATATATGAAGTTTACAATATAAAAATTCAAACTGAAGGTTGAAGATGGAGGAGAAGAGAAAAGAGGAAGAATTAGAGTGGAAAGAGAGGATGGTGAATATAGAAATCGAACACGAGAAGCAAACGGGTGTTATCGGCGCCGGCGCAGGCTGTGACGAAGGCGGAGGCGGAGGGGAGGGTGTGACGGAGGCGGAGGCGGAGGGTAGGGTGTCGAAGGAGGAGGCAGGGGTGAAGATGAAGAGGAAGAGGTGAAGTTGAGAAAATGACCATTTTGCCCTTAAATAAAGTCATGTGCTAGGCACGTGGCTTCATTCCGTCACTTTTAACGCTTCATTTGGACGGAATGGGCTAAATGGTACTCGCTGAAAAGTTTGATGGCTTAAATGGTTCGTTTTAAAGATTAGTGGGCAAAGTGGTACAAAACTGATAGTTTAGTGGCCAATTGGGCCGTTTACTCATCTTCTAATTAGTTTATACCTGATGAAGAAGATTAATGAGAAATAAAACAAAATTTTCTAAAAATAGAAAGGGGAAACAAAACTTGGGATAATTGGATCACTTGATCTGAATTCAAAAGTTAATAGAAAGGAAATAAACTAATTGAAAGAAAATAATTGAAAATTGTCTGGGTAAGAAAGAAAGAAAAAAAAAAGTTAAGACCCGTAAGAGATACTTTCAAGGGAGATAGAGAGAGAGAGAGGAGTGGTTTGCTGATCTTTTTCCTTCCCTTTGGTTTCTCGCCAAAGAATATTTGTAAGACCATACTCATTAAAGAAAGACTGAGAAAAACTAAGGTGGCGTTTAGTAAAATATCTTAAATTTGAAAATTGAAAAAATTATTTGTTTAGTTTTGAAAATTGTATTTGAAAAAAATGTTGTTTGTTTGAATATAACAAATTTGAAAATTGAAATTTTTTTTATATGAAAATTTTGCCCTTAGTATTTTATAAAGTTCCATAAATATATATAATATATGTATGTATATGCGTCTGTGTGTGAATGTAAATACGTGTATGAAATTAGAAACGCAGAATGTGTAGATGGTGCGGCCATTGAAAAGTGTAGCTATTGATGTTATTGGGATGGAGGATGGAATTGAGAATGTGGTGATGGTGGATGAGAAGGAGGTGGTGGTGGATGCAGTGGTTGTGGAGGTGATTGTGGATGGGCCGGTGGTGGTTGTGGCAGTGGTGGCAGCGGTGGTGATTGTGGCGGTGGTTGTGGGGGCTGCTATGTAATATTATTAAAAGAAAAGGGGTAAAATAGACATTTTACACCTTCTAAAATTAAGTTTCAGATTTAAGTGGCAAAGTTGTCACTTAAAATTTTTGATGAAAATTTTAAGTTTTAAGTAGCCACTTAATTTTTTAGGCTACCAAACAACTTTTTAAACCACTTGAATATAAAAAACTTAAGTTTTCAGATTTAAGTGACATTTTAAGTGTCAAGTGAACAGACTCTAAATTTCATTTATTTTAGCTGGGCAGAGTCCTGATTTATTAATCCTGACCAACAAAGATTAAACAATAAATAAATAAATTATTACAACTCTATGTTATTTTAATACATTTTCTTTTAAAAAGAAAACTGTAAGGTCTAATATAGAAACTAAAAGGAAGAATAATATAATATTAAAAGGACAAGTCACCAAAATAAATAAACAAAACTGTCAAAGCATGAGGAACTGCCAAAGCGTGAGGGTAAGCAAAATTGTTGGAATCTTGTTGAATATTCTTCAAAATGTGCTTCAATTGTCAATTTTACCTACACATTAAGACTTATTCACCGAAATGAACAATGAATTCAAAATAGAGGACAAAAAAGAACAATCACATTAATCAAAGAAGCTTGGAACATTCATGCTCTCAGCCAAACCAGAATCTAATTACACATACTAAACAGTATAAAATCATAAAGAGCACGCCATAAATATTCTTTAAATTTATATACACTCTCATTTGAACTACGGAACCCGCTTTTCTAATATTTTCATTCGAATAAAAAATTCCCTTTTTTTCTCCTGATGCACACTACTTAACTTAATACACCAATTTCAACAAACTTAACCATTTTTCTAATATTAAGTTACATTACAGGGAGATTGTTAGCAAAATGGCGTATATAAATTAATATTAATATTAAATAATTGAGAGAAAATAAATTGAAATCGAGTCTTATTTATCATATAATTTTTTTAAAATAATTACGTTGCATTTGTTTCTCAGTATCAAATGGGTGTTACTTCTTAGTGAATTGAATTTTGTGCTGGAACAATACCCCAAGAATTTTGTGCAATACCACTCGTATTTTGTATGATAAAAAATTTCTTATAACCAATCAAACATTATAAATCATAAAATGTAACATCATCAAATAAACTAATTTATTGACCATTACAACATTTCCCAATACCATCCAATAAAAAACAAGGTCCTAAAAAGTCCTAAAATATGAAATTTTAAAAAATATAAAAAGCTAACTGAAAAAAGTGTTTTACGTGACTACAAGTGTGTCACACTTGACCTTGTTAAATGTCACCGACTTCGTCTGGTTCATTTTCTACGCCGCCTTCTTTTTCTTGGACTTGTAACTCTGTTTCTTGATTTTCACCTTGCATTTCTTGATTTCCACTACCCACAAGTGTTGCACTTACCAAGATGTTCAAAACAAAAATGGTTGACAAAAAATCTTAAAATCTGATAAAGAAATTACAAAACAAGTAGAGAAAATGGACATTAGAATAAGAATGGGATAAGCAAACCAATAGGGATCTTGAATGTGTATATACTCTATTTGAAGCATTGAATAGAGGGACGTTAATGGAGGTGAAAGAGGAAAAAAAAAGTAGATATTGGTCAGTACAGAAAATTTCAGCTAAGTGAGATGACCAATTGTTTAAACGAGTTCCAATTCGAAGACTTGCCTAAAAATGATTTTAGGATGTTTAGTACAAGGAGAACAACAAATCTTGGATCAGAAAAGGTCCTCATTTTTGAGGGAAATAAATGGGATTTTGACATTTTAGTCTTCTTGATCTCTTGTGTTTAATTTAATACGTAAAAACAATTCATTATTTTTTTATAGGTGTGTAACATGTGCCTTAGAGGCACACGTTAACATGATTCTTCTTTTATAGTGCAACCATAAATTTAGAGCAATAAATTTAGAACAACATAATTTTTAATGAGGCAACCAAATATCAACCACAGTATTTTTTTTCATGGCTCCTCTCCATTACCCTTCGATCTAATTGTCTAATGGGGTTTAGTTTGATGGTTAAACGGATTAATTTTTTTCATGGAATTTCGTGGAGATAATCCTTATGATGAGTTAAATTATTTCCACAAAATTTCATCAAAAGATTTAATGTAGAAGTGGGTGAGATGATCATCTAAAATTTTAATAATCGAAAATGAACATATATATCAAATTGTTATTACACCTACTTTTGATTTGAATTTCTTATTGAAATTTTGTGGATATGATCTACATATTATAGAGATCATACCCACCAAATTTTATGAAAAATTTACCCGTTTAACTTTCGAACTAAACCCCATTGTACGGAATTAGACCGAATGGATAACGGAGAGGAGCTTAAGTCCATGGTTGCCCCATCCCTTATCTATACTATATATAAAAGTACGAATAACTTAAGTATTTTTTCCCTTTTTGTTGAGACAAATATGCCTTTGATTTTAAACACAATATTTTAAGATTTATATTAAAAAATATATATATAACTTCATATATTTTATATTATAGTATTAGTATTCCAAATAAATTTAAACTATACTTTATTTGGTTAAAATTATATTAGTATTAGTATTTCAAATAGTGCATAACTCCAAATATTTTTATATCAGTATTAGTATTTTAAATAAATTTAACCTCCACTTTATTTAGTTAAAATAATTATATAAGTTAGAATTTGTGTTGAATTAGATGTTTTCCAAAACTCCCCGCAAAAGTATGTATATTTAATAAACCGTATTAAAATTATGAAGCTATTTAATATTAACTTTTATATCACTAGGCTATACAATCTATTATTTATACGAGTGTTATATTATTTTGTAATAATGTGCATAATAATCCACATACGTTTAATATAATTAACTATTTACCAATTCTAAAAATTTATTAAAATATATTGCTCCCTTATATATCTGATCATTTTTTATCATGTATCTATAACATTTTTATATAATTGACTGATTTTATGATTTCTTATAATTATTAATTAAAATTTACGCTTGCACTATGTTTTTTCTTATTTGTTATTATTTTTATTTCATACTAATTATTCAATTTTTAATATGTGCGTATTCATTCATAGACTTAATTAAACACCTTTGTTAATCACTAAAACCATGTGCAACAAAGGTGCACAAAAATAATATAACTAAAACACCAAACTTTGAATTTAGACAAATACCAAAACCTTAATATGTTTAATTCTTTTTTCCTTTTTCCTTTTTTTTTCCACTTAAAAATAAGCATGGAAAATGTTGATTATTGTGGAAAATAAAATTCTCCATTTTATACTAGTCAACCACACAATTTTGTGTTAAGTTTATGAACTTGGTAACCAATCACTAAATTATATATGTCACAAAACTCGGTCTAGGATTGTCGAATCGTTTAAAAAAAAAATTCACCATCATCCAATAATCGCTCACATAGTGCCAAATTATCAATATGAACTCGGCAATCCGTCACCAAATTATGTTACAAATCTCAGCAAAAAGTTATAGAATGAAGTCTCTTGGTACCACGTACGTTGCAGAATCAAAGGACAAAATTTGGCTGCCCTTGGTCGAGTTCAATAGGCACTAAACTTTGCCCCTAATTTGAGGCAATGAGCATTAATACCATCAGACAACAATGAATTTTGATTAAGCTCATTTTTTTTATTTAAATGAGAATTATTTTGTTTTGGAAGAAAGTTTGGTTGCCCATTTATTTTTATTATTTTTTAAGTTAATTGGGGCATCTTTTTATAAATGTCATCATAAGCAAATCTATAAATTATTGTTCGTATAGTTAATGATGTTGGGGTTACAAAAAATGGGTGCCTATATCAACCCTTAATTATATTTATTATTATTTAGCTAATGATGAAAAAGAAAAGAATGATAGAAAGAAGAAAATAAAAGGAAAATTTGTGATCCGATTAAATATAAGAGAAAAGAAATATGAATATTATATTGTTACTAAATTATTATTAAATTTGAAAGAAGGAAACAAAATAAATAAATATATGAGATTGGCGATCCCTCTTACTCTCTTTATTTTTGCCATTTTTCTTCATAAATCTATCCGGCAAGCAATTTTCAATCCAAACTGGCTGTAAGAGTGAAAACTCTTTTTTTTTTGGAATGATTTATTTGGAACTTTTAGTTCGTATTAGATGAAATTTCATTATTAAGTTGTCTCTTCTCTCTCTAGAAACTCTAGCTATATTATCTATGTGACCTCTCTTCCTTTCACCTTTGACCTTTCTCCTCCCCTTTTTTCATTGTGAAAAGGGAAAGGACCCTCTTTTTCCTTTAGTATTAATAAATAATACTAAATCTCAAAGTCTTTATTAGATCTGTTGTTTTTCTTTATTTTTATTTGTGAGAGTTTTTTTTCTTCCTCCTTTAGAGTGTGGAGATGTCCGTACATCACACACAGCAGAGTGGAGGCAAGTAAATCGGCGCTTGAGGACGCAAACTTAAGAACTCAAGATCAAAATTTGTACTTACTTACTCTTTTTCGTACATTATGTTTGACATAAGTTTAGAGTTTGGTAGTAATCTGAATTCCGTTTGGGTGGTCTGGTTGATCATTTTTTTTATCTTGTAGTATTCCTGATTATATTTTTTAAGGTCTCCTTGTTATATCAGGTTTTTTTCTGTTGTCATGTAAGGAATTTATTGTGTCTAATGTTTTTTTGACCTTTGAAATTAAAGTGTCTTCACTATGGGTATCAATCATATTGTTAATACATCTGTGAATAGAATTCCTAAGACTCTTTTAATTTTTTATGCCAAATAATATCCACCAGGATTTGTTGACCAAAATGAATGAATGGATCCAGGATGGGGACAGAATAAAACAATCACGCCAACTAAGGAAGCTTGAAACATCCATACAATGAGCAAACTCAAAATCTAATAACAATTGATTACGCATACAAAAGAGGTACAAATTCAAAAAGAGCACACCATAAATATTCTTTACTATAATTTAGTAATCTGTAAGTATCAATCACAAAAAGAGTAAAGTAAGAGTAACTTCTTTTTTATACCAAGTTGACAGCCCCCATTTATTTTACTAAAGATTAATAAGAAATAAAATTTTCAAAAGCTACAAAAGGCTACAGAAGATACACAACAAAGATTTTACCTCCAGACAACGTACTATATATATATGATGGGTCTCACAATTGACCTAGCTCAATGTCAGGAACTCCTACAACAAGTTCTTGGGCTTGCCTCTCAATATCTTGATTTTCCTCTCGCACTTCTTGATTTGCGTCCCCAAAAAATACCATTCCTCTTAGAAACACATTTAACCGGGGAATTATAGAGGGTGAAGCTTGAACTCTTATGAAGAAATTAAGAACGTAAGTAGAACAAAATGATAGTAATATGAGTAGGGGATAAGCAACCCAATAATGGACTTGTGGCAAAATAAGCGAGGCCACAAATGAAACAGCAAAAGAAGCCGAGAATTTCCCAAATCGAATGTGTAGAAACATTGTGTTATCTCCACCGAACAAATGGATTTCAACGGAGGTGAAAGCGAAGAGCAAAACAAGAATGGCAAGAAGAAAAAAATTTGACATGGTGAAATGACTAATTGTATCGAATGCATCCCAATTGGAAGGATTGCCTAGAAATGATTTTAGAATGTTTATTTCAATAAGAACGAGAAATCTTAGATCAAAAGAAGACATTTTTTAAGTGTAATGAATGTTTTTTTTTTTTTTGTTTTTTGGGTGGGTGTGGGTTTTGGTTTGGTATGAGAGAGGGATGAAGATGTTTGGATGATGGTTTGTGAGTGGATTTCATTTCCCAGAAATAGTGAGTTTGTATTTATAGAAGACAAAGGTAATCTATTTTGTTTGGGACAAAGCTAGTGTGTTGCAATGCCTCCCCTTTAGTGACGTGATGTGACCCTTCTTGAACTTTGAACAATTTGTTTGTGTTGCAATGCCTCCCCTTTAGTGACGTGATGTGACCCTTGAACTTTGAACAATTTGTTTGTGTTGCAATGCCCCCCTTTAGTTCTATGACCCTTTTTGAACTTTCAACAATTTGTTTTATGTCGTTTGGACCCTTTGGATTACGTTTACCGCTGTGACATCTTGAACTATGACATCTACGTCACATGCACACATGGAATTCGAGTGGACTAAGGTTACCATTTTTCCTACTCTACTATTTTATAGATTAATATTCATATAAATCAATGCAGCACCAATTAAATAAATTTGTTAGGTCAAATTTCATCCTTGGCTCAATGCTTTGAAAGAATTTGTCCAGCATTGATCAGCTCTTAATTTAGATGTTTAAGTTTTAAAAATTACTGAACAAGTTCTAGATCCTGGTTATGAATTCGAGTTTTGCTTCCCTTGTATTTTCTATTCAAATCACGGACCTTCTCTAAAAATGCAGTAATTGGCATTAAAGATAATAATCAGTGAGAGCTCTTCTCATATCTCCCTACGGGTTTTTATTCAAAAATATACCGGTTAAAATTTTGTCTCTCTATATCACTTCGTCAATTTTTATAAAACATTTGTTCTAAACTTAAAATAAATTTAACATTATTTCCGCAGTCACTCTTCTTTTTCCTTGATTGAACGTGTTTTGCTTGGAATCCAATATTCATTTCATTGAACTTAATAATAATATTAAGTTGGTTTGCATGCTTCGGAGGCAGAGTTTAAAGCACCAATCAAATATGCCTCACTTTGAGAAAAATCTAAAATTTTATAATAAAAAGGAAAATTATAAGAAAAAACGTGTATTATTGTGAGAAGTTGGAAAATAAGTTGAGGGTGTGGTGAGATGTTTTAATACTTCTTTTTTTTTTCAAGGAATTTTTTTTTAGGGGTGCCAAAAAAAAATCACAAAAAAATAAAGAAAGAGGGTGAATGACTTATATTCATAACAATAAATATGAGAATGAAAAGTATTTTACTACATCGTTCCATTTATTTTTCAACTTTTCACACTGTCATTTTACATCTTGTTATCAAATGAACTCTAAGAATTAAATAAATCTTGAATCACGAACATAAAATATGTTTTGAAGATATAATAATATATCACCTTGTTAAAACTAAAAATCTCAAATCAAAAAAAACAAATTCTCTTAAAATAATATATAAAATTTAAAGGTTATTCTATTCATTATTAATTAATTTTAAATTGAACACTCGTTATCTCTAAAAGAGCTATATAATGTGGACCGAAGCTTGGTACATGAAGGATCTATATAATGAAGAAAGAAATTAAATTGGAAAAGATATAAAAGTTATACATATATATATATATATATATATAATGGCACCACGTTCCACATCCCAACTTGGGCCAATAATCCTTCCAGTCAACCAACTCGGAACCTAATAGAACTTGACCCTCTTTGGCCCTTCTCTTTATCCCCGCAATTCCTTTCAATTTCTCCAATAGGTAGGTGACATGTGTCCCATATTAATATGAGGGTTCAATTATCTCATCCAGGGTTCAATTATCCCATGTAACACCTGGCGGTGGCGGTGTCCGTGTCCTTAAACCAGGGTTTTAACTTTTAAGTAATGTATCAATGTTCTGAATAGATCATGCAAGCAAATCTAAAGCATTTTATGACAAGTCATTTGAATTATTAATTTAACTATTTAAATTAGTATATATATCATTATTCAATTATTTATAAAATATAAAATTAGTATACAATTTTGAAAGTCCGATAAGAATAAGCCACCCGCTCAAATTTTCATGCATTTTTGAAATATAACTTTTCTTATATATGATTTAATTTTGGAAAATGTTATTACTAAAACAGTTTTAGCTAGTGATATAGTAAATAATATATTACATAGCTTTATCATCATATTGATTTTAAGGCTCTGTCTCGTATGTCGGATAATTTAATCTGGTGTTTTGTGAGATAAGTCATTAAATTTGGATAATTTATTTAATAATTTATCCAATGTGGAGTTACAACAAATATTGGATAATTATATTCAATTATATCTCATTTCTTAATTTAGTGTGTCAAACATAGCCTAGGTATGTTAATTATAATATTGTTTGGATAGTTGCCAAAACTAATTTGACAACAGCATTACTCTTGATTTTTTGACTTCAGTGATTGCCCTTTAGTTGTTATACTAAACTATCACAATGTTATTTCGTCAAAGTTATCCAATGTAAACTAATATACCCACAACGATGTAAACTAATATACCCACAACGAGGCAAAGCAAGCATCGAAGATCTTGGGAGTAAATTTGGTATAATACCATCCCATATTGAATGTATTGTGTAACATATCGAAAATTTAGTACTCCAAAATCTATTACTATTGTTGTACTAAGATTTTCGGTATACAAAAAAATTGGTATGGTACAATATATTACCAAAAAAAATCAAGCTTAAATGAAAAAAAAAAAAAGCAGCGAGCATTTATAAGTATATGCAAACCAAAACAAACTTAAAAACTATAACTAAATAAAGAATACAAAAAAATACTCTTACATCAACATATTCCAGCATATGCATTTATAGGTAAATGCAAATATAAATGTTCTAGTTCTATACAAATACATCAATGGAATAAAACTTTAATCAACAAGTTCTCAAAACAAATCACAAGGAACTCAAGTTAGAACCATATATATATATATATATATGAAATACTCTCACATTAATTAACAGATTCCAGCATATACATGTTTATTTATAGGTGTATGCAATTCATTTTTTAATAAAATGCCAAAAATAAAGTATGTAGTGCAAAGAAAAGCAAACCAAAACAAAAAGCTCAAAACTATAACTAAATGACCACACAATATCCAATTAAAAGTTACACACAATATCTAACAGTGGACATTTGGTATTTTAGTACAATTGGTAATGGTACAATATTTAATCAAAATTGACACCATTCACAATCGATTACTTTTGGCAGCATATGCAGAAGAGGAAGGTAACAATTCTAAGATTGTAAGATTCACCACACAAACAGTATAAAATGATTAAGTTCGAGTTGGAGTTGGGTATGGCGGCAATTTGGTGGCCGGATTCGGAGTGGAGAGACAGAAGGGGGGGGGGGGGGGGGGTATAATTGCCTTTGCTTATTTCACTAAATGAAAGTATGAAACCTTAAAGTTCTCACTTAATTTAGACCATCTGTTATTTTGGTAGTATTGTGGGACATTTGATATATTGGTACAATTAGTAATGTTATAATACAATATATATAGCATGGTACATACCAATATTTTAGTACCATACGGTATACTATTGATATTGATTTTCAGTATCAATATTGTGCCATAATATTTTGGTACGATATAAATACCGATTTGTATCTTTACATTACCAAATTTTAGTACAATTCAATAATAATATAGTATGGTATGTTACGGTACGGTTTGGTACAATAATTATAGTACAAAAACCCAGAAGATCCCATTGACTAACCCATCTTTTCTAGATAAAGTTCCTGAATAATAATATACAAACTTTTGTTCATTAAAGGCAACAAAAAAATAAAAATAAATTATACTAACAGAGAAACTTGCTTCAAATTTTCTCCATTTTTTTACTTTTTCTCAAATTTCATTTGTCATCTTTTGCTAATTTTACAAAATATGGTGAAAGCATACACATTAATCTCTTAGACTATTATCATTATAATAAAAGAATGTGGACTTCTATTACCATGCACTAAAACATTCTCTAACATTCTAACTGAAACATATGGAGATTTTATAACCATATGGCGATTTTACTGTATAAACCTTTTAAAAAAATTAATAAGTAACATTTATAACCATTTTGAACTTTTGAGGGTTATTATCTTGAAAACAAAAAAGAAAGACATATAAATAGAAGCTCTAATCTCGCAAGCAATGAAATTTATCGGTACAAAGATATGAAGAAAACAACACATGCAATTGCAAGCTTATTTTATGTTAATTACTTTTAAATAAAAATAATAATTTATGATTATATTTTGTCCTCCCAAATTTGAAATTTTAAATCTGCCATTAGATTGTAGTAAAAGATTTTTCATTTAAAGTAAAAAATAAAACATATATTTAGATTCATGTTATTTAAATCGTAAGTATTCATAAAAAGAACATTACATTAGAGTCACTCATTCCTCAAACCACTTTAGATACATACCATCTTGGTTACAAACAATAAATTGCACACGTTGTTGACTCAAAAAAAAGAAAAAAAAAAGAAAACGTTGTGATTATGTAATTTTAAATGCTAATCTATAATAATAATAACAAAGTAGAAGGGATTTTGAATTCCTAACTTTATCTCGCCAAAATCCTAACAAACCATTCATTCCTTCTTTTAAAATATAGTCATTAGTTATTTACTTATTTTATACCACAATAAATTAGGGGTGTTGTAGTGAACCTAAAACGGAACGCTCGAATTGTACTTTATCTAATTGATTTTTTTAAAATTGAATTGAACCAAAAAACCCAAAATTGAATATGTTTGATTCAGGTTTTAAGTGTTTGAATGCAAAACTGAACCGAACTAAATCAAATAGAACAATTATATATATGACTCAAAAATAATATTATTTTACTACTTAAAATTTTATATTCTTAAAATTTAATTTTTTAATAAGAACTGACTATTCAAGTTATCATGAATATTATAGCTATTAATGTAAAAGTTAATATTTATATTTTTTATTCAAAATAAGTAGGAGCAAGTATATAGTTATTATTTTTTCGACTAAAATAAATTTTATACTACAATTTATTTTATTTTTAAAAAGAATTATATAAAAACCCAATAAAACAAAATCCAAAAGTTTGATTTGAGTGAAAGTTTGAAAGATTTTGAAACCCAACTTTTAAATTTAGATTTCGGTCTCCTAATTTCTATCATGACTGGAAAGTGAAATATATCTCTCTCTTCTGAGATTCGATTGACCATCTCTTACCATCTGTCCCTCTCACTCTCTCAGATTCATCCTTTACCATTGCAAGGTAACCCTCTCTGGCTCTCTCTGGTGCTATTTATATTAGTTAGAACTTAGAGGACACCCTTGTATTTGATTTTTCTCTCTTGATTAACCTTGGAAAAATTCATGTCCCCTTTTGCAATTGATTATATATATATACAAAGCATTTCTAGTAAGGGACAGACCTTACGGATTGAGACTTTTTACGACACTTTTGTATCGTAAAAACACTTGAGAGTGTGTTTTTACGACGCAAAAGCGTCGTAAAAAGGACTAATTCGTAAGATCTAGTCCTTACTTGAAATTTTCCCTATATATATATATATATCATATCATATACTTCATAAAAGTATTATGAGAAAGTCCTCTACTTTATTTTTATTAATTATGTTTATTAGTAGCATTAATTACGATGATGTTTTAAAGTTACATTTAATAGTATTTATTAGATTCAATTAAGATATTACTATTTATTTATTTTTTTAATAAAATAACTTACATTTTTGTTAATAATTTAACGATAACTTATATTATTGTACTAGTATTTTGGATTTCTCAATGGATCTTTTCTCTTCCATCTTTTAAAGTAAAGCATTATAGATGCACACACGCTATATATAACTTTTGTTCTATAGAATATAAATTATGGTTGAGTGCAAATATTTGTTCCATGAGGTTATGTAAAGAGGATGTTGAAACAGGTCCAGCAATATAAATTGTTTATATATATATTTATAATTATTCTTTGAGTTGTTCACCAAAAAATTATTATTGAGTTAAATTTGCAATTATATATATTTAGAGGTTTTAGTTACTCTTTTTATTTTTGTTTGTACGTTAATTATAAAAGTTTAATTGTTATTCTTAAAAAATGAAAGATGTTGTTATGCGGAAGCTCTTATCTCAATTAAGATTTAATGGTATTTTCCCAAACTATATGCTATAATTAAGTTTCATTTGTTGAAGTTGTTTTTATTTTTTTAATATAGGTTAAAGTTTGTTGTGAAAATTTAAAGTTAATACAGTGCTTGGTATGTTCATTTCAATTAAATTGGTGTTTTCAAACTTACTATTATATTAAGTTTTTAAATTATATCTTGATCAAAATTTATTGTTAATTACTTAATTAGAGATGAATTGATATAAAATTTAAAGTTTATCTAATAAAAAAGGCACCCCCAAAATCTCTTAGAAAACACTCCTATTTTTCATTCGGTCCTTAACAACCGAATAACGTATACGTTATTCGGTTGTGAAAGACTGAATATAAAGTTACAAAAATTTGAAAAAACTTGAAAATACCTTACTCGGTTGTCAAAAACTGAATGTATAGACCTATATTCGGTCCTCAACAACCGAATAATAGACACCTTACTCGGTTGTGAATGACCGAATTAAAGTGAAAGTATTACTAAGTGATTTCGTCAACATCACCATCCATAAAAAAAATAATTAAAAATACGACGCACGGATTAGGAAAACTAGTTTATTATTGTATCTGTGCACGCTTAGGGAGTAAGGGTATATTTACGTACGTTGTGTGCTACTAAAAGCAACACGAACACGCTGCATGCTGAAAAGAGCTTCAAAACCCTGATTTTCGCTCTCTCCACGCCCATCCCCCCCCCTCTTATTCTTTCCCTTACTCTGCACACTCGTAAGCCCTAATGTGGTGAGAAGAACGCTTTTTGTCTCTACTTTCTCTCTCTACCCTTCCTCAGGTAAGCTATTCCCTCACACTTGTGTATATATATATATATATTTCTTTCTTTCTCCTTTTTGAAATCATTGATGTGTGTGCATAAAGTCCTACACCATGTATGTCGGCGTCTTTTTTGTTTTTTGTTAATATTAAATTGGCTGTGTATGCTAATTAGGATTTGTTTTAATTGGTCCCTACTTCAAGAACACCAATTTTAACGTTACAGTGCGATCACGTTCGTTTGTTCCAAAACGGAATACGCCATAGTGGAGTGGAGGCGTTTTCTGCCAACCCTTTTATTTTCCGTCTCTCTCTCCATTACTATCCTCCAGTCCTTTATTTTTATATTTTTTTCATAAAGCTAAATGTAAAGAATTTGTTTTGGGACTTATAAACCTTTCTAAACAATATGTTTTTGGTTGGGTTGTATTCTGATTTTTGTTTTGTCAATGAAGTTTGTTTGAAACTGTTTGCAATTGTGGCATTGAGATTTTTGAAGCTGAGCTTCGCTTTGGAAATAAAAATTAGACTACTTCTGCCGTTTAGATTACAAAAATTTCAGAACTTTATTTTGTATACACACACATACACAAAAAGCTCAAATCAATAATCCACCAACTGAAACACACTACTAATGTTTTGACATCGTTGTCATTCGTTACTGAGCATAGCAATGACGACGAGAACAGCGTTGCCAGCTACCGTTCAATTGAAAGAAAATATAACGGACAAGGAGAGGCAGATATTTGAGTTTTTTCTTCAAGTTATTCGCCACTTCAGTCTGCAAACTCAGATTAGAGTAGCTGGTGGCTGGGTTCGCGACAAGGTTTGTCACTGCTCTTTTTGCTATTTTCTTGGGTTATAATTTTGCTATTTTCTTGGGTTATAATTATAATGGATTAGCATTTGACAAAAGTTTTACAACCTTTCTTAATTCTCACATAATATTCACCTTCTGATTTTATCTCAACACTACGGACCAATGAAGCAATGGGAAAATAGGACCCCTGATGTATCTTTCTCAATTTATCAACTAAATTTATTTATGTTTCTGATAAGAAAAAGAGAATCTAAAATGTCCGCGGGAATCACAATTGAGTAGAGATTTTACTTTTCCTTGCTTTGAAAAAATTGTCCATTTTGAAACACCCCCCCTGCCCCCCCTTTTTCTAGTGCAATACTATAGAAAATTAGAATGCGTATCTTCATATCGTAAGTAATATCAAAGTGAAGTTCAGCAATAGAAAAGAGATGCTGGGGATAAATGGAGATTTTGAGAACATAATTTTGTCCTGGAGAAGTTTTTGAGGACTATATGTTTTTTGTAAGTCAATAGAATGGTGAGTATAGTTAAGTTTAACTTAGTTAGAGCTAATGCTCAGTCGATATAGGATGAGATTACGTACTTAGATTTTTAAAATTTTTTTTTTTTTTGCAGCTAATCATTAGCAAGATTAACTGTTTCTGCATATTTCGTTGCATCTTATCTTACATGGATTATTCCTAATGCAGCTTCTAGGCCAAGAATGTAATGATATTGATATCGCCCTTGATGACATGTTGGGCACAGAATTCACTGAAAAAGTAAATGAGTACTTGTTATCTTTGGGAAAAGAAAAACTAAAGATTAAACCAATCCCACGGTATATATACTTTTCTTTTTGCTTGAATTTTTCCTATAATTTTTCTTTCGTGATTGTTCTATCATTTCCTTTTCTAGTTGTGCATCCTTTGATAACTTCTTGGTTTTATTATTGCATATCTTTGAGAGGATTACTGGCCTCAATGTTTTCGGGTAGGGTGGATCATCATCCTTTGTAGAATGTTGCTTCGTTTGTGGATTTATTGTTCATGATTGGCTTTTTATTTTCGGGAGAGTCAAGAGACTGGTACAGGGATTGAGTTAAGAAGCAACAACTTCTTTTTTTTTCCAAAGAGAATTTTGAAGCGTTTCGAGTTATCCATTCTTCCAATAATAACTCTAAACACTTCAAAATTCTCTTTGTTAAAAAAAAGAAGTTGTTGCTTCTTAACTCAATCTGAGTGAAAGCGTAATTTTGCTAAAGTACTTCTAATGATTAGTAGAGTTGAGATAGATGTTTACAACAGCTTTTAGGAAAAATACCACTTTTGCATTCACAACACCATGTTTTCGAGCTAAAAGTGGGGCATTGGGTGGGAATTGCGTGCCACATCAGATTGTGAGTGCGTATAATTTGCACTTTGCTACAAATTATGCGCCTTAGTGCTTTTTCCCTCATAAAATTTGCTATGGCCCTCTGTTTTAGCGTGCAAGCGAATGCAATTAAAAACACTGGCTAATCCTAGGCTAACTCTTTCTGGGTTTCTGTAATAATGATAATTTTTTATGTGATTAGATGGGAGAAAGGTTTTCTTTCCTCTCTTGCCTGTTTAGGTTCCCTTGTCTTAGGTGATTAGATGTGAAACATATGGTGGGAGAATGGTTATACCATTTCCTTCCAGAGGATAGTTGTTAGAGACAAAAGGCGCACCAAGGTCTCTGGATCCTAGGCACAAGGTGTTCGTGTGCGCCTTTTCAAAGTAACGCGTACCACATACGAAAACTTTAAATGTATTTTTAATCTTTATTAAGTCGGTAGAAGCCAAAGCAATAAAGTATAGTTTTGACTCCTGACTTCTAAACCCCAAATAGGTTCTGTTTGTTATCTCTACTTTGTATCTTAGTGTATTTGTTATACTTGATTCATGAATGTATTTTGTTGAAGTGAGGATTTAATTGTAGCACAACAGTTCGTATATACAAGCATAACAGTTCGTTTATACAATTATATAAACTTCAACCTGATTAATGAATGTATTTTGTAACTTTTGTTATGCAAAATAGAGCTAACAAACAGAACCTAACCCAAAATGGAGCTAACCAATAGAGATTAAGGAACGGGTAGAAGAAGTAGAATGAAGGAAAAAAGAACCCACGCAAAGAACCCACGCAAAGTAGGGTTTTGTCAATCTGTTCTGAACTACGGCTCCCTCTTTTGTTAGGTCTAGGACTCTAGGGTTTTGTTGTATTTGAGATACGAGTATACAACTAAAGTGAGACTAGTTTTACGACTTTAGGTAGCCAATTTTTTTTTTTGTAAAGAAATTATCTGAACTGTGCCTGGCTTCAAAAAAGCCTTGCCTTGTGCCAAAAACTTGCTCCTTCTCAAATGCGCCGCACCATCACTATAGCAACACCCTACATGTGCGCCTCCATGTGCCATGGCGCGCCTTTGACAACTAGCTAGTATGCTCTAGAGTCAACCTCACTCTGGAGGATCTTTTTGTGAGAGGATTTTTTGGTGGTATTTTCTTTTGTTCATGGCTTTCAGAGAGTAGAGACCATAGGGTGACTAGGGTCTGTTCCCTTGTCATGACACTTTTTCTTTTTCTTGTGATGGCAGAATTAGAGGAGGGTTTGTCCTTAATTCCCTCTTTTGTTCTTATGACCTTTTGTATTATTTTTCCTGTAAATTCTTTTCCATTCATTTTCTTAACTAACAAATGCAGTTACTCTTTCCCTTTGACTAATTACATTTGCAATCCCCACCGATTATCTTGTTGTAGGCTTATTGCATATTATCATAACTATCATGTCATTTTTGTAACATTGCAGCAATCCTGAACAATCCAAACACTTGGAAACAGCAAAGATGCGCATAGATGGCATAGAATTTGATTTTGTTAACTTAAGATCCGAAGACTATAGTGAAAATAGCCGCATTCCTGTCATGGTACATACTTATTTTCAGTAATTAATGATCTGAAGAAGCCCTGTTCTTATTTATGTATTTTGATAAGCGTTGAAAATTTTATTCAATGACTATAACATTTACAGTGTTGGAAGGTATGACCTCTCACTAAGACCTCTCCTAAGTGACGACTTCCAAGACAATGAAGGCAAAGTCTTTAGAGTAATTAAAGAACTTACTACCCACCCTTGGTTGGAATAGATACAATATACGTCTTGAAAAAAAAATAAAAAAAATTCATAAGAAATTGCAATCAGTCCAAGAATCTTCCTAAACTTTATTTTTTCCCATTATTCAACTGACTGAAAAGGTGTCCTAGTACATGAGATATTACTGACCACATTCTGAGTGCCATCATATCGTATCGGATACCTGTATTCATATTCATTCCAATTAATGTTGATAAGTTACAGAAGAATAATATCAACTATCAGGCAGGGAGGAAGCTGATGGAGACAAATAAACTCTGAATACTCAAAAACATAGAACAGTAGAACTGATCTAAAATTTTTGTTAACTTTTTAACATTTCCCACCCCTCATGGCTCGTTCTTCATTATTTGCATTCCCTATAAATTTTTAACTTTTTCCTTGCTATGATTATTAATAACTCAGTTGTTTTCATGTTTACTAGGTCATTACCAACTTAGTTAAGGATATTTGAAACATACACACACTTTTTACTTTTTGTATTACAGAGATTTGGCACCGCAAAAGAAGATGCATATAGAAGGGATTTAACCATAAATAGGTACTCTTCCTGAGCCATTCATGGTTTGCTGGTTGTGTAATAGCATTACAGTTAGCTGAAAGAGAACAATAGCTTTATTCTTGTGTTGTGTGTTTCCAATATTGTATTTATGTATGTGTTTGTGTTTATCTTGCAGTGGGTATATATATATATATTTAATTGAACCCTGATTCTTTGCATCAAGCTCTTTTCTTCAAGACATTTTTTTTGGTTAAAATGTCACTAATCATCCAAATTGTAATACCAATGACCTTCTCTTGTAACAGCTTGTTCTATAATATTAATACGAGTTCAGTTGAAGATTTTACTGGAAGAGGTTGGTATTAGTTTTATTTTACTCCTTGTACTTATTTTCACAGATTTGATCAGCCTACTGCATGTTTAGATACTTTGCTTTAGTTATATCACTGATCTAGCAATTTTTGTTCCAACAAAATGCAGGCATTGAAGATTTGAGGTCTGGAAGAATAAGAACACCTTTACCTCCAAAGAAAACATTTTTGGATGATCCCCTACGAGTTCTTCGAGCTATTCGTTTTGGTATTGTGGTGCTCTAATTTATTAATCTGTAAACTTTATTTGCCCACAATTTCTCTCTGTGGAAATCCCTAATAGCACTGGACCAGATACCTCCCCCCTCCTCTTCCCTCTCTCAACACACACACACACAAATAATAGCATGTACACCATCACCAGTAGATTGACCAATCCGCTTGCAAAAAAGATCGAAATGGATCGTGGATTTCTCTAGCATAAGAAGAGGAAAGCAATGAAAAGTTACCAGAAATTCTTGTGGATTACTAAAAGAATCTCAGGGAAACTATTTATAAGGAGGCAATCCTACGTTAATATGATTGGAAACTGATTCTGTGGCCAAATCAACGTTTGAAGTACTTTGAACATTTAGGGTGTGTTTACTAAAAAAAAATTGGAAAACGATTGAAAATACCACTAATTTTTATGAGATGTTGGAAAAAGAGGTGAGTGATTTGGGGTATAATAGTTTTTGGGTTTTCCATGGAATACAATTATTTGGGTGGTGGGTAAGAAAAAATTTCCGAGAGAAAAGAGTAAAAGATGGAGAACATATGACCAAATCACTCATCTCTTTTCCAACTTCTAGCAAAACTTAGTATTGTTTTCAATCATTTTCCAACTTTTTTATCAAATGCACTATTTGTAAGCTCCTGTTTAGATGCCACAATAAATATAGTTAGAATGACTTCTCTAACAACTTGGGATGAAGCATAGTAGAGTTCTTTCCAAACAACCACTAAATTATCCTTTGAGTCGTCGCTTAAGTGTTTTTAATGATTTAATCCAACTGGGTGTTTTAATACGCCAGTGGTGTGTGTGCAACTGAATCAACATTCTGCACATCTGTTGCTATTGTTCCAAATTGAAATGAAGTTTGAGAAATTTTTAAGATCTAAAATTTTCTATAGTCAATGCAGGCACGCCCAATTAAATCTTCCCTTAAAATTAATTTTCTGAAGTTCTGTGTGTAAATCTCTCTCCCTTGAGGAGGTGCATGTCTTTAAGAGTGAAGTGTGTGGACTTCAATCCCTAATTTCCTTTTTGATAAATATGGAAATAGAGAAATACTGTAGGAGGGTGTTCAAAGGCCTTGAGGCCTCGTTTGGTTCACGGAAGGGAAATCAATTCCTTTGTTTTTCACTTTTTCCCATGGGTGTGGGAAACTAAAGTTCCTGTTAGGTTTCCTTTCTTGTGTTTGGTAAAGCATGGAAAGTATTCAAGAAATACCATTTGATTTCCCTTCCGATGTTTGGTTGATACAGGAAAGGAAAGTAAAAATATATCAATAATAATACCCTTGTATTTTAAAACAAAAAGAAAGGAAAGTGATTCAATGGGTAAATTTGGCAATATCATATTTAGGTAGGGATATTGTTGTCCAAAATTTTTGTAATAAATGCTGGGAAATTCCCCCCTACTTTCCCCTCTGTCAGGAAAGTATTTCCGGAGTTTGTGCTTACCAAACAAAGGAAAGTAATGACTTTCCTTTCTTGAGTCCTCAAATCTGCAAACCAAACGAGGCCTGAATGTAACTAGTTTACTCTGGAGAGAGATTACGCCCTCAATGTTTTGGATAAAATGACCCCCTCCATGCTTGGAGGTAATCCGGTAGCTTTTGTTGATTTATGGAGAATTTGTAATTGACTATACTTATGTTATTCTTGTATTTGTCTGAACTGCATGATTCATTGTGATTGTGAATTCATTTTTAAAGAAAAAAGGATGAGGCTTGTGATTTAGCATGGCAGGGATTTAGACAAATACCTTCTTGTATAAATCTCAAGTATCATGTTGATTTGCCAAGATTTATCAAAAAAACGTAGAAATAAAAAGTATGTTGCCTTAGAAGATAAATTTTAAATATATTCAAGAGAGAACTATTGTTTAAAAAAAAAAGAGAGAGAACTGTAACGCCTTGGAAAATTGCAATTTGTTAATCTAGGTATATCTTTTACCTTTATGTTGGAGACTTTCTTTGCAATCCATCTCCTTAACTAGACAGTTGAAACAAACAGTAATATGTTTCAGTATTTTAGGTTAACACAGTAAAAACTTTATGCTGATCCTATGATTCACGTGCATACATTACATTCTCAAATGTGAGGAGGTCTGAGTATGTAAAATGTTATTCTTGTTTGCTTGATCATTATTTTTGGGCTTTTGGCAAATGTAATTTCCCATATATCAGGTTTTTCCTTTGCTTTGGCTCGTAAATATCGAATCCTCTGTGATTTGATTATTTCAGGTGCTAGATTTAAATTTATACTTGATGAAGGCCTAAAAATTGCTGCTTCTGACCATGATGTGAAGGCTGCCCTTGCACATAAAATTACGAGAGAACGTATTGGTGATGAAGTATGTTGATTCTATTGCTTGCCAATTTATTGTTTTCCTTCAAAAAAAATAATTTTGTAATATTTTATGTAGTGATATTCTTCCCCTTTTCTTATTACACAGATAAATCTCATGATATCTGGCAAGCAACCTGACAAGGCTATGACTTACATTTGGGACTTGCAGTTATCTTCGGTTATCTTCAGCGTACCTCCTGAAGTAGAGATTCCAGCTTCAGAAGAGAGGTGTTTTTTTCCTTTACTCAATTTGAATTTCACTGAAGCAGAGCAACTGAATCCAATTTAATTGTTTTGTCTTTTATGAAACTTCCTTTTGTTCTTTAATTGGCACTTCTGCGTTATACTGATTATTTTCTTTAATGACTCTGGTAGGCTTTGTGTTGGCTTTATGAGTGATGCATTGAGAATCATGCAGATAATTGGGGATGTACGTTCAATGTCTGTATGCAATAAATTTTTCCCGCTAATTTCATCTGGTTGATTTTTATTTTTATTTTTATTTTCTCCTCTTGTGAGTTTTAGGATGAGGAAAGGAGACCTGTGTATATGAGTGATGCGTTGAGAATCATGCAGAAATTTCGGGTACGTTCGAAGTCAGTATGCAATAAATTTCTCCTACTAATTTCATCTGGTTGATTTTTGGTTAACCATTGTTAAATACCATTTCATTATCTTTTTCTTTCTCCCTAAAGTTTTATTTTCTCGGAAGGTTTTTATTTTTATTATCTCCTCTTGTGAGTTAGGATGAGGAAAGGAGGCTCTCCTTATATGCAGCATTACTCCTTCCATTTAGGAAGACCGTATGCAGGGACATTGATAAGAAAGATAAAACGGTAATACATCCTTCTATTCAATCTGTGTATGTGATATAGTGCATGCCTGTTTTGTAGCTTAATTGTGTAGACTTGTAGGCAAAACATGCTTTATTAATGTAATCCCATGATTGATGGATCACATGTTTCAAAGTATGGGCCGATTCATATCAGTCTTGGTGAGTGCCAAACCGGAACCGATACAAACAAATCCTATTGGTTACAAACTTAAGTTAATTCCCAAGACATTGAATAAGACATCATAAAGACGTACTTGAAATTACATAATTTACAACCATCATAAAAGTTCAAGAGGAAAAAATCACCACTATGCAAATGTTTGTTAAAATGAAAAAAATCAAGTGAATTAATTTATATATTATACTATTTATGCAACCAGACGGGGTTGCTTGTAAGGATCATGAATTAAATTACATGTACATGAATTCCCCATAACATTCTCTTTCTAGTTATATTCATCGTATACATACTGCTCCAAATATGTTTGACCTTGTTCTTTTGGACATTGTTATTTACTCTCATTAATGATTATTCTCCATGTTCTTGTCTTTATTGAAAATGAAATGAGGTCTTACCTTCATTTACTCAGCTTTTGGAAAGTTTAAAACTTATTTTCGTTTGATTGTAATATTTGCTTTAGTAATGGCTGTGATGGTATCTCATGATTTTACCTCCCAATTGAACCAGAAGGGAATCCTTACGAGTTACTTGTTAGCCGTGAATTTTAGGCTTTCTTTGTATTGACAATTCAATATAGTTGCGTTTTTTATATTCTCATTTCGCGCTATTCACATGGGGTGTACTGGGCATGTTCTCCGTAAAAAGGTTTTCTAGCCTACGAAAGGGTGTCAAAAGCTGTATCTTTGCAAATTCTTCACTGAACTGGAATCAGCGATTCAAAAGCCGTTGAATTTTATTTCTGAATCTTTGCAAATTCATTTGAGATTAAGTGCTAATAAAGTACAGGTACTTTTACTAACGAATCTGTCTTGGACGCGGATATTGATGCTTAGGCTGTCCTTGTGGATACTTATTTTCATTCCACTATTCAATAAATGATTATTTTGTCTTCTTTGTTGGTTTTTTCTAGTATCTTCAACTTCTTACTGAATTAGGATAGAGAAAATGTTTCAAGGTCCTTTTTGTGCCCAAAATGAGTATGTGAGATACTGGATCGCAGTACATAGGTGTAGAGTATTTGGTAAAAGCTAGATGCGCTCTTCAAATTTACAGAATCTCTCTCCCTGGTTTGAGACCAAAAAACTCTGAAGAACTTCTATTATCTGTTAACAAGCCCACCCATTGGCTAGAAGATCTAAATTCTTTGTTATCAAAACACTTACACCCTTATCCCCTTATGTTTTAGATCTAGCCACTAGGAAATCATCCAACGTAATATCCCAAATTTAATTATTTTATAACTATTTTTATCCTGGATTTAATTATCTGTAGTTGGATGTTTACTAATATTCTTACATCTGTATTATATGCTAATATGGATGCTTTTCTTTTCATGCTTAAAACTAAGCTGCATCTGCTCTGCAGATTGCGTGTGTCATTCATATCTTTCGGAATTCTCTGAAGCTAAATATCAGCGATGCTGAAGCAGTAAGTTCAAATATGCTCTTTTCTCGTTTCTAATATGTTACATGTGTTTTGATAATACGCTTGTATTGTTGATCGTTCATCTAGTAATTCTCTTCCGAAGTAAATCATATTATATCGAGTAATCATAGTACATTCACTTTCCAGGTTGTAAGCCTGCACAATGCTGCTGAGAAATTTATGTCCTTGATTCCTCTTGTCAAGGCTTCCAAGGACATAAGAATAGCTGAAGTTGATTCAAACATAGAATTTATTGACGTTCCAAATGACCTGAAACTACTAAGAATGTTGGCAGGTGATAAATTCTTTCCCCTCTCCCAAGTAATTAGATGTATGTACTAAAGATTATCTACTATTAGCGCTTTTAAACGTATATTCTTTGGGGTTTTTCCTTTTTAAAACCAGTAATTACATGCTTTGAGTTCATTTCTAGGAGTCATCTAGTTCTTATTTTACTTTCTGGCAGGTGATAAATTCTTTCCTCTCTCCCAAGTAATTAGATGTTTATACTAAAGATTATCTACTATTAGCGCTTTTAAAGGTATATTCTTTGGGGTTTTTCCTTTTTAAAACCAGTAACTACATGCTTTGAGTTCATTTCTAGGAGTCATCAAGTTCTTATTTTACTTTCTCGCTGCTCCGACAGTTTAAAACTTTAAATATTGCTGGAATTCATGAGATGATGTAGGGGGGACTAAATTATACGAAAAATTATGATAGAAGAAATCTCAAAAAGAGTCCATGTAAAGGAAGGATATACCCATAACCTATTCTAAAACATACGTGTGTGTATATGCATGTGCACAAATCTATTGAAATAAATTAAAATTTGATTGAAAAAAATAGAATAGCTTTAAATACAAAGATGGAAGGCAGCACGGTAATTTATTACCTTGTATATGCAAGTGAATGAAATCTGATCTGATCTTGTATGAAATTGATTTTTTTTTTTTAAAGAAAATAAGGTCTCTGTTTAACATGTTAAAACTTAAAACTACCCTCCATCTGCGATATCAGGATTCAGAGCATTGATATGAGATTCATGATTTCAAATCAGGGATTTCCAACTTCTTGTTATTCAGTTCCTTACCGAACATTTTATTATTTTATATATATGCAACAATATAGGTTTTTTTTTATTATTATTTATTATAAAAATGTAGGAAAATAATTGAAAACATCCAACACTACTATGTTTATGAGAAGTTGGGAAAAGAGATGAATAATTTGGTGAGATGTTCTATTACTTTTTCTGCTTTTACATGGAATCCATCTCTTTGAGCGATGGGTAAGAAAATTTTTCCATGGGAAAAGAGAAAAAGGTGGACAACATCTCACCAATTACTCTCTTTTCCATCTTCTTCTCATAAAACTTGGTTTTCCAATAATTTCCAACTTTTTATCAAAATCACCCACTAGCAATGAAATTTATTCTTGTTAGTACATTTTGTAGTAGCAATTTGATCAGTTAGGCCGCTCAGAACTATTTTGAATTAACTTGATGCATATGATATGATGAGGTTTCTTAGTTTTTGATAAATATCATGGCTAAGCTAACATTTTATTGCTCCCTCTCTCTAGGGTTGCTTCTACGAGAAATTAAAGGCTTTTGGCGTGCTGCGCTGTTGCTCTCCATGCTGGAATACCCAATGGATGTTGATACCTGTAACACTAGTATAGATTCTCAAATTGAGCACTTGGAGTTGGACAGGAGAAGAGCAGAATTATTTAAGATGATTGAGAATAAAATTATAGAACTAGGTACTTTATTTTTTCTTTCTTCAATTTTGGGTTCACTTTCTATATTCTCTACAGCTCTGTTCAGATCAGAATTCTATTTATTGCATAACTGGACACTTGAAGAATCCTTCTCTTAAAAAAGACGAGTCATAACGCCATTCTTGATGTCCATTCCGAGACTCAAGTTTCGTCCTCGGTCCTTTTTTTTTTCCCCCTTTTATAAAAAAGGTCTTTTAACTCCGTGTATTTGAGATCTCTTGAAAGCAGGCTCGCCAACCAAAGCCTGACTAGCGATGGCAATGGGTTGGGTTTGGGGTGGGTTTTATTTGAGACGGGGGCAAGTATGGGCTCTTAAGAAGAAAAACCTCCACAAATTCTCGCTTGTGTAAACTTAACCTGCTCGACCTGACCCAACTTGAATGTAATATATATTTATTTAAATATCTTTACAATATTATATAATTAAATCAGGATGTGTCTAGAAGGGGTGAGGTGGGTTTGGACTTGCGCATGTAGAAAATGCTGCGGGTTTGGGTTTCTCAAAACAAAACCCACAACGGGTTCGGAGTTGGGTCAGCCATATTTATAGGTGGGTCAGGCTTGTATTTGGCCAAACCTGCCCCCCAAGCTCAGCCCATTGCCATTCCTGCACCTAACTGTGGTTGATGAGTGCTTTTGTTTCCCTTTTCTCTAATGGATTAATGTAGGTCTGGAGAAAATCTGGGAAACGAAACCGCTACTAAATGGGAAGGAGATCATCAATATCCTGGAGCTTAAAACTGAAGGACCGCTCGTTGGAAAATTGGTAAGGCACTCTCTTTCAATTTCGTTTTTCCAGAGAGGAGAAAAGTGAATTTGTGCAAGAAAGAGCTTGGGATATTGTTGTGATTGTATATATGATGACGATATTTGTGGCAGAAAAAGAAACTGGTGGAGTGGCAGTTGCGTCATCCTTATGGGAATAGGGAGGAATGCATTGAGTGGTTGAGGCAAACTTACTTCTCAAATTGTTTGGAGAATTCTGATGACATTTTGATGACCAAACTAACAGATAAGAGGAAACAAAAAGGGGAGGGGGTTTAGGTGAAGTTGCTGTTGCTGTTGCTGCTGCTGCTGCTTCTATACATACATGAGGAGCAGGGTTATGAAATTAACCTCAAATATTGCAAATATGTATATACCACTCACATGTAGTGTGAGGACAGTCTTGTTTATTTACAAGCAAAAGGCTGAATAGATGAAATTTTTGAAGTTCGAAAAACAGATTATGCTAAGATTTTTTCAACCAAATTCCATTAAAAAAAATTAATCAAGAAGTTGACATGATTATACAAATTTTAAACCAACAAAAATGGTCACATTTATAAAAAAATTGTTACATCAACATCTATTTTGATTGTTTTGAAGAAATTTTGTAGAGATAATCTAGTTGTCATATAAATTATTGCAACAAAATTTCTTAGAAATTCATCGGCTTACTCTTTGAAATAGACGACTATAAGTTTTCCTTGAACAAATAGTTGTAGTTTATGTGTGGGCGTGCACGCCATTGCATGGCGCATTCTCAGGTAGTTGTATCATATTTTGCACATATACAGGGAGGGTAACCAAGGAGCGACTTGGAAAATTTTGGGTGTAAAAAGCAACTGAGTCTTGATTTTGTTAATATTGAAGCTTCCCTATGCAATTGAGAGGAATTCTAAAATTAGATACAATAAGGTTTCCAAGTATTCCACGTAAAAGATATTGATAGTACTTGAAATGCTGTTATTCTAATAAATATTGGGATGGCTATTGCCTCCTCTTGATTTAAAAGGAGGAAGAAAAGGTGTAAATACATACATTTTCTTCTACGAGAATCCCTTATTTTAGAAATAATAAGGACATTTCATTTCAAGAGATAAATGAATGAAAATTTCAAGAATCTTTGTTAAGATTATCTATATGGCGAGACTATCTCTACCACATTTTATAAAGAAACTCAATTCATAAGTTAATAATATGATCGTATAAAAATTTGATGGACAAAAACAAATATACTTACTTCTGGTTTGAATTTTTTGATGAAATTTTGAATAGATGATCTATAGATGATCATCTCAACCAAGTTTTATGCAAAATATTATCCGTTTACCCTTCAAAATGGATGGTATTTATTATCTTAAAGTAAGGAATTCTTTTACAAAATTATTTATGTGTGTATATATATGCATCTATTTACATATTGACTCAATTAAATTCTATTTTTACGATGCACAATGTAAACTTAATTGCTTACTTTTGAATTCATATTTGATTTTCGCTCGTTTGAGTAATATATAAAGTTCAATGCATTCAATTAATGGCTGTGACCACAATTGTCTGTTATTGAAAAATAGGGTGCATTGATTTATAAATAAAAAATAAATTTTTAATTTAAAATATTCTAAAAAGAATAAAGGACTTTAAATCAAACATGATTAGAATTTCAATGTTTCATTTAAGAAATCGTACACGGAGAAAAATTGAACTCACGAACCTACTAAGTGGGAGGCTAGAGTTATTGAGCTATCTCTATCTCTAATCAAGAGTTCATAAGATAATTTGAACTATACCTTTTATAAAAAACAAATAACTTGATTATAATAGATAATTTACCCAATCCAATTTTTTGTGCCGCTTCCATTATTGTGCATTGCATGGTATAACTTTGCCACAACTAAAATGATGCAAGAATTAATCATTTGATATCATTATCGGAGAGAGCATAAGATCCTTCTAATTGAAATACTGGGTTGATCATGGTCACCGCTTCTCACAATCTATCACATGTTTGATTAGTATCATTTATAGAATCGATACTTACTTGAATATATTCTTGACAAATATTTTTATCCTCGAAAAATATCATATTAGTTCTATGAGATCTAGACATAATTAAAAAATTATATTTAAAAAATATTGTGTTGGGTTTAATTATTTTTTTTGGGTTGAAAGTGGGATATGGAAGGGGAAACGAGGGGTGTGTGGGTGTGTTGGGGAGGGGGAATGGATGGGCTAAAAATAGGGATTTCAGCGTATCGTCCAATTTTTATTTTTATTTTTTTAAAAAAAAAATTTGTACCATATATAATGTATTTGTGTATTGTTCAAAGTAAAAACTTGTCAAATAGTTGATCGATTTAGCATTGGCTTAGCTTTTTAGATGGCATCTTGCCCTTTTAATTGCTACGCCACAGAGAAATTTATGTCAAACTTGCCTTTTTGGCATTGGCGTTGGAGATGGCCTTATGCAAACATAAACGAACAATTTTTTTTGATCCAGTTAAACATTAGTTCAAGTTTTATGAGATATAAATTTTGAAAACCAGGTTATAAATAATATTTTGTTAATTCTCTAATTTTAGTGTGGACGCTTGTCTACTAGACCAATGAAAAATTAGTCGAGATGTGCCTAAACAAACTCGGATATTTTAACTGGAGATTTATAAACAAAAAAAAAAATTAAAAATAAAAAAACATAATAAAACATTGGCAGGCGGAACATTGACCATGCCTGAATTTGCAATTATAATTAAATAGAAATTCTTCTAAGTTTGAAGATAACTCCAACCAAGAATACTATTCCAATGGATGGCTTACGAAGTGGTCAACATTGTCTATTGACTTCCATAAAGCCAACTTATTCAAAATAATTGGTGGATTGAGAAATGGCAAAATGACTTAATCCAACAATTTTTTTATTCAATACAATTCTCAAATATAGGTTTGAAATGGATTTTTTTTAAACCAGGGCAAATAACACAGACTTAACCCGCAATCTAACCCAACCAAGATATATTATTTTTTTAAAACAAATATTATTTATAATATCATATAATTATAAAAAAAAATAGACTTCTTAAAATATGAGGAAATTGGTAATAAATTCAACTAAATAAATTTAAATTTACTAGTCGAGTTGAGTTCGAACTTAACTAGACTCAATATAATATTGCCATTCGTGATGGTTAGGGATTTCATCAAATATTATCTTAGGCCCTTCCTTAACTAACAATCATACCACTGTAACTTGTTTTAAGTTTGTCCCTTTGTGGATCATAAATGCGATAACAATTGTCACCAAAACTCGTCAACAGCAATCCTGGCCTTTTTAATTGTTCTTTATTATAGAGCGTCAGCGATGACAAATCTAATTAAGCGCATGGTAAATATATAGGTTTACATTGACGAAAAGGGTTGGTTTAGTGATACGTAATTATTATTTTATTTTGAGATTAAAGGTTCAACTCATAAGGTGAGAAGAATGTTTTTTCTTTATTTGCAGGATTAAGAGGAAACTTAAACCTCTATTTTATTTTTTAAAAAATAGATATATTTACATAATTTATTTTATGTATAAAATATTAATATTTTAAAAGTGTCAGATCAAGGGTTAGATTTGTACGGTAGAAAGAAGGGTTTTTCTTTATTTATAGGGTTAAGTAATATATTTAATTCTTTTTCTTTTTAAAGAAAAAGTAGATATATTTATTTATGTTTAAAATATTAATATTTTAAAGGTAACATAGAGAATAAATATTGTACAAGTGAAATTAATAAGAGAGAACAAATATTAGAGAGAGAATGAAAAGGAAAAGAGGGAGGAGAGATGCAACCGTATGACGGCATAAATAAATGCTGTGTGCGGGAGGTGCTTAGCTGCACAAAAGTTATGCGTTAATAGATCATGAGTACATGTCTGTTTATTGTCTTAACAGATGTAAATTATTTTGCTTCAAATAGAATACGACTTAGGGTAATTTTATTTCTATCCACGAATTTTTGCAGTTAATTCACCCATGATCTATATTAATATTGAAATAAGCTTCAAAATTGCCTAATAAAAATTGAGAAGTATATCTACCAATTAATAATTCTTTCAAATATATTTACTTTTAAAATTAGCATCCTAATTAGAAAAAACTTCCTTACTTTTAAAATTAGTTTCCTAATTAAAATATACTTCCTTAATAATATATTTTCTTAATTTGTTAAAAGGTTTATTAATACAAGGATTATAAATTCATTATTCATCAAAAATATACAATACTATCAAACTGGGCGGAATTAATTTATATTATTATATCATAATACTAACAAATATATTTTTTTCAACAAATGAGTTTACTATTTTCTTTTTCTTTTTTCTATACAATGAGGGCTCTAAATAAATAAAAATAAAGCAAAATTATAACTTAATAAACTAATTAAGAATTACTGGCTGGAAGCAACAAACATCATTTCTTTCAATCCCAATCCTTTCAAGTCAAAGGAAGAATATTCAACTATAATATATGTTTGTTTTCTTATTTGCCATGATAAATCTGTAATTAAAGTTATAATTTTAATTTACTTCTAGGTAGGAACTAAATTTTGTAGACGTATTACAAATATTTCAAACTGTACTTACTGTTTAATTACTATTCCAAGACTAATGTGAATTATTGTACAATCTCAATTCTGAAAACAAATGTGAATCATAGACTATAGTCTAATCTTATAGTCTAATATCGAGTCTGAAAAGTGGATATAATTAACAATAAATTATATATATTATAAATATTATTCTATTATACAATTTATGTTTACGTTTTGATATATTATATGACGGTGGATAGAAGTAAAAATTTAGTAGATAATTTACAATTGAATTAAAAACAATCATTATTTTATAAAAATTATGCCAATATTGATTTTTGTAAATTTATCCAACAATGTGGTTAAACTTAGTGGGTAATAAAGATTATCCCAGTAAAACCCAAAAAAATGGATAGATTGACAAATTTCGCTGATAGAAATAAAATCACCCTTGTTAATTACTAATCAAATCGACTAGGTTGTTTAATTTTTTTATTGTTGAAATTTAAATTTTGAATTATTTGATTTTCTATATTTTAGTAACTGATTAGTTGTTAGAAGTTATTTGATTGTTTAAATTTAAATTTTGAATTTGATTTTATAGATATTAGTTTCTAGCAAGATTTTAAAAGTTTAAATTAGTTTAATAATCAATTAGATAATAGTGACATTACAGGAATAACAATAATATAAATTAGTTTTGTAGCTATATTAATTTAATTTTAATTATTTATCCATAAAAGTTTGTATTTTAAACAAAACCTTGGACCTTAAAGTATTGGTATAAAAGTTGTGTTCTTAAATAGATAGAGAAATGAATATTCGTCCTTAAAACTAATTGCCCCTATTTTTATTTATTTAATTAAAGTGGATGTACTTATTAATCTAGTGGATTTTTTAATATTAAATCATTAATAAAATAATATTTATAAAATTAAGTCAATAATATTTTTTGTCAGTCTATCCACATTCGTGGATTAATTTAGTAGACAACGCGGATTAACTTAATGACGCGGATTAATTGCAAGATATCGTGGATAGAAATAAAATCACCCAATAAGTTATTGGGTGATATTTTTTGAATTTGCATACAACTCGGTTTGTTGTCGGGTGACACAACTTGACTCGATAATACTCATTAAGCAAATAATTTCTATAAAAAAAAATTTAAAAAGTCTAAAGTTTTTTCACCGAAAACAATATAAAAAATAACTAAAATTATTTCAAAAGTAGAGATAAAATTCATAAATCTTAAAATAGGTACAGATTTTAACAAGATTCAATAAACTTTAATTGTATTAAAAGTTAAAAGAAAATTAACGGGTCTAACGAGTCACCCGAATTAGTTAAGGGTGAACCCGTAACCGACCCGTTATCATTTCATGTTAATCACGTGAATTTGATTACCAGCAAAATTTCTTAAGGGTTCACCAATTAACTTAAATTTATTCAATTTGTGTCGTGTTATCTTGTAATGTACAGTTCTGTCAGCTCTACGTGTAAATGTCCAATTGCGATTCTCTTTTGCAAGTTATATTAAACCAATTTGTGAGCAAGTTATTGATGAGTATACGTAAATAAATAAGAGCAAGTATGCAAAAGAAAATATTAAATATGCAGTAACAATGTTAATTAACGTTTTAATTAAATATTCTAGCACTTTAAAATCACGTGTAAAATGTTACAAAAAAATGCAACTAAGATCCTATTAACTAGAGTATTAATTGTTTTGACGGTTAATAGCCATACTTTAAATACAAAAACTAGAAATTAGGTAGAAGGTCTTACTACACATTGATTTTTACTAAAACTCCAATGAATAATATTTTTTTGAATGAAGGGCCTATTTTTATTTGGTAATTAGTGTAAGAGGCTTATTTTGTTTTATATTTTAAATGAAGGTATTTGAATAAATTTAAATATCATTTAATTAATAAAAACATGTTATATATTACCTAAATTACCCATTTTTTATGAAATTTGCACAAAAAATATGGATATTACAGTGAAATATAGACTGCAATATGAACTTTGCACTACAAATATGGACTGCAAAGTTCACATTGTAGTAAAATATAGACTGCAATATGAACTTTGCACAAAAAATATGGACTGCAAAGTTCATATTGCAGTGAAATATAGACTGCAAATTTCATATTGCAGTGAAATATAGACTGTAAAATTCATATTGCAATCCATATTTTAATGCATATTGGTATTTTTTAGTTTATTTTAAGGGTTGTGATGTCATTTTATAATGAAAAAAAAAAACACATGTCATATTATCAATAAAATAAAAAATAGGCCATTTATTTACAAAAAAATTATTCATTGGCTTTAGTGTGAAAATCTTTCTCTAATAAGACCCTTTTTTTAATTGTCCCATACAAAAATATGTTAGATGTCCTTGTATGTAACTTATAATAATGGTATATTCATAATAATTAAAAAAAAATACATGATTTTATAGTCAAGTTAGATCACGACCAGTACGTTTCGCGTATATAATTTTTATTAAACTCTTATTTTGTTTATTTGGTTTACATAAAAGTTAAGAAATGGAAAACCAGTGTCACACTCCAATTAAGTGTGCATTTTATTATTTTATGGATCAACTTTTGTGGACCAAATCCACTTTTACACAATTATTAAAGCATTAATTATTACTTCTTTAAAGAAAAAAAAAACAGAAAAGGTATTAATCTCATTATTTTGTTGCAATGACAAAAATTCTTCTATCCAAAACAAGATGCCTTATTAGATAGGCTGGCTCACTCAATTTTTTTTAAGTAATATTTTTCAGTTAAGTTTTATGGTAATTAAAGTATTATTTCTAGTTATAGTATTTTAAAGTTTTACAGAAAAGTTAAGAAGAAGGAAACTAGTTTTGCGTATTTTATTATTTTATGCATCAAGTTTAGACAAAATCCTATCATATGCAATTATTAAATTATTGTATTTTTAGATAACATATAAATTTTGAGAAATTATATATATTTTTTTCAAAAAGAGAGAGGTCTATTTCTCTTTTTTTATTACGAATAACACAACTTTTTCATTTCATGTAAGATTGGACATTTCTACCAATAGGCTAATATATAATAAACTTCCAATTAAGTTCATCAAACAGTTTTATTGCCCCTAGCTAAATGCATGGTCGCATTCATGTAAAATTTTGGCATCAACTACTTGGCATAGCATAACTGCCTAAAGGATATTTTGTTATCTCTTTTTATACAAGCAATAGATATATTTAAGTAATTTGAAAAAATAAAATAAAAGAGACAGTACCACTTGAACTTAAATTCGGAGACATGGACGCAAAGAATATTTATAGGTTATATTTTTATTTAAAATTTACCTTTACAAAAATGCTCTTAATTACTAACTATCTAAGAAAGAAAATCCTAAAGTGTATATTTATGTCAAGAAATTCAAAGAATAATGTTCTAAGTATTAATATCGGAATTAACATTTAGGGTGCATTTGATTGGCCATATTTTCCATTGAAAATATGGTTTTTCTACCCAAATTGCCACTTTTGTGCGGTTTGATTGTTAATAAAAATTTGGCAGTCAAACTCCTACTTTTAGCACTGTTCATGTACTTTTTCATGTAAACAAGGAAAACATTTTCTTTAGGTGGGGGTTGTATTTATTTTCCAGGCAATTGCACATTTTTCGAGACAAAATTTTACCCATTTTTTATATTAAAAATGTTATAACTTAAACTACAAAATTCAAAATTTAATAAAAAATTAATTTTTAAAATATACTAATCAAGATCAATTAAATAAGATCTATCATGACTATAAAATAATTTAAAAAAAAATACCCATTATTTTTTCAATATTAAAAATGCCATAATACAACTAATATTTTTTGGGTAGAAAATTAAGACAATCAAATACATTTAATTAACATTTTTTATACAACTTAATTTTAAGTAATTTAATTGTCTAAAACTTATTTTTTTTTAATATAAATTATATGCTTGCAATTAAATACACCTTTAATAGAGTCCCCCCCGCACCAAATAATACGCGTTTTTTAAAGCTTACTTTTAGAATATACTAGGTATTGCCCGTGCCGTCCGGCACGGTGAAATAAAAAATATTAAATACAAATAAAGAGACCCCTAGGTATTGTCCGTGCCGAACGGGGTGGCAGTGTAAAAAAAATTAACATTTAGATTAACCAAAAAATACATAATACCTAAATAGTGTGCAATCCAAAACATATATTAAGAAAACTATATACACAACCTATATAACTATAAAGCGCGGGGGTGGGGGGAGGATATATTTGATCCGACCAGATTGAGGTGATTTTTAATTGAAAAACTCGAAGTGTCTTCGTTTATGATATGCTTAAATTTAAACCCGTTTTACTAATTCATTAAGGTCGGGATGGGTTAATAATCATTCACCAATATATACAAAAATTAACATCCCATTATTGTTACAATGATGTTATAAATTTATAAAATTTTAATTATAAATAGATTGCACCATTAGCAGTAATCATGGTTTACAAAAGTAATATATTTTTTTTAAATAAAAGAAAATAAACTATTTAAGTTTGTAAAAGATTAAATAAAAACAAATATCTTTTTTATATTCTTAAACTAAAGGAAGAATTAGATTTGAATGTAAGTATATGAAGAAAAAATGTGTTTAAAGAGAGAAAAGTGGGTTACAATAGGCATGGATTAATAAATTTTAAATATGAATATTTTAATAAATTTTAGTTTTTATATTTAAAGTTAATGTTTTTAATTTTTTCAAAAGGTATGGATTTTATTTTATAGGTATGGATTAATAAATTTTAAATATGAATATTTTAATAATTTTTAGTTTTTGTATTTAAAGTTAATGTTTTTTTATTTTTTTTAAAAATGAATAAGAGAGAAAAGTGGGGAGAAAGTAGATTGGTAGAATATAAGAAAGACAAAAAAATGTTGAATTTTTTGATTTGATATCCTAAAAGTACATCTAAGGATTCAAATTTGTTGTATTGTTTGTAAATAAATCTTGGCCATTAATATGGTGATGTGATGTTCTTAGGAAAAAAATTCACATCCAAAGGCTAACAATTTATGTGTATTTTTTAAAATAAATCTAAGTCATTGATTAAATAATTTAGTGATGTGACATTTCCTTTCCTTATAATATAGATATACAGTAACATGAACCACGTAAGAATAGGACATGTGTAATTTCCACATCACGAGTGACATGACCTGGAAGTGAAGCAGCTGCTTACCTTCACAACTAAGAAAAAATAATTGAATAAAATAAGCAGTGTGAACATATCAACCTCAAAGAGAATCAGTTACCAACATTTATTTGACCTTCTAGATGTACTTAATCTCATTAAAAAATAAAAAATTTAAAATTTTGGTATCCTTACGTAGGGTCCGGATCTCATACGGACCGGAATTCACGGACCGTCCGTACGGACCGGCCCGTTTGGCACGCTTCCCGATGGAATTTTTTCATGAAATTTTGTGGGGATGTTCTTCATCGTGTGTAGAACATCTCCACCAAATTTCATCAAAAAATTCAACCGGGAAGTAGGTTAATTACATGATTGAAAAAAACTGGTCCAGAAATAGATATATAAAATCCAATATTTTTCAATCATGTAATTAACCTACTTCCCAGTTGAATTTTTTGATGAAATTTGGTGGAGATGTTCTACACACGATGAAGAACATCCCCACAAAATTTCATGAAAAAATTCCATCGGAAAGTGTGCCAAACGGGCCGGTCCGTACGGACGGTCCGTGAATTCCGGTTCGTATGAGATCCGGACCGTCCTTACGTAATACCACAATGTATATATATATATATATATATATGTGCGCGCGCAATAAAAAAACAAAAACACGATACTAGCTAGTCATAATAACACACCACTAATACTATTCAATGTTTTTTAATTTCATAGTGAAATATATGTAGTGTGCACTTAAATATATATATATATATATATATATTAGCTTACACAACACCGATAAGTTTAATATTTTTAGAGAAAAAAATGTAGTCTTATATGTACTTGAATATTAGCTTATATATTTTCCACATACAATGCGTGTTTAACTTGTCTATATTTAATTTGAATACAAGAATTAAACAAAAGTATAAGTTGTTTTTAGTGGTTTAGCATATATTTAATTTTCATATAATCAAATATTTGAATTTTGTTGAAAGCATATCATTATAAATAATTAAGAAGAAGAAGACTGATGAAAGCATATCAAGAAAAAAAAACAGAAAGCCTATTATTTTTATTATTTTCTTTTAAAAGGAAATTAAGTCTAAAATATCTTTCTATGAAAATATTAAAATTTTTAAAGGGAATACAATGGAACCGTAAAATCATGATATGCTATATTTTAATTTCTTAAATTAGTATATGCTTAAAATTAAATATTTTAAATTTTGTTGGAAGCATATACGTCAATTATGAAGAAGAAGATCGTTAAAAGCATATCATGTTCAAAGCAAAAAAGCAAAAAGGCAAAAAAAATTAGAAGGCATATATTTTGTGACCTCAAATGCATTTTCATATTTGAAAATAAAAATGGTTGAAAAGAAATATGTATAGATTTTTTAAAAACTTTCTACAGATACGAAATATTAAAATTCACCATTCCATATTATTCTAATAATATGAATTCTTTTCTCAATTTTCTATTAGTTTTTAAAAAATATATAGACGATGGGTTGTAGATATTCTAAATAAAACTTATTGGTTTACACGGTTAGCGGATACAATGAAATGGAGTTAATATATAACAATATATGGAAAATAATTTTAACTGCAAGTGAAATGGTGACAAATGTTTGAAATCGAACTATCACTCCTCATCAAACTACACTTGAAACTAACTTCTGAATTATTTTTCACTTTTGTTAAATATTTATTTCACATATAACTATATATATGCGAAATAGCACACATAGTTAGCGTAAGTTAAAGAAAGGTAAAATACATTAAATCCCCTTAAACTACTATTGTTCGACACTTTGCCTCTTGATTTATAAAAGTCAACAGTAAACCCCTAAACTATCATATTTTAGCATGTCACACTTCACTCCAAATTTTAACGGAACACATGGACATGACTTACACATGCCCACCTTTCAACTTGTATCGACTAACTTAATCTCATTACCAATCAATCTTATTTATAAAACCATCATATTCATCACTCTTTCTTTAACCTAAAAACCCTAATTTTAGTGTCACGATCTTCTGCCCATTCCAACCTAAAAAGCTTATCTCTAGTACTTTAATTTTCTTCTTTCCATTTGACTTAAAAACAATTTTGTCATGAATATATTGGTATAACTTATTTATAACGAAAGCTTAGTTTTGACGCCAAAATCACCTATTTTGGCAAACTTATTACAACCTCTTCTTTTGACCCTAAAAGGTCGAACATCTAGGGTTATGCTATCCCTTTATTCTCCTTTAATTTCTCTTTACTTGTAGAGTTGACGCGCAAAAAATAGTGCAATTGTTTATACTAAAGTGTAGGCAGTCAAATTGTAATATAATACTTCGGAAGTTCAAGTGTCAAACCACAGAAAGGGGGCAAAAAGCTTATAGGTCATGTGTTGACAATTAAAATTAATCGATTTAAAAGTGTAGTTTGAATTGTGTTTGTGAAAGTGTGAAAACAAACTTTATGAGATTATTCTTGTGAGATTATTCTTGTATTAAAAAAAAAGCAAAGACTTTGGGGAATCATTTGTTGTTTATAGTAACCATGGTTTGTGAATCCAATTCGGCTTATCCATTCGCCTTAGTGTATTTTATATTTGCTTATCAATTGGAAGCCTATACGTTGGCGGTAAAAGATTTCAAAGAAATACAACCAATCCAATTCCACTAAGCCACCTTATGAAGGAAGATAGACGTCATATTTAAAGGAACAAATGAGCAATTAGATAGCTCTCAAATATATGCACAAAGTGTGTTTAAGTGTTGCAGGTGATAAGAAAAAAAAAACCATACTTTACACTCAACCACAAGATGTGATCATATTTGAAATAAACCTCTCAAATTTTATGTGAATAGCATAGCCATCCATTTATAATGGTAGTTGTCGAATAATATATGTTTACTTGAAATACTTTGTTTGTAAATTAATAATCTAATTAGCACTCATTATACATGGCATAAAGAGTCTAAGTATCACCTATATACTAAACTTATCAATTAATTACCAAAGAACTTCATATACACGATATAAGGAGCTAAATGAGATTAAAATAGAAATTTCATATTTTTATGGTGTTTTAAACCATCAAAGATTATGGAACAAGATCAATATATTACAAACACAATTATTTCGACAACACTAGGCATGAAACTTAAGGATCGAATTGAAAACTTGGCTATGCTTTACTTTACAATAAATTCACCCCTAGCATTGGCTAGGTAAATTACCTTTCCATAGATGATGAAAATATGTTAAAGATGAAGGTGAATCAATGAAACACTTGTATTAATAAATATGAAAAGAGTTGTTACAAATACAAGAAGAAGAAGAAGAAGAAGAAGAAGAAGAAGAAGAAGAAAGCTTCACTCTATTTCTCTCTTTAATTACAAGAAATAAATCTCAAACTATAATTGCCCCTTAATGCTTGGTCCTTGCTCTCTATTTATAGATATACAAAGGAGGGTGGAAGGCAAGTTGGCAGTTGCAAATAGATCTTTTGGCAAGTTGATGTTGGATAAGCAACCTAAAAATATCTCCAAACTTGCTTTAGGATAAAGAATACTCCTAGTAAGATCGATTTTACTCCTCCCTCACTTTTTCCACTGTTTTGTTCCTACTGCACTCCAGTTCAAGAATTTCAAGGAGTAAGATCGATCTTACTAGTCTTACACCTGTTCTGATTCTTTCTGAAATTTGCATAAACAAGCTAGTAAGAAAATGGGATCTAGTAAGATCAACCCTACTACTTCAGAAAGTTGACAGCCTTATTTTAATTTGTTTCTTTGAATGCTTTGATTCTTGATCCAACATTTCTTTTTATTAACATGATCCTTGTTACTCTCCTTTGTATTTTTTGAAGGAGCCTTTTAACATCAAGAATAGCTTGCAATAATATGTTAATATGATAATTTACTATGAATTAACAAGTCGCAATTCGAGTTTTTTTTTTAGTATATTTAGCTATTCAAACTCAATATAATACTTACATAATTGCATTTACACAGTCATTATAATACGTTTATGAAAAGTACATACACATTGTGTGTTTACTAGTTATGAAGAAGATAGTTACATATATATATACATATAAAAATACATATCTATACTTATCTACATATATGTGCGTGGTCGATTTTATGGGAAGATAATAGATGCCCATTGAATTTTTGATTTTTCTTCACCCTATTTTTCTACAGAGACCGGTGGATCAATGGTGTTAGGCAATAAATATTTTTCTATAGATGCCTTTTATTGCCCTTTTTCCACATGTTGGCTTTTGACTGCATGAGGTTTTTTTTTATGTCTCTCCATAGGGTATGGCCACCTTGGTGGCTATGGGGTTAGAAACCCCACTTGAACCGACATAATTGCATTTGACTATGTTAAATATTTAAAGATATTTAAATTATTGTATATATTAGATACCACTTAAATTTAAAAAATATATTTAATATTGAAATAAAATAATATATACATACTCTTTTGGATATAAACTATTATTATAAGTAAAAGTGGTGGGCGACATTTATTAACGGGTGAGAAATATCTCATGCTTTTATATTTTTTTGCATGTTAATTTTTTTTTTATATTCAAAAAAGCTTGAGATGATATTTTTCACTATCTTCCAAAATAAATTTTTCAATACTTAATTAAATAACTCGACTAACCAGATTTTTTAAGGAAGTCTGCCTGTTTAAGGGCCTCAATACTTTAGGCTTAGGGTTGAGGTTTTTTAATTCAGGGGGTGAAATGCCAAAAGTGAATATTTCAGGGTGGGGGGTAATTATATATAATTTATGGAAAATAAAAAATAGGTAGAAACTTCTACAGCCCACTTTCACTTTCACTCTCCCTCTTCCTCTTTCTCTCTCTTCCACCTAAACGCGTTCTCCCAGGACCCCGTCACCCCTCTCATTTTCTCAACAACACCACAACCACAACCACAAATAAAAATTAAAAACTATATAGAAAACGTCAATTTATTTATTTATTTAACATTGATTCACCCACTGAAATACTCCTCTTTGACAAAATCAGCCTATCATTTTCATATTCATCCCCCTATATACTTTCCTAGAAATTTCTCTCCAAACCCAATTCCCACTTCTCAAAAACGCACATATATACACACCCCACAAATCCCATTTCTCAATACCCAATTCCAACTTACATCTTTTTCTCTAGATTTACACTTTGACATAAGAACATCTCTCTGTTCAACTTTCTTGATAATATATACAGTATAGTTTGTTAAAACAAAATGGAGAACAATAACAACCAGTATTCTTCTTTCTGGCAATTCAGCGACCAGCTCCGCATCGATACCAATAACTTCTCCAATCTCTCCATCAACAACGACAACAACTCTATCTGGAGCAATTCTTATGCATCATCCAAAAGGCCCGAGGATCGCCGCAACTTCGATTTCAGAATCCCCGAAAAGGTCAATCCCTCAAACACCGCCTTCAACTCACCATCATCGGATCGCACCAGTCGATTCAACGATGAGTTCAAGATCGGATCGGTGCAGAACATGGCCGGAGTTGGACTCAATGGAGGGTTTAACAAAGGGGTTTATTCCAATCCCTCGATGAATTTCAACTTCAATAACAATAATAGTATGGATAATTTCCCGATCAGTTCGAAGAATTACAGGAGTGGTAATGGTAAAGGTGAAGTTGATCATTTTAAGAACAATAGTAATAATCAGTATGGAGGTAAAAATGGGAAGAAGAATAAGAATGTTAAGAAAGAGAATAATAATAGTAATAGTAATGGTAATGGTGAGAAGAACAGCGTGGACAAGAGGTTCAAGACACTTCCACCATCGGAGTCTCTGCCGAGAAATGAGACGGTTGGTGGATATATTTTTGTCTGCAACAATGACACCATGGATGAGAATCTCAAGAGGCAGCTCTTTGGTATGTATCAATTTCTCTGTTTTTTATGTGTTGTTTAGATTACATATTGTGCCTGAAAGTACGTACTTTTACTCTTAGCCTCCCCCAAGAAAATGAATTTAGGTAAAGTGGAAAAGAGCCATAAAAAAGGTTCATTTCTAAGTAAAAGGTATACAATCGAACACCAAAAATTTCTTTCAGATAAACCATCCAAGTTAGAAACTATGTCATAATTGTATGGAAAAATTAAATATTTTTGACCTAGAAAATAAATACAATCAAACACCTTTATGATTTTCCATGGAATTTAAATGCCCAGAAAAAGAACTGTCTAGAATTTAAACATTTTCTACCCTAATTCCATGCTTGGTATAATTAATTCTTTTGACCATATTGTATGGTCCAATTGATTTATTTGTTGTGCTATTTTTTAATTTGGGTTTGTTGAATTAATTGTGCAGGTTTGCCTCCACGCTATAGAGACTCAGTCAGGCAAATAACACCGGGGTTGCCTCTTTTCCTTTACAACTACTCCAACCACCAACTCCATGGAGTCTTTGAGGTTTGTTTTTTCTTCTTTCTTTACTTAGCATTTTTCTAAATAAAGTTGGTGAAGTTGTTTTGCAAGTTCTACAAAGTTAAAATCCGGACCTGGACTCTCACTATCTTGTTTATCAGAATTATCACATTTAGATGTTTTACTAACTCATTAGGTACATTTGTAAATTATGAGTTTAGACGTTTATTAGTGATGAGCCGATGAATAAGAAAAGAGAAACAATGTGTGTCTCAGAAGTGAATCTTGTCGCAAAATCCCATAAACAAATTTGCTGGTTGAAATGCGATCTATGGGTTCTCCTCTTTACTGTTTTCTTAGCATCTCGACCAATGAATTCACATGTACATGTGGGAGTACTTTTAGCTTCGTGGCATTGTTTGAGAAAAAAGTAAATGTTGTACACTCTGTATACCATATATTGCTTTAGGACTAATCATGATCAACATAGCGTTGTGTATTTTATTGTACACCTCAAGGCTCAAGCTAACGACTATAACAAATTGCTCAGGCTGCAAGTTTTGGAGGAACAAACATTGATCCAACAGCCTGGGAGGACAAGAAGAACCCGGGTGAATCTCGCTTCCCTGCTCAGGTTTGTTTTTCTCAATTTGAATTTTGTTTTACAAAGAACAACTATTTTTCATTTCTTATCATTTGATTTCAAGATGTTATTCAGTTGTGTTTCTTGGTTCAAACTCGTTTAAATTCACAAATCTTTTGTTTTTGGATTGTATAGATCCGAGTTAAGACGAGGAAAGTTTGTGAGCCTTTGGAAGAGGACTCATTCAGGCCAATTCTTCACCATTACGATGGCCCCAAGTTCCGCCTTGAACTAAACATTCCGGAGGTAGTTTACACTCAAATTGGTGCAACCTTTTTATATATACAATAAGAACTTTAATCCCTTAAAGGTCCATTTTGGCTGAAAATTGGCTGTGAAGTTGAAATTAGCAATTTTTTTCACATTTGATTTGAATGTTTGATTAGTAGTCTCATGTGTTGTTGGGATTTTGCAGGCAATCTCTCTATTGGATATATTTGAAGAGAACATGCCATTGAAGAGCACACAAAACACTAACACAAACACAATATAGTGGGAAAAAGCAAGATGATATAAAGCAAAAATAGGGATTATATATATAGTTGTTTGGCTATAATATATACATGTGGAGTTTTAAGAGTTTTGAGTTGCAATAATGTAAGGGATCTATGTAAATACCAAGCTTTGTTATGTATAATAACATAACTACTTTTTGTATGAGGCTGTTGTGGGATTATTTATTTATTTTGGTGGTGGTGGTGGTGCTTGAGGCTTGGTCTTTGTGTTGAAAAGCACAATAATAATAATGAAATACAATTTTCAGTGACCAAGTTGGTAAGACTAGAACTTGATATTTCTATGCTTGATTATGTTATTATTTTTCCAACAACAATGGAAATATTTCTTCAAAAGAAAAGTCTATTGATCACATATCATGTCTTCCATAGGCATTGTACTTCACAACAAAAACAACATTTTTTTTTCTTAAATTTCCTTCTGTTTCTTTCAAAAGCCAAAAGAAAGTATCATACATATCAAATTCCAACCACCAAAAAAACAACACCACTTATCTACATTCCAATTCTTCCGGTGGCCACCGCGAAAATACCGGAGGCGATCAAGAACAAGTGGGACAATGCACCAACCCGTTCTCATTACACTCACTACACCTCTCTTTGTTATCCCCCACCACCACTTTACAACTCCCTCCACAATCCAAACACGGCACGAACCTCGCCCCACCACACCCCTCGCACCCTTGCCTCCCCACCCCTCTCTGAATCCCGGCCCAATTCAGCATCCTCCTCAACCGACCCATCTCGTTTAGACCCGTCACCTCGTCCACTCCCCCTATATACCTCCCCTTGACAAATACTCTCGGCACGCTTACCCCTTCTCCCACTAGCTCTTTCACCTCGTTCAAGAACCCCCCGTGCAATGACACATCACGCTCGTCGAATATGAACCCGTGGAGTTCTAGGATTGATCTCACTTTGTTGCAGTCCTCGTATGTGCGACGGACACCGCCTAATGATGTTGTGTAAATGACTAATGAGTCAGCTCCACCAGGTGGGCATTTCTCCGGGTAGTCACAAAGTGGGTCGCGTTTAATTGGGTTCAGTCCCTTTCCCTCCTTTTCTCTCTCTACTCTGAGAAAATATTCAATGGAACAATTATGAGTAGATTTCGTGGCGTTACTATACGAATGAATAGGAAATAAAGCAGCCAAGTACAGGCGTACAGCTTGTACATAAATCATAATATAGTTGCAGAAAAATGTACCTAAGTAGTGCATTGATGCCTTTGATGGTATTATTTTATGTGAACATGTCATCGTCGTCATCATCATCATGTGTAATATTAAAAATTAATTTGTCATAATTGCAATTGTTATATCGAAAACGTTTTGACTAACCTGTCTCTTAGTAGAAAAATATTCTGTTTGACCGGCTTGTACCCGTCAGATTCTACTGCAGCCACAAACCCAACTCGGGATTCGGGCTTAGCCAACTCAGCTTGCTTCATCTCGGGCTTTCTGAAGTTGAGTTTGTTCAACCCGGTCATTGACTCGCTCTTCTTTAACTCGGTGGGCTTTGAGGAGAGCTTTGTGTCCAGTTCTTCGAGCGTGTGGAAAGAGAAACTCTTCCTTTTCACTTTCTTCGTTGGTGCCGGACTATCTTTCCCCGCCGGGCTGGGATTCTGTGGGGAAGGTGCAGGGCTGTTTAGCGTGGGCTTGAGCACTTCTAAAGCCTTGCTTACTTCGTCCCAGCTTTGTGGGGGACCTTCAATTAGATGATAATTGTTATAATTTTGTATTGAAAGAATTAATAAAAAGTTTAATATTGCTCAATCAATACATTACAAAATAATTCATTTATGTAATAAAATAAAGAAAGAGGTATTTGTCCATTTAATTACCTTCTTTTCTAAATGAAAAAGAAACTCAGAGTTTATATTTTTAGAAATTACATAATTTTTCATATTATTGAGTATATGGTACAAATTTTTTTTGGGTTATTTTCTTGGTTCGTCTAACGTGATTGAAGACTACGTACTTAAATCCTGGTGGTTTCCAAGACAATCTATGCAGCACATACGGCCCTTAGCGATTGGCGAGCAGTGTGGTTAGCTAAGCATAAGCCGGTTTTGCCAGAGACGGAACACGCTAAAGAAAAATGGCAACTACCGCCAGCGGGGTTCTTTAAATGCAATGTGGACGCTGGAGTTTCAAATATGGGGCAAAAAGTCAGCTTTGGGTGCGTTTTAAGAAATGAAGACGGAGCTTTTTTGACTGCAACTAATGGCTGTTTTAACGGGTCTTCCACCCCTCTCATGGCGGAAGCAATGGCCATTCGGGAAGCTCTTTCTTGGATCAAAGAACAGGATATTGAAAGGGTCATTGTTGAGTCCGATTCAAAGCTAATTGTTCACGCCTTGAATGACAATTCGGACGACTTATCTGTTTTGGGTCCCATAATTAGTGATTGCAAATTCTACATGCAGGGTATTAGCCAATGTAGCGTGTGTTTCGTGCGTAGATCAGCGAATAGTGTGGCTCACGAGTTAGCTCGTGCTGCTCTTTCCATGTTTGGTCGGGCTTGGTGGGATTTGTCACCTCCCAGTTTTATTTCGAACTTATTGTATGCGGATTTGATTTGATCTATTGAAGTTTTCTCATTTCAAAAAAAAAAAAAAAAAAAAAAAATCCTGGTAATTTTATAAAATTCAAAAGTCACTTCCTCCATAACTTATATGGTAAATTAAACTCACAAGTTTGAAAATATACTATTCAATTTTTCTATCATCCGCTGCATGTCTAAGTGGAAAAGATGCAGAGTAATAGCCACATTCCACTCGTCTCATGTAGGACAGGTAATTTTCACCCATCTAAGATACAATTAGCAAAGTATTAAGTTTATACTTCTGCTATTGCATGAGGATATATAATTTAGCCAATTTACAAATTTTACTTCAGCATTTTGAAAGCTCCAAATTTTGATTCTCCGTAGTCAAATCAAGAAACTTTTAAGAAATTAAGGTTGTGTTTGGTTGCTATTTCTGAACAAGATTTTAAATTTTTTTTCTCAAAACACAATTTAAAATCAACTCTACTTTCACACTTCCCAAAATTTATTTCACTATACTTTTTCTCTCTAATTTTTTTTTAAAACGCATAACTTTAAATCCAAAAATCAAAAAATAATAAAAAATATATATTTGAAACCTACTCATCGAGATCTATAAAATAAGATCCATTGTGACTATTTTTTGAAATTTTTTATGCGTTTTTTTCATTGGTTGAAAAAAAGTCAAACAAAACCAAATTCACTTTTCAACATAAAAACTCTAACTCAAAACATTCAACCAAACACAAAATTTTTAAAAACTTGTCTAGAAAACTTGTCTAAAAACATTAACCAAACACCACCTAAGGGTTTTTTTTTTCTTGCAAATTAAGGAATCAAACAGTACATAAATTTGTGGAATAGACAAAACTTGTGTAATATTTAGCTAAGAGAAATGGACTATTGTAAGAAAAAATTGTTGATATGTGACACCACACTATCATTAGGAAGTGTTAAACACTCAATATTGTCTCACCTTCAATTGCGTTGAGTTTCTCGAGAATTGGGGATGGCACGTGCGTGGGCTTTTCTTCGTGTTCCTGCTCTGAATATTCGGCCTTTCTCCACGGCTCTTCGATGGTTGCGATGTTGAAGACTGAGAAACTTGCCGGAGCCGGACGGTACACGTCCACAGTGGCTTCAATACGTTTGGAAGAAGTACACCCCATTCTTTCTCAGTTTCCTAGTGAACTAAATGTATCCAATATTTAGGGACAAGTATTTGTGTGTGTGTGTGTGTTTTTGTAGTTGGGCTTATCTTTTTGTTTAGAGGGGGTGGATTATTATTAGAATGAGAATTGTGTGGTGTGTTTTGCTTTGTGCATTTTCTGCATTACATGAGAATATAGCCAAATCTGTTTCATGTGAATCCTAATGCAACACGTAGGACCATGGTGACTTGAAATTTTCTTCTAAAAAAATGTTTTATTTTGAGACCACAATTATTATTTTTGGAAATTTGGACCACAAACATAAATAACAAACTCTAGGTGCAAACTTAATTGAAAATTGGTTGGGGAGAGGAGCTGGAACTGGGTAGGGTAAACTCTTTTTTCCCCATTTAATTTCACATATTTTGGCGTTTCTTCATATTTATCGGTTTCTAGTGCTTTTTTATTTGCTTTAATTTTTTTGTGAAAAACAAATATTACTCCAAGTACTTTCAACTTATAATTAGTAAATCAAGCATTTAATGCTTGTGCATCAAAATTTAAAATGTATACTGCTCTTGTTGAAACTACTAATATACTTTGAGATTAGTAGATCATGTCCCTTTATATACGCTTGAGAGAGTATAAAATATAAAATATATTATGGATTAGACGTATCGGATAAATAAGTTGGATAAAATTATTTAATGATATTTAAATATAATAAATAATTTCATATTTTAGGTGTGATTCTTTAGTTTCTTGCTCTGTGTTGAATAACACGCCTTTATAAGATTAATAATTCACCTTGTTATCTAATCCTACGTAACATCAAACATGAGGTATTATAACTTTATCCTTTCTCCTTACATTTTTATAAAATTTAAGGACTAAGATGCACCAACTTTCTTAGAGCACCAACAATAATAAGCTTAAGTATATAGTAAGTATGATATATTTATCCTATTTAGTTGGATTTTTAAATAATATTATAGTTGTTATATGATTAAAAAAATAGATAAAAAATATTATATAATATTTAATGCTTTATGACTGATTTAGACTATGAATGCTACTTGTTCCTGCATATTAAATATTGAGTATCAAAGTTTTGTATAATAGATATTTGAGTGCTATTTTAATCGAAATTCGTTAGTTAACATGGTGAATCGTGAACTCATTTTACCCCTAAACAAGAGTAATATATTTTGTCTTTTTTCAGAGATAAATTGAGCTAGATATAGATTTTGAGACGAGCTTAAGGGAGACGATAGAGAATCAGTTTTATGCGTCAAAGATGGTTGATAAGGTACTCCAAAAATTGCTCTCCAACGTTCACCAGATGTATGTATAAAATGGTTGAACATGAGATATAAAAAGAAGTGGTGGATATTTCTAAATGGTAAAGTGGTAAATCAAGAAAGATTCATTTTATTTCTTTCTTTTCTTTTCTTTTTTTCCATCCCAGTTAGTCAATGCCAATTTGCTACAACCTGCTTGAACCTCAGAAGGTGCAGCATACGACTATTGAGCCTCTTGGCCTGTTTTGTTTGCTTTTTATGAAAAGTCCTCCCGCGTTTTTGCAACAGTTTTCTCTTCCTTCTGTATTGGATTTGGAGAGAGAGAGAGAGAGGAGAGAGAGAGAGATGGAAGAAGATTGGATGAACTACCTGGTTGATCCAAAAATGCTGGAAGCAGAAAATAATCCAACAATGGCGGATCCCGAATTTTAAAATGAGTACACAATTTCCGACTTTATCCAAGATATGCCTCCTAAACTATCCATCCTGTTACCAAGAAAACCCACACGCCTCTGTGTTTTGTGGATAGAAGACGGCGATAGTCCTCCAGCTCAAACTCGCTCCTGTAAGTGTTTGTCGCTTATCAATAAATTAATACAAACACACAAAGGTGTTTCGAATTCCAGCAATTGGCCAATTAGAGAGCTGACAAAATGCGTGCATCGTGGCATTCAGCACTATGGGATCACTTGTAAATCCTATATGCTACTTCAATTTCGGGCATCCATGTCCATCAAAAAGACTATAGTAAGTGCGCTACATCTCTTTGCGCCCGGTTCCCAACACAGTATGCTAGTCCAGTTTTGGGAACCAGTGATAGTTGGGGGACAGTGTGTCCTCACAACTTCAAATCAACCTTTTGCAGTCAACAGAATGTTTGATTCTGGGTTTTTGAAGTATTGGAAGCACTGCCAGAGCTATCAATTTCATTCAAATGGTGTAGGTGGTGGTGTGATTGGGCGGGTTTTCAGGGATAAACAAATGGAGTCCACACCAGATATTGAGTACTACTCTGAGGAAGAATATCCACAGCGCGATTTTGCACTCAAATGCGGGGTAAGGAGATGTTTGGTTGTGCCAGTGTTCGATCATTGGGGCCGGAATTGTGTTGGTGTACTGGAGCTCGTTGACAGTGGATCAGATATTTTCCCTGCTGCTCTAAATTTGGCTGCACATGCTATGCTTAAGGTTAGTGCTTCCACAGATTAATTTTTATATAGTAAAGAGATAGTACGTGTTGTTTGTGAGACCCACTTTCTTTCTTTGTTGCTATAAATATCACAGCCACTATGTGTCTATGTGGGCGGAGTGGATAAAAAGTAGTAATAAACTACATCCTCCATCCCACAACTGTATATATATATATATATATATGTGTGTATGTATTAATAATCCCCAAATCTTTTACATACGTTAATAAGCAGGCTTGTGGGTGAGCAAAGATTTTGACAAGAAGTGGTGGGATGAGATGATAAGAAGCGATAAAGATCGTCCTCTACTATTCTAATTTTGACTTTGGAGAACATTAGAGGGGTATAATAAGAAATGATAAGATGTAGTCTTGTCCATCATTAGAAACAGGGACAATTTATACTTCTCCAATTATAAATTGGCAAGTCATGTTTTGCACATTTTTAGTTAACCACGGCCAGCTTGTGGGGTAGGCAAGCAATTGTACAAGTGTAAAGTGTATTTGATCGAAAGGGCCCTGTTTTACAAACTTTAGTCAAGTGGAGTGTAAATTTTATTAAGAAATGCAATTGAGCTATACAACTGGAGGTAGCCCTCTCCTAACAACTGTCACTCAGAGGGGAGTTTTGAAACTGCCCTAACGCGGGGAAAAGACAGCGGGTTGAACCCTGTCCACTCTCGTAAACTATGGATAGTGATAACATGTGAGTTAGAGCTCATTGGTAATTTAACATTACTATATATGTATGTTCAATGCAGACGAGTTGGTAAGGCCTCCCACTTGTATTCCCAACCCCTCATTCCCCCGGAGGCAAAAAAATTACAACTGATCACTCTTAAACTAGCAATCACAGAACACTCTACATACGTGCATGCTAACAAAGAATTAAAATGGCTTTTTGTCTAACTTTTACACATTTGAGAAGTTAGTCACATTTATTTCTTAAAAGATAAATTACTTATGGGTATTTTAGATCTTCAAATAGTGCTTGGTTTTTAAAACGCTAGGAGGTAATGTCTGATTTTGCCTCTTACTCGTTCAAAGGTAAACCCAGATCTGAATATGAATTTTAAGTTTAATTAGAGGTTCCATCTTTAGTGTTGTTTGATGTGCTATTTCCGAGAACCAATTTCCATGATTTGACTTTTTTTAGTCTAATTTTGTCCCTTCTCCATAAGTCTATGTTTCCATGTAAAACATTTCCATAGAGTCCACTTCTTTTTGATGTAGATAATGGAACGCACCCTTAGTATTTGCTGCATGACTCCTATCATATATATCTTCCTTCCATTTCAAAGATTTCAAAATTTCATGGTTCGTTTATGACAGTCCCCACTTCCTTGCAGGCTGTAAACTTGAAATCTTCTTGCCAGTTTCATAGTCAGGTAAGTTATGGTGGAATGCAGATGCCTAAAATGTTAAAGTTTTTTTCACATAAATATTTACAGTACTCTTCTAATAAATATATTATCTTGCAAATACTTGCAAATAGATGGAAGAAGGCCTACACTGTACATTGAGTGTGTTAGAAATGATGATATTGAATGATGATATTCTCCAACATAAATTAGCATTATTATTTGTAATTATTAAAGCTTAGAATTATTCTTCTTTTCTCTTCTTTTCCTTTATTCCCTCCTCCATGTTTCCCTCCTTGTCTCCTCCTTTCTTCCTCATTTTAGGCTTCTTGTTTCCTTCTTTACTTGTATATATATTCATGTCAATTCCATTGTAAAAGTATGAAAAAGATTGTAACAATGTAATCCATTATGGAATTCTTGCTCATTAATATAATTTCTCTATTTCTTGTGTTGTATAATTCAACATGGTATCAGAGCGAAACCATTAGCCCAGCCACCACAACCTCGCCACTAGCCACCACGACCTCGCCACCAACCACCAGCCACCACACAACCTCGCCACCAAGCCACCACACCTATCACCATTATCAAACAAATCAAATACGCCTCCAAACACTACTCGAATCAGACTTTACGCAGCAAACCTGTTCAAATAAAACCACGTCCAAATAATTATTATTGAAGCATTCAGCCTGGTTGGCAAGACCATTAGGTAACCACAGCTTAGTGCAAGGTTCGATTCCTACTAATAGCATTTTATTTTTCCTCTATTTCCTTACAAACTGCAACTGCCACATCATTGACACACAAGCGCCACGTGTCAGCCACGCCAGCGCCACGTGACATCCAGTCAGCGCCACGTGACATCCAGTCAGCGCCACGTGGCGCTCCGGCTCCTTTGCCTCTCCACCTGGCTCCTTTAACCCTCCTGCAAGTTCCTCAAGGGCCAATCCATCCGACTCCCTTGCTCACCCACCAGGCTCCTTCGCTTCTCCATCTGGCCCCTCAGAGAATCCTCTAGAACCTGGGGTTCTTCCGACCCAGGAAGATTTGTTGGAGCATCCTCAATACAAAAGTTTTTTAAAGCTCCTCTCATCAACCCCTGATATCCATCTACCGACCGTGAATCTTTCAGAACACGGGGATCCTCTGACAGCAGTGGATATGCCGGCATATCCGACTCTGTCAGATTACCAAGTTGCTTTGGATGGTTTCTCAAAGGGGTCTCCTCAAATTAGTTCTGTTGCGGAGGTTGCCGGATTAATGACTCCGGATTGGACTACCTTAGGAGATATAGGATACAATTCGCTCTCTGCTTCTAACTTCACTGATATCTTGAATTTTGGTGCTGATGATTCTCAGAATCCATCGCCTTTCTCTTTTTTATCTCAATAATGTGTGTTCCCTTCCTTCCGCACCGCCAACACCCTCGGAAACCTCTCGCCTCTCATATCGAAACTTCAGTTTATCTCTCTAAAACCAAAACCAAAGAAAGGGCCATCATTGACTACTAGCACCACTGCTACTCTTCCACCTCTCTAAAAAAAAAAAAAAAAACATATCTATATATATTCAATCTCTTCAATTTAATATTTCCGGCGGGTCGCCTTTCGCTGCACCTCCAAGTATTCTGATTCAATTTCTTGTTACTGTTATACGTACTGCTCGCGTATTCAGATCAAGTTTTTTCCTCCGGAAATTCTACACCGGATCTCGCCGTTCCGTCGGCTCCCGTCATCGCCGTTAACGCCGTTCCGTCTGCCGGTCAATCATCAAACATGTCAAAAAAAAAAAAAAAAAAACAAAACAAAACCAAAACCAAAACCAAATTCCATTTTCTCGTATCCAAGCTTCGGATCCCTAAGAGCCTCCTTAAGCTTGAGGGGGGTGTTAAAGTAGATCTAAGCACATGCCTCCATGCTCCTGCACACATGCCTCCATGTTCCTGCTTCCATGCTCCACTGCTTCCGTATTCATTATGTTTTGTTCTTTAATTTCTTTAATTATGTAATTATAATCATTATGTTCTAGATCTAGTTTTCCAATTTGTTGGAGATCATCTCATGTAGTAAAAGGACGCTTTCAGGATTTGCTTTCCAAACTCAAGCTGACCGCCCATTTGCCACCTTGAGTTTGAAGGGGGGTGTTAGAAATGATGATATTGAATGATGATATTCTCCAACATAAATTAGCATTATTATTTGTAATTATTAAAGCTTAGAATTATTCTTCTTTTCTCTTCTTTTCCTTTATTCCCTCCTCCATGTTTCCCTCCTTGTCTCCTCCTTTCTTCCTCATTTTAGGCTTCTTGTTTCCTTCTTTACTTGTATATATATTCATGTCAATTCCATTGTAAAAGTATGAAAAAGATTGTAACAATGTAATCCATTATGGAATTCTTGCTCATTAATATAATTTCTCTATTTCTTGTGTTGTATAATTCAACAGAGTGAAATCAATTTGGCGATGAATGCAGTGTGTACAACACACCACTTACCTCTCACTCAGACTTGGATCAACCGCAAGAGCTGCAACAGCTCCGATTTAAGCTGCACAGAAGCATTCTCGACAGTGTATAGTGCTCACGAAGATTACCATGTGATGTCTAAATTCAACACGGCCTGCAGTTTTCATCATGTGAGAAAGGGCCAAGGGGTTGTTGGCAGGGCAAGTTCATCCCGAGATTTGTGCTTGTGCAGAGATATAACCCAACTCTCCATAACTGATTACCCCTTGGCCCATTATGCACGCAAGTATGGCTTAACTGCCTGTTTTGCGATTTGCTTACGGAATACTTGTTCCTTTGTAGATCATGAATATGTAGTAGAGTTCCTTCTGCCCCCCATCAACAGAATATATGGAGACCTCAAGATCTTAGTGGAATCATTATTGACAACAATGAAGAACCATTTTCATTCCTCCAGTATGAATAGGGAAAATGTTCAAAGTTTTGCATTTGCTTCAGGGAAAGAACTGGGAGCGGAATTATTGGTCGAAGTAGTTAGATTGTCTCCGAATGATGAACTAGATTCCTTTAAAATATGCCAAACCAGTACACATCTGCATATGCCAGAATCCTTACAAAATGGAAGAGAGGCCGTAAATTTAAGTATATTAGAAAATCAGCAATTCGCCACGCAAAACGTTGTAAATGATCGATGCAATGTCTTTGGTGCAGAACAGAATAAAGTAGCTGCTACTCGTTTCAACAAAATATCCAGAGCAGTAACATTGGAGAGAGAATACAGAACAACTAGGATTTCGTTTAGCTATGAGATTCTCGAAAAGCATTTTGGAATGAACCTTGATGAAGCTGCAAAATCCCTTGGCAGTAAGTTTGACCACAGGAGAATTGAGATCCTCCTAGCTATTTGTTATTTTGAACTCTTTTTTTGGAGTTATTTAGATAAGAGTGGGTTATTCCCTAAATATCACTAGCAGTCTCACTGAAAGGAGTTTTTCTTATACCTAGTTTTCTTTTGCAGTTAGTCGATCTTCACTAAAGCGCGAGTGCAGAAAACACGGTATCGCTACGTGGCCATCTCGCAAGAAAGGCAAGTCTAAATACATGTTCCCCTCTAACCAAGGTGGTAATGAAAGAACCCCGGAATTAGCTGGTAGGAGAGACCCCTCATGTTTGGGCCGAGCCAAAGTTGTTGCTCGTAGAAAAAGTAATGCAACGCCAGTGGAAGATGTGAGCACTGTGGCTATAAAGGTAACGTATAGAGACGACGTTATAAAGTTTAGAATCTCTTTTTTATCGGGAATGTCCGAGTTGGTTCAGAATATAACTAAGAGGGTTAGTTTAAAAGAAGGAACTTTTAGGGTTAAGTATTGGGACGATGATGATGATTGTGTGTTACTTGCTTGCGATGAGGACCTGCGCAATTGTATCAATAGTTGGAGATCTTTACCGGGCAAGAAGGCGATCAGAATGGTAATTGATGCCAAGTAATTATGTATTTATAATTATGCTTCTCAGCTTGAACGTGTATCGACTTTTGTTTGTGCTTGTTGTGTTTATGATTCCTATGTCCTTTAGAACACAATGGTTTTGTAGTAGTGTTGCAACAATGAAATGATGGTTTTGTAGTAGTGTTGCAACAATGAAATGAAAGACCCGTTTGATAACATCGTTGGAAGATTATTGAAAAAATAATTTATTTTTATGAGAAGGTAGAAAAAGATAGGAGTAATTCAGTGAGTAGTCCATCCTCCCCTTATTTTTCATGAAAATATTTTTTACTCACTGTCTAAAGAATTTTATGCCACAAAAAACAGAAAAAGTAAAAGAATTATCCCCATATCAAACTTCTTGTAAAAATCAATTGCCTTTTCAAATAATTTTTAAACTTTGTCATTAAATGGAACTGAAAGTTCTTACCCACCGATCCAAAAAGAAAAAAGAAAAAGAAAAACTTAAAATCAATTTGCACCAAGAGTGGGGCTGGTATATAATGCATGCTGCTATAGGCACCTTGAAAAAATATTGCAACACGTTTATAACGATTAGGATCGAAACCTTCACCCCCTTTAAATCCCTGATGTCAGCCAACGTATCATTGTGTTACAAAACTATTGGTTATAGAACCCTGTTCTTTTAACAAAAGGAAGATGAATTAAAGACACAATAATGTTTTTGAACTTTTTCCAACTCTTTGCAGTTAGTAGATCTACAATAAAACGTGCGTGTAGAGTACATACCAAGAAGTGGCCATTTCCCGAGAGAAACAAGTTTAAACCCTCACCCTCTAATCTCAAGCACATATAGAAATTTGTTCACTGTGGTGCTGAACAGAACAGATCCCAAGATTCGGTAATAGTGAGCCCTCATGTTCTGACCCGCCTTCTGTGCATGCCATGCTCGATGCCTAATGTTACACCAAAAGAAGATGGGGGAAGCGTGACTGTAAAGGCAACATATGGAGTTGAAATTATTAGATTTCAGCTCTCTTTTTCATCAAGAAGGGTGGATTTAATGAAGAAGGTGACTAAGAGGTTATCGTTGAAGGACATAACTTTTAATATCAAGTTTGAGGATGACGAGAGCGATTGGTGTTAGCGTTGGTCAATATGTCGATATTAGAAAATTTATTTCAGGGAGTACATATCCTAGTATATTGTATAATATTTATTGTATTAATTACTTAGTTGACTTAAGGTAATTACCTTAATTAATTGTCCTGTATTTCTTTCTTATATAAATTCTTACAAAGATGAGAAAAGTATAACATTTTTTTTTCTGTTAATATTTTGTATCTCTAGAATATTTGACTTGGTATTAGAGTATTATAGATTCTCGTTGTATTAAGATTCATCTAGTAAATTAACTTTGTGGTTGACCGCCTTCATCCCCGTCATCTCGCAACTTTTTGTTGCTTCGTTTATCCACAACCAACCTTCAAACAGCCACCACACCTACACCAAAAGCCTCATCTTTCAACTTCTAAAGAGTAAATCAAGCATTTAATGCTTGTGCATCAAAATTTAAAATGTATACTGCTCTTGTTGAAACTAATGTACTTTGACATTAGTGTTACGTATGTATGTAATAGTAATTCCAAATTATTAGTGGACCATACTCCTTTATATATGCTTGAGAAAGTACAAAAGATTAAATACATTATGGGCTAGACGCATCGGATAAAGAAATTGGATAAGATTATTTAATTATATTTAAATATAATAAATAATCTCATATTTTAGGTGTGATTCTTTAGTCTCTCTCCCGGTCGAATAACATGCCTTTATAGGATTAATAATCCACATTGTTATCTAATTCTAACTAACATCAAACATAAGATATGATAACTTTATCCTTACCTCTTACAATTTTATAAAAGTTAAGGACCGATATGCACAAACTTTCTTAGAGCACCCATAATAGTAAATTTAAGTGTATAATAAGTATGATATATTTATCTTATTTAGTTGGGTTTTTAAATAATGTTATACACTACATGAATTTAACTTTTTTATGATTTTTAAAAAGAGTCACAAAAGTTTATTTATGACTGTTTTTCTAGTTGTGAAAAAATGTTATAAAGTTGAGAGTCACAAAAAGTTTATGTTAAAAATAAAAAAGGTCATATATATCACTTTCAAAAGGAAAATAAAAATTGATGCTTGCGGGATTTGATCGAACCGTAACATCAACATGCAACTAACACAACAACAAGCACACAACCACCCTACCAACTAGCACTATTGTAATTATATGGTTACTATTTAATTTAATTTCTTTTTACTACAATTCTCCTTTTCCTCATACCATAAAGACTTCACTTTAATTTAAAATATTTTTTCATTCAGTATTTAAAAATACACATGTGAAGCTTTTTTTTATTTAATATATATATATATATATAACTCAAAATTTTAAAATTCTCATAACACTATAATATTTTTACCTTTTATAATTATATTTGTCAAAAATGAACATAAAATTAACTTTAAAATACTTTTCTCAAAAGTAACTTATATCTAATGTATAAGTATTAACGCCAAAATAGTTATAAAAAATAAATAAAGATAACCTTTTCTAGAAAACAATCATAAAAATAACAAAAAAAATTATCTTTTATGACTTTTTTGATAAATTTGACATAAAGTTAATAGACATACATGACAATTAATCCGGAAGAGTCATAAAAAAATAAACAAAAATGACTTTTTCCCAAAAAAAAATTATCTTTTATGACTTTTTTGATAAAATTGACATAAAGTTACTAGACATACATGACAATTAATCTGGAAGAGTCATAAAAAATAAACAAAAAATGACTTTTTTTCCCAAAAAACAGTCATAAAAACCAAAAAACTTACCTTAAATGACTTTTTCTTCAAAACTGGCATAAAGTTAATTTTAAAAACAGTCATATAAATGTAAAATTTTTGTAGTGATAGTAGTTATATGATTAAAAAAAATAGATAAAAAAATATTATATAATATTTAATATTATATTCTAAGAGATATATATTAAAAAAAGTGGAGAGATAGAGTGGGTAGCAACCAACCATGCGGCTGGCCACGCATGTATTGTGTAGTGTGTTTGACTTAAAATGGGTTTTTGTTATGTCATATGTGTATGATAAAAAATTTAGTAAAATTTAATTTTATCATACGTATATTTATAGAATTTTATTTTATCTAACATAATTATTGTGTTTACATTTAGAGTATATTTAACCAACTTATTTTACTTAAGATGATTATTATAATTAAATGCTCTTATAAGCCTCGTAGACCTAACAACATACCTGAAAACCATACAATGAATTCATTTTTAGAAATGGGTCAGCCCAAATGAATATGCCCATGTTTATGTAGTACATGGAAGTGGGAATAATAGGCCCATTATATTTAAAGAGTAAACCTATGAATGCCAGTGTGGCACAACTCTTTCCTTCCGAGTTCTTGGCCTCATTGGATTTTTATTTGAATAATGTTAAACTCATCCGGTATTTTTATCACTTATTTTTATTGGTATTTATTATATATTTATAAGATATAATAATAGTACAACACATGCAATGCACTCGATAAGAATATGTGATAAGAATTATAAATAAGAAAAACATTTTCTTTTTATTTCGGTCTCAAATTAAACATCAATTTTTTAAACAACCGGTAAATTTAAAACCACATGCATGATGTAAGCACTTATCTAGGCTTTTGGTATTGGATTAGAAGGTGATTGTTCGTGTCCTCGAAAATTAGATATTGGTTGGCATTTTTTTTTAAATTGAGTTTAGACACTGTACAATTATACAAACAATATATATTTAATTATTTTCGAATATCTGTTAACACATATATTTGTAAAAATTCACATAGCTTCTTTTAATATGACCAACCATTCTTTCTTTACTTTTTCTTTTTCCAATATACAAACACTAAAATGGGTGGATTATGAATTTGTGTTTACGGAGGAGGTTATGTTCATCCCTCGATCGTGCCTTCTGCCTTGCTTAAGATAAATGTAAGAATTAGTAATTCTTTTTTATATGCACTTGAAATGATGAAATATATAATCTTAATTCCATAATCTTTTTGAAATAAACAAATTGAATTGGCGCGCAGCGGGAAAGACTTCACCCTAAAATCCTTTTGAGCTACCCGTTGGACAAATTTTGTCTCAGTACTTTCAAGGGGTTTAAATATTTACATTCTTTAAATAAATAAATAAATCAGGTCAGCATATATATTTAATGTAATTGAAACACAATGTTGTTAACTGATAATATTGACAAGTTAACAAGTTTGCTAACTTAATTGTTAGTTATGCACTCGCCTGAATTCAAGAGAATATCTGAATTTGAGTTTTATCGAAAATAAATATAGACCTTCTTTCTTTTCTTTTTTTTTTTTTCTTAAAAAAGAAAAATATAGACGAGTCAAACATTGACCATTTGTTTTATATATATATATATATATAAATTAAGTACTTTGAAAGCATAACAGTACACTGAAACGAGGGGGCCATAAACAAGAAAATACATTATACACGAATAGGTGAAAAAGAAAAGGTAAAAGTGGTTTTGTCTTGGGGGGAAGATGTGGATCAGTGTGTTGGAAAATGTAAATAAAGAAATATAGATGAGGTGGCGGGAAATGTACATGTATGAATGATGAGTGCGTTGAGTAAGTGGAGGATGCAGTGCGTGCGTGGGTGCATAGACCGGGAGGATAAGAATGAGAGAAAGGAACAGTAGTACTGATGTGCCTTAGAAAATGGGGCAGGGAAAAGAATGATTGAATAAAGATGGTAGACGAAAAAGGAGGCCTGCATTTTCCATAGCTTGATGTGCCTTAGAAAAGGCCTGCTTTTTTTTTTTGAAAATGAATAGTAAGTTTTCCATAACTTGAAAAAAAGTTTGTATGCTTTATTCAAATGTCTTCCATTTTTTACTTCTTTTTTGTTTTTTTAGTTATCCCATGTATAGGAGTGTACATCAAATCTATTCTGGTGGTTTTTTGTCATCCAATTTCATTTTTAGAATTTTGCATTTAATCATGTTAAGCATAATATTCATTGCAGTTTCTTTTTCGAAAAACTTGATGGTTCCTAATATTGTATTAGAGCTTAATTATTTGAGAGGTCCAAGGTTTAAACCTTGACACTTCCATCCCCCACTTGCTAATTTTAAATTTGATTGTTTTGCTTAATCTTGTTCCCGTTTGCTCTCCACGTGCGAATATGGAGTCGCACGTGAAGGAAGGTTTTAAGTATGATATTTATTGCAGTTCTTTCTTTTAATAGTTTAAACTTTTGTGAGAAATGATTTCTAACATATCCAACATGCTCTACCAATCCAATGGATCGGTTTGGTTTCAATCAAATCTAATTGAATTAGGAAAAAAAAGGAGTCAATATGGCAAATCGGCAATATACCTCCTAAATTTTTAAAAAAAAATTAAATTGACAAAATAAAACCAAAGAGCTACTTTTTTTCTTCTATGATCACCACTAACATGAAATCCAGAAAAAATTAAATTACATTGGTCGGTTTAGATAAAATGCCACCCGTGAAATTAAGAATTATATTTGATGAAAAACCCACAAAATCATAGAAGAGGAGAAAGAGAAATGAAAAAAGTGAGTGCAAGAGGAAAGCAAATTGAAAAAGAATCTAGAGAAAATGGAAAAAGTGAATGTGAATGTGAAGAAGGAATGACACGGCTTCCTCCCCTACTTCCTAGTTCCGCGTGAACAACTCAGGGCAGGCCACGGGCCAAATGAGATTCTAGTCTAGTCTAATTTTTTTTTTTTTTAATCATGTGTTATAATATAATAAAGTTAATTTTTAGTTTTAAATATCCAGCCTAATCTAATTTAATTAGGTATCGACTTTAATAAATTTCCTCCAAATATTTCTCATTCTTTAAAATAATCTTCTTGAAAATGTAATTTGAGATGGCCTATAAAAACATTATTCACCTCTAGCAACATCAACTAATGGCGGAGTAAAAATTTAGTGATAAGAGTGACAAAAAATAACTATGACATAAGGTTAAAGTCACTTTTCTACTAATATTTCATAAGACTTAAGTGTAAAAAGAATCTCATAAAATATCACTATGCATTATTTTAAAGCTCTAAAATACCTAAAAAAAAAAATCTTCTAGGCAACCTTAATTATATAATACACAAATATAATATATAGAATAAGATGGGTACAATATAATTTTATTCCCTAAAATAAAGTGGACAAATACTATTTTATCACCTACTAAATTTATTTTTTCAAAAATACGAATAAAAATAAGCAAATTTAAAAATTTAAAGTGGATATTTGTGCACCTAAACTTTACTTAGCCCTGCCACTGACAGCAATGATTCATATTTCCAAATTTTTTTTTGAGAAACACAACATAAAAACAAGTCTAACACATTTGAACAATTTTTTTATACAAGCGAATATAGAATTTTGGGTGATTCTTAGAGGACGGGGTAAGGGGGCGAGATTGAATCATAAAACTTTATATAAATTATCGCACTTTTAATTATTCGAACAAAACTTGAATCTTACATCTCAACTATTATTTTAGATTTAATTATTTTCACGAAGGGTACTTTAGAATGGAAAGCAGTACTACAATAGAATGTAAGAGTGGAGGAAAAATTTCCGCCGAAGAAAATATTATATGAATCAAAATCGAATCATTTCCTTTTGGCAAAGTGGAAAATGAATCAATGGCGATGTTTGTTTGACAAGAAAAACTTATAGTTTGTGGGCTTATTAAAACCGACCCCCACATGCTTTTCTGTGCACTAATTGCCTTGATGGCAAAAGTCGTGGAACCTTGGGACTGAGTCACCGTAATGGGATATGACTTCAACCATAAAGTGCCTTCCACATGTGTTTTTGTAGACCCATACGTGTGCTACTCCTACGCTCTTAAAGCATTTTCAATGAAAAAATAATTGGAAATAATAAATTCGAAAATTTCAATTAATGAATTTATAAGTATATTTTTCTTACGGAGTATAAAAATATTTCATGATATTTCTTATGTAGACAATATATTGATTGTCAAAAGGTATTTTGGTAACAATGTATATACATTAAACTATAAACTCATTTGCAGTATTATTACATCATCCGGGTCACATTTTTTTAAGTCGAATTCATTGGAATTAGGCAGTGGCATAGCCACATAGAAACGAAAGGTTGCACGCGCACCCCCGAAGATTTCGGGAATTTTTTTTAAAATAAAATAAAAATAAAAATAGAGATTTATATACATAAATTTATAATTAAAGGTATGTAATTGTAAGAAATAAAAATTGAGGGGCATTTTGAAAATTGAAATACACTTAAATGAGGAGGAGAGAGATTCTGAGACCTCACTCTCCCCTTTTATTTTTCCATTCTCTTCTCAGTTCTCCCTTGTTTCTCTCTTTTTTTTCCGCTCTATTTGACCGTTTCACTCCACACTATTTAACCGGTAACTCCGTCTAGCGATCACTCAGCGACTCCCACTCATCACCGATAGGCTTGAATTGTGCACCCCCAACTTCGAATTCCTGGCTACGCCACTGGAATTAGGGGTGGGCATTCGATCCGATCCAATCCAAAATAATGTTGTATAGGATTGGATTGGTTTTAATCTAATCCAATTAAAAAAGCAAAAAAAAGGAGTACCTACCAATTTTTTTTAAAATTTTGGTAAATTTTCAAATTGACAAAATTAAACAAAAGAACTTGTAGTCAAGTTTCAAAGGAGTAATATAATAAAAAAAACTATCATAACCACCAATAAAACAAAACATGTGTCATGTGTCAGTTTAAGAAAAAAAATCAACCTTGCAAGCACCAAGTCAACTCTAAGATTGTCCCGGTCGCAGTCTTATACCACTAAGTTAAGAGATTTGGTTTGGATTGGTTTACACATGTAACGACCCGGTCCCACCTTAGAACGATATTGTCCGCTTTGGGCGAATGCGACCTGCAACCCCTCAGGGCTGGTCCATCTACCCCCCTCACGGCTTTGTTCTTGGCAGGCTCACGACCAGCTTCCTATGGGGTCACCCATCCTGGGATTGCTCTGGCCACCTACTCGTATAACTTCGGAGTTCTGATGGGATCCGAAGCCAGTGAGCCCTCAAAAGGCCTCGTACTTAATTAACGACCATTTCTTACTTTATATGGGTCGCTAAGGATCCCCCATTTTTCGATGTGGGATGCCCTCTTTGAGTTACGATTCCTCCTCACAAGGGAGTACTCCTCGCTCGCAGGGTGTCACATCCTTCCCCACAAGGGAATTAACGTCCTCGTCGACACATCGTACTATGTGAGTCCGGTGCCACCTTAGTACGATATTATCCGCTTTGGGCGAGTGCGACCTGCAACCCCTCAGGGCTAGTCCATCTACCCACCTCACGGCTTTGTTCTTTACAGGCTCACAACTAGCTTCCCAGGGGGTCACCCATCCTACGATTGCTCTGGCCGCTTACTCGCTTAACTTCGGAGCTCTGATGGGATCCGAAGTCAGTGAGCCCTCAAAAGGCCTCGTACTTAATTAGCATCCATTTCTTACTTTATATAGGTCTCCAAGGATCCCCCATCTTTCGATATGGGATGCCCCCTAATTAGCGACCATTTCTTATTTTATATGGGTATCTCTTACTTTATATAGGTCTCCAAGGATCATCCATCTTCCGATGTGGGATGTCCCCTTTGAGTTACAATTCCTCCTCGCTCGCAGGGCATCACATCCTTCCCCCCAAGGGAATCGACATCCTCGTCAACATATTGTACTCTGTGGGGTCTACTTTGATACCATTTATAATGACCCGGTCCCACCCCAGTATGATATTGTCCGCTTTGGGCGAGTGCGACATGCAACCCCTCAGGGCCAGTCCATCTACCCATATCACGGCTTTGTTCTTGGCAAGCTCACGACCAGCTTCCCAGGGGGTCACCCATCCTGGGATTGCTCTGGCCGCTTACTCGCTTAATTTCAAAGTTTTGATGGGATCCGAATCCAGTGAACCCTCAAAAGGCCTCATACTTAATTAGCAACCATTTTTTACTTTATATATGGGTCTCTAAAAATCTCCCATCTTTCGATGTGGGATGCCCCCTTTTGCAGGGTGTCACATCCTTCCCCCTAAGGGAATCGACGTCCTCGTCAACAAATCGTACTCTGTGGGGTCCGCTCTGATACCATTTATAACGACCCGATCCTACCTCAATACGATATTGTCCGCTTTGGGCGAGTGTGACCTGCAACCCCTCAGGGCCAGTCCATCTACCCCCCTCACAGCTTTGTTCTTGGCAGGCTCACGACCAGTTTCTCAAGTGGTCATCCATCTTGGGATTGCTCTGGCCGCCTACTCGTTTAACTTCAGAGTTCTGATGGGGTCCGAAGCCAGTGAGCATGGCGTCACATCCTCCCCCCCAAGGGAATCGACGTCTTCGTCAACACATCGTACTCTGTAGGCTCCGCTCTGATACCATTTGTAATGACCCGATCCCACCTCAGTAGGATATTGTCTGCTTTGGGCGAGTGCGACCTGCAACCCCTCAGGGCCATTCCATTTACCCACCTCACGGCGTTGTTCTTTGCAGGTTCACGACCAGCTTCCCAGGGGGTCACCCATCCTAGGATTGCTCTGGCCGCTTACTCGCTTAACTTTGAACTTCTGATGGGATCCGAAGCCATTGAGCCCTCAAAAGGCCTCGTACTTAATTAGCGACCATTTCTTACTTTATATGGGTCTCCAAGGATCTCCCATCTTTCAATGTGGGATGCCCCCTAATTAGCGACCATTTCTTATTTTATATGGGTATCTTTTACTTTATATGAGTCTCCACGGATTCTCCATCTTCCGATGTGGGGTGCCCCCTTTGAGTTAAAATTTTTCCTCACAAGTGAGTACTTTTATATGAGTCTCCAAGGATTCTCCATTTTCTGATGTATCCATCTTCTGACGTCCTCGTCGACACATCGTACTCTGTGGGGTCCGCTCTGATACCATTTGTAACGACCTGATCCCACCTCAGTACGATATTGTCCGCTTTAGGCGAGTGCGATCTGCAACCCCTCAGGGCCAGTCCATCTACCCCCTCACAGCTTTGTTCTTAGCAGGCTCACGATCAGCTTCCGAGGGGATCACCCATCCTGGGATTGCTCTGGCCGCCTACTCGCTTAACTTTAGAGTTCTGATGGGGTCCGAAGCCAGTGAGCCCTGAAAAAGCCTCATACTTAATTAGCGACCATTTCTTACTTTATATGGGTCTCCAAGGATCCCCCATCTTTCGATGTGGGATGCCCCCTTTGAGCTACAATTCCTCCTCACAAGGGAGTACTCCTCGCTCGCAGGGCGTCACAACATAACTTTCGAATTCTAAACCAATCCAATACTTCTCGATTTTTAAAAAGTGAATCTAATAAGATCCAAATAATCCATAAATCTGTAAAAAATATATTGAATTCGTCGATTTAGTCAATTTGAATTAGACCTTGCCACCCCTAATTAAAATTGTGTTAAAGAAGACTGTGTATGTACATTTCTTAAATGTGTGGGGAATATAAGAACATAAATTTTTGGTAACAGTGTCTTTCTTTCACTTTGTTATTACTTATGAATATATATATTAATTCTTTAAAATTAACATTTGAGAAGTCAACTAGTTATAATATTCATCGAGGAACAAAAGAAAAAAGAAAAAAAAAATATAGATATGACAGCTTAAATGCAAAATTATTAAGCCACCCATAGTCTTATATTACCAAAATTATCATCTATTTAGTAAAGTAATATTGTTTATAAAATTCTAATATATATATACAGTTTATTTCCAAAACGCACTAATGCGTACGCATTAGTGCAAAATCTGTGGGACCCAGTTCATTTCAAAACTGAGAGAAATTGGATGGAATAAAAATTAAACGAAGAAGCTTTCACCATCTCTCTTTCACTCTATCGACTGAATCATTCTCTTTCTCTCTCTTAAATCAAGCTGCTCCTCTCTCAAATCATTCTCTCTCACTACCATGTTCTTTTCTCCGTTTGAGTTCTTCTCTCTCTACCGACTGACCTCCTCTCTCTTTTCCGTGGACAAACCTCTATTGACTGACCTCCTCTCTCTCTACAGTGGACAAACCTTTATCGAGCTCTTCTCTCCCAAACATTGAAAGAAATCATTAACATATGTATTGATTTCGAATTTCTTTTGAGTTTTGTTTTGCCACTGTACTTGATTTTGGGTTCGATATTTGTTAAATTTTGGGTTCATTATACTTGTTATATTTTGATTTGTCCACTAAAATTTGGGTTTAATACTTGTTAGATTTTCGTTTTTCTACTGATTTTCATTCTTCTTTGGGTATATTTTGAGTTAGTTTATGGAATTTTAGGATTGTCCACTGATCTTGGGTTTAATACTTTCAAGCTTTTGGTTTGTCCACTGATCTTCATTATTCTTTGGGTGTATTTCGAGTTACTTTATGGGATATATTGTCCACTATATTTTGGGTTTCATACTTGTATGCTTTTGGTTTGTCCATTGATATACATTCTTCTTTGGGTGCATTTCGAATGTAATTTTAGGATTGTCCACTGATTCATGATAATTGTCCACGGATTGTCCATATTAGTACATACTAGAATTACACTAAATTTGTCAATTTTGTCTGTATATTTATGTGTATGGAAAATGAAGCTAATGTCAATGGTCATGAATAGATTTTTGTGAAATATGAAAAATTCCAGCATTCAAGTATGGGGAGTCGTGAAAATGTGGATAATGAACCTAATTTAAATGTATACTCAGATGAAAATATTATAATATACACTCCTCAAGTATCAGATGAGTTGAGGCCAAAAACAAATGACAACAATTTGAGATAATAGATGATGTTGTGAAATTCTACAATGCATATAGTAAAGCAGCTGGATTTAATGTACGTGCTTGGACTACTCAAAAAGAACCGAAAAGTGGAAAAATAAGAAAAAAAAAGTATGTTAGTTTTGAACAAGAAAAATCTTCAACATTGGCTGAAGTTTGAAAGAAAAGACGCCAAGAAAGCTTAGGTGAAAATTGTATTGCTAAAATTACAGTTTTAAGGTCAAACTCAAAAAAATAAATTGTTACTATTTTTAATGAAGGGCATAGCCACCCACTTTCTACCCCCATCAAAGGTTCAACTTTTAAGGTCTCATTGTAATGTTTCAACCGCAACAAAGTCTTTGACTAAACAGTTGTCCATGGTGAATATACCCCAGCACTAACAATTTCATTTTTTTGGAGTGCAATCTGGAGGTATAAAAAATATTGGGTGTACGCAAAGAGATTTCTATAACCATGAAAGGGATATGCGTGTTAATAAAAAGGGGGGCATGATGGTGAAATGTTTTACGAGTATTTAAAATTGGAACAAAGCAAGAATCCGTCGTTTACTTTTCAAATTGAGACTGATGAGGATTAAAAGATTACTCATTGTTTTTGGTCTGATGCAATTTCAAAGTGGGCTTACAACTTTTATGGTGATGTGGTAATCTTTGACACTATCTATAACATTAATCGGTATGGAATGATATTTTCACCAATAATTAGGGTCTATAATCATGGTTAAACAATTATTTTTGCTTGTGACTTTTTGAATCATGAGAACATTGATGATTTTATATAGCTATTTAATCAATTTTTGGAAAGTATGCCTGGCGAAATCTTGAAGATGATTATTATCAATCAAGACTCGGCTATGACAAAAGCATTCCATATTGTTCTTTCAAATACTTTGCATAGGTATTAAAGCATTCCTTATTGCATATACTAATATATATATATATATATATATATGTATCCACAGCCTTTTTTCATAAGACTTATTTAATTCTTATGAAAGGTATTGTAGTTGGCACATATTAATGAATTTTTTGAAGAAGATTAATGCAGTGAAGTATGGTATTTACAAGAATGAGTTCTCGGCTTGCATTTGAAAATCAGAGACTCCCGAAGAATTTGATTTAGAATGGGAAAGCCTTATTAAAAAAAGTGGGTTAGAAGGAAACAATTGATAGCAAGACCAATATCAATTTCATTCAAGATGAATTCCTACATCTGTTAATCACGTGTTCTCAACTGACATGTCAAATAACGAACGAGGGGAGAGTGGTCATGCATTTTTTAAAAGATTTATTTTTCAGGGCAATTCATTGGTGGATTTTATGTACAGTTTGGCAGGGGACTTGTACGTCAACATCATGAAGAGTTAATAGCCGACCACAAAGATATAATTGAGAAACCTAAACTTAGAATAAATCTTGACCTTTTGTCGCAAATGGCTAGTATTTACACGAATGAGATATATTACAAGTTTGAGTATGAGGTGCTTGATAGCTTCAACTACAAGATCCAACATGTTAAGAAAACTAACAATCAGCGTATATATCAAATTCAAAGAATGAAAGTCACAACAAGTAAAGCTCGCAAACTTATTTATGGCAAGGATTTGGATTTTACTTCTTACAGTTGTAAAATGTTTGAAAGCGTCGGAATCTTTTGTAAGCACATCATTGCATATTTGATAAAATTTCTGCATATTGAGGAGTTGCTCGATAAATACATCTTGAATAGATGGGCCAAGTCTACAAAATCGGGTAAAGTGGTGGATAATAAATGCATGCGTATTGATGATGACAAGTCTTATCTCTTGATGCAGAGTTAGTTTATCCAACCGTTTTTAGATTTAGTTGACAAGTTCTTATTATGTGAAGAAACAAGGCAAATGTTTATCAATGGGGTGCGTGCCATTAATGAGCAAATTGACCAATTTATTAGCAGCCGCACAGGTGTAGTGGCACCCACCGGAAAAAGTAATCCATTAGGTGATGATAATAGTGCACATGCTTCTTGTAATTTTCAAAGTAGTTATAATGAACCCGATCAAGTTCGAGCAAAAGGGTGTTGCAAAAAGCTCAAGGGAGGAAAAGAGAAAGCAATGACCAGAGCGAAAAATAAAAAAGTTAGATGTTGCCATGGGTGTGGAAAAGTGGACCAAGCACATGATAAATAAAAATTGTCTAGTAATTATAAATGCGTAAGTAATAATTCATTTATTATTTGCGTTGTCTTATTATCACATTGTAATATGAATCTTGAATTTTTATATTTTTTTAATATAAGTCTTCTACGTGTGAAGATGCAAATTTGTAAGAGGCTAATGGGTCGTCAACAGAAGATGGATATGATATAAGTCTAAAATGAAAATGCATATTTTATTTGTTTGTTTAAATGTGATGTGTGAATCTTTAAATGAAGATGTAGACTTTTTTTCTTTCTTTCTTTGTTTAAATGTAATGTGTGAATCTTTAAATGAAGATGTAGATTTTCTTTGGTTAGACGTTAACATTTCGAATGATCGAATATGTATCAAATTCAAGATTGAGAGAATTAAAAACAAACACGTAATAAATGATTATATTTCCTTCATTATAACAAAAATTAAATTACATTATGGCTTCATTAAAACAAAAAATGCATTACTTCCATTTCATCCTTTTTACAAAAATTACATTGCATCATGGCTTTTATGGCCAAAGAAATTGACACAAAAAAAGATATAATTACTAAGATATCCCTCCACGGCACAATTTTCAACTTTGAATTAATTTCACCAACAACCAAATTGTGCGACGTATTACATTCTTCTAATGTGCTAATTACATTTGATGCATGTCCGAATTATGAGATTTTGCACCAACCCAAGAAGGTTCCGCACCTTTGCATTTTGTAAGAATAGTAAATTCTATCACGATTATTGTTCTTATTTGACTTTGTTATTTTCACATCTGGCAATTCTCTGAACTCACATTATTTCAACATGAATCTAATATCCACTTCCATACTTAAATTAGCCTCCACAAGATTCTTCGATGAAGACGCCATTTGAATATGCCAAATTTCAACAAGAGAATATGAATCTATATACTCACTGTTTTATACTAATTGGCATTTAGAATCAATGCAAATGCAATAGCTAGTGGCATTTAAAAATAATTTAGTTATTTACAATAATAGCATTTTTCCTTTTGATTTAGGTATCTAAAGTACGAATAAAGTACCGAAAACATATATACAGAGATAAAAACATGGCTTTCTACTCTCAGTTTTATCTTAAGGTATGAGTCAGTCCAGCAAAATTTGGCATTTTTTCAGAAATCGACTATGGGTAATTAATTCGAGAGCTACGCCATTTTTTAACTTTAGTTATCTAAAGTACTAATAACCATAATAGCATTTCAATTTAATCTCACCACCCCATCTTTCAACTTTACAACAGTAGTTTCTAAATAGATTTACTAGTTTTCAAATTAAAGCAACACTACAATGCAAAATTATTACCTTTTTCCCCTCTTCACAACCAAATTTACAAGTACCAAGAAACAATAAGAAGTACCAAGTATTAAGTATGAAATTCAGGAATAAAAAGTTTGACCTTCAAATATCAAGGGGCACTATAGTCTCTCTTCAGACGAAGATAAAATCATTTTTGCCTTAATAACTTATTGTTTCATGATTTGAGGCACTAATTTGGCATTGCACTTGGAGCTGGAATGATTTGCTAGAATTTACACGCAAAATTGTTCCTCTTTGATTAGTTGCAACTGGCAAACAGATCTTGCTGAATATGGCATTTTGTGGGGGATAAGACAATTTCGGAATCTGAGAAGAGTAGCAATTCTGGTACTAGAAGCGCATGTTGTGATTATCAAAAACAAATGATACTTGTACTAAAGCATACAAGTATGAAACCCAAATTTTAATGGACAATCCCATAAATTAACTCGAAATGCACCCAAAAAATAATAGAGATTAGTGGACAAATCGAAAATTTAACAAGTATAAAACCCAAATTTCAGTGGATAAAACAAAAATCTAACAAGTATAATGAGCCCAAATTTCACCTAAAACATACAAGTATCAAACTCAAATCTCACTTAAAGCATACAAGTATTAAACCCAAGATCAGTGGACAATCCTAAAATTCCATAAATTAACTCGAAATGCACCTAAAAAAGAATGAAAATCAGTGGAAAAACGAAAATCTAACAAGTATTAAACCCAAATTTTAGTGGACAAATCAAAATCTAACAAGTATAATAAACCTAAAATTTAACAAATATCGAACCCAAAATTGAGCACAGTGGCAAAACGAAACTAAAAAAAATTTCGAAATCAATACATCTGTTAATGATTTCCTTCAATGTTTGGGAGAGAAGAGCTCGATAGAGGTTTGCCCACGTTAGAGAGAGATAGGAGGTCAGTCGGTAGAGAGAGAAAACTCAGACGGAGAGAAGAGCACGATAGTAAGCGATAAGGATTTGAGAGATGAGCAGCTTGATTTGAGAGAGAGAGAGAGATAGAGAATGATTCAGTCGGTAGAGTGAAAGAGAAAGGGTGAAAGCTTCTCCGTTTAATTTTTATTCCATCCGTTTTCTCTCCGTTTTGAAATGAGTTGGGTCCCACCGATTTTGCAGTAATGCGTATACATTAGTGCGTTTCAAAAATAAACTGTATATATATATATATATTTTAAAAATAATATATAATTTTAATAATAAATATAATATAATTATTTTGATAATAACATTATTCAATTATGAGTTAAAAGCATGCAACACCTTTCAAGTTTGCACCGAGTTATTATCTATAAAATTTCATTTTGCCATCATAAAGACATAAACTAATAGCCGTAGTGCATTTTTGACCTAACTTACTAATTCCGTTCAAAATCTTAACGGTGAGAGTCACATGCGGGACACGTGATGCGTAAAATGGGTATTCTTACCCTGATAACCAATTTTCCCATTGTACCGCCTTCTCCCCATTTTTCTCATCCCCTGGATGAATTACAGCTGAAATCGAAAGTTCGTATTCGGTATCTGCATGGAAAAACATGCTTATAATTTCTCTCTCATTGACTTTACCCTGTCGACTTCTTCCCACTAAAAATCATCATTTATATCTTTATGATCTTCTAATTGAAGTGAATCCCAACAAATCTGAAGACTCGAACAATCATCACCCGCATCATCTTCCACATTCAAATCAATGCCCAGAACATCATCATTAAATCCATCCTCAGTGTTAGAATATGAACATAACTTAGAACATAACCACCATGTATGAACATAACCTTCTAAGCCACCATGTATGACCATAACCTTCTAGTTTGAACATGTATGAACACATATACCATCACCCTTCTAGATGTGTGGCTTCTAGATGGGTGGTGGTCAGTTTGAACATGTATGAACACATATACCATCACCCTTCTAAATGTGTGGCTTCTAGATGGGTGCTGGTCAATACCAACCCACCACCAACCAAAGACCAACCCATTCTTGTGTATATATATAACCCTAAGCTCATGAATGTAAATCATTTAAAATCAATAAAATTCCATTACTTCCTTCTCCTCCATTTTTATCATGGTATCAGAGGGGTTTTAATTCTCCTCCTTTTCCAATCAACCCACAAACTAACCCACTGCCAATCCACAATTACTAAATCATCTACAAAACCATCCCACTGCTCAAACCAGCCTAAGAAAAACTATATCCAATCCATATCAATTCATACCCATCCTCTTCGTCTTGAAAAGACGATTCCAACGCCTAAAGAATAGTTTGTATTATTTGCATTTTGGCCCCTGAAGTTTTTGATATTTATAATTTGGCCCTACAACTTTATGTTTTTTATTTCCACCCCAGAACTTTCTGATATTTCTATTTCCACCCCAGAACTTTATGATATTTTCATTTCCACCCCAACACTTTTTGAAATTTTCATTTCCACCCCAGAACTTTCTGATATTTCTATTTCTACCCTAGAACTTTCTGATTTTTCCATTTCCACCCCAGAACTTTTCTGATTTTTCTATTTCTACCCTAAAACCTTGAGATATTTCCATTTTCACCCCAGAGCATTGTGTGAACATTATGGATCGTTCCGAAGTTACCCGACCCATTTCTATCACTCTCAATGGAACAAACTATATTTATTGGGTCCAAGCAATGACTAGCTTTCTTCAGGCACGAAGAGTTTGGCGCATTATTACCGGAGAAATTACAGTCCCGGTACAAAAGAAAGATGAAAATGAGACCGATGAAGCATTTGCAAATCGCCAAGACGAATGGTTGGGAAAAAATGGCGATATTATCACTTGGTGCCATAATACCTCTATCCCTACCATTAGTCAACAATTTGGCAGGTTTTCCACTGGTAAAGAAGTATGGGATTTTCTCAAGTTGCAGTACACCACCAAAGATCTAGCCCACCAATATTAATTATTGACAGCTCTTCACTCTAAAAGGCAACAATCTGATCAGTCCATCGATGAGTTTTTATCCGAAATGCAAGTCCTATGGGATCAACTGGCTCCCTCCGAACCTGTCTGGCATTGCACCACTGATGCTGCCAAATTTGAAATCTACAAAAGCCAACAGCAAGTAATGACCCTTCTTATGGCTCTCCATGATCGATTTGAACCTGTTCGAGCTTCTCTCCTTCACCGCCATCCATTGCCAACTTTTGATGATACTATCACTACCCTTCATTTCGAAGAAACAAGACTTGGTTCAAACCCTCAAGCTTCAAATGGAGTTCTTGCCGTCACTCATTCCAAATTGGAGAAGACATCAAATGAGTGTACAAACTGCCATGAGACCAATCATATATTGCTTTATTGTCCCAAGCGGGTTTGCAAATTCTGTCGCAAGCGTGGTCCTAAACATTATGGTTCTGATTGTTATAAGAATCCGGCTAGACAAACTAGTAGTAGACCTAGCACTGCTGCTGCTGCCATTCAAACATTATCTAATCCATCACCACCAGTCACTAATAATGACCTTGCAGAAATGTTGAAACAGGTTTTATCTGGCCCGTCTAATGCATTGTCTACTACTTCAGGTAACTCTTGGTATTTTGACTCTGGCTGTTGCAACCACATGACTTCTGACTCCACTATGTTTGTCTCCAAAAATACTGTCTCACATACATCTCCCATCAAAATTGCTGATGGATCTCAATTACATGTCACCAATATTGGATCCATATCCACATCTAATCTCTCTCTTCCATCTACCTTTCACATACCCAAGTTAACCATTAATCTTATATCTGTTGGTCAACTTTGTGACCTTGGTCTAAATGTTGTTTTCTCTTCCTCTGTTTGCCAGGTACAAGATCCAAGGACGAAGCAGATTATTGGGATAAGCCGTAAAGTCGGTTGTTTGTTCGAACTTGTTCATCTTCGTACACCATCAGATATCACCAACCCCACATTCATTACTGCCTCTGTTATCCCCACATCGTCTCTAGAATTGTGGCACTCCCGTCTAGGTCATGTTTTTAACGATAGACTTAAATCTCTCATCTCTACTGGACGGTTAGGAACAGTTAAGAAAGAAAGTATTCATTGTTTATCATGTCAACTTGGCAAACAACCTGCATTATCTTTTAATAAAAGTGATTCTCTTTCTTCTGCACCATTTGACCTAATTCATTATGATATATGGGGACCTTCTCCTCATACCACTATGGGGGGGTCTAAATACTTTGTTATTTTTATAGATGATTATACTCGTTTCACCTGGATATATCTTATGAAAAATCGTTCTGAATTATCACAGATATATTATAATTTTGCCTAAATGGTTCAAACTCAATTTTCTCGCTCAATTAAAATTTTTCGAGCTGATAATGCAATGGAATACAAAGAATCAAAATTTCTCAACTTTTTGCGTCAGCAAGGGACAGTTTCTCAGTATTCATGTCCTGGCACATCTCAACAAAATGGTCGTGCTGAACGAAAACATCGTCACATTTTAGATATTGTTCGAACCCTTCTCATCTCTAGCGGGTTCCTGAACGTTTTTGGGGGGAAGCAGCTCTTACCCGCGCCGTTTACACCATCAACCGTCATCCTCTTTCCTGCCTTCAAAAATCAATCCCCATGTGACAGTTGTATGGCAATCCACCCAACTATAATATTTTAAAAGTTTTTGGGTGTGTCTGTTTTGTTTTACTCCAACCTCATGAACATTCCAAACTCGAACCTCGGTCACGCCTATGCTGTTTTTTGGGGTATGTGATAGAACATAAAGGATATCGTTTTTGGGATCCGATTTTAAAACGACTTCGTGTGTCTCGTCATGTCATATTTTAGGAACACAAAATGTTCTCTTCAATCTCCAAATTTTAGGTCACCACAGATAACTCCATTCCATTCTTTACCAGCTCTAATATAGATCTTTATCCATCTTCCACTACCACTGAAATCCATGAATCAACAACTGATGATAGCTCATCTAGTGAACATCTTTCCACAGCAACCAGTCATCCACCTACCACAAAAAATCAATCCGATGATCCATCCCCCATGCTGACAACGGACTATCCTGATGATACTGACTCGCCCACCGATCCTATCACCCAAACGCCCCTTCCTTGTCAATCCACCAGGGTAAGACAACCACCTCAGCATCTTCGTGATTATCATTGTTATTCTACAATATTCTCACATCATGAGCCATCTTCTTATAAAGAGGCTAGTTCTAATTATTTATGGCAGCAAGTTATGTTTGAAGAATTAAACGCCTTAAAAAAAGCCCAAACTTGGGAGATGGTCTCTCTTCCTCCCGGGAAGACAGCAATTGGGTGCAAATGGGTCTATAAAATCAAAACTAAATCAGACGGGACTATCGATCGGTACAAAGCGAGACTTGTAGCGAAAGGATTTAATCAAGAATACGACATTGATTATGAGGAAACATTTGCTCCCGTTGCACGGTTAACATCTGTTAGAAGCCTTCTAGCAGTTGCCGCAGCTCCCAAATGGAAAACTTTTTCGATGGATGTCAAAAAATGCCTTTTCTTAAATAGAGATTTGTCAGAAAAAAGTTTTCATGAAACCTCCTCCAGGAGATTCCTCTCCACATTCCACAAATCTCAAGTTGCAAACTTCGTCGAGCTCTATATGGTCTTAAACAAGCTCCCCGTGCCTGGTTTGAAAAATTCAGCTCCACCATTCACCAACTTGGTTTCACTTCCAGTCCATACTGATGACTAGGCTTTTCATTAGAAAAAGAAAGACGGGATCACACTGTTAATTCTTTATGTGGATGACATGATTATCACTGGGGATATATTGCTGGTGTTTCAGATCTCAAGCTTTCGCTCAGCAAACATTTTGAGATGAAGGATCTTGGTCCTTTACATTACTTCTTGGGGCTCGAAGTTCTATCTGATTCTAATGGTTATTATCTCTTCCAGGCAAAAATATGCTTCCGATGTTCTTGCACGAGCGCTGGACTCACTGACTGTAAAACAGCTGCAACTCCACTGGAAACCAATCGTCGGCTCATACATTCGATGGTACTCCTCTTAGTAACGCTACTTCTACACGATCACAAATTGTTGGAAGTTTGGTTTATCTTACCGTGACTCGACCAGATATTGCATATGCTGTCCACATTGTTAGTCAATTCATGTCAGCTCCCACGCTTCTGCCTCATTATGTGCTGTTCTTCGCATCATTCGCTACATAAAAGGAACAATGTTCCATGGTCATCCATTTTTCATCCACGTTCCTCTCTTCAAATTCGCGCATACTCTGATTCAGACTGGGCTGGTGACCCTACTGATCGACGATCCACTACAGGATATTGTATTTTCTGGGAGATTCACTCATATCTTGGCGAAGTAAGAAACAGTCATTTGTCTCTCGCCTCAAGTACTGAGGCAGAATACCGTGCTCTTGCTGACACACTCCAGAACTCATCTGATTACGTTGGCTCCTTTCGATATGGGCGTTCCCTCAATCTCTTCAACTCTCTACTCTTCTATCGATGTGACAATCGAGTGCAATTCAAATTGCATCACAATGATGTATTTCATGAGCGAACACAACAACATCGAACTCGACTGTCATTTTGTTCGCGCCAACATGTATCTAACAATTTCTATCATCTTGTCTCCTCCCATCTCCTCCGAAGATCAACCAGCTGACATTTTCACTAAAGTCCATCAACCTAGACAATTTCAAGATTTGCTTTTCAAACTCAAGATGGTTTCCAATTTGCCACCTTGAGTTTGAGGGGGGGGGGTGTTAGAATATGAACATAACTTAGAACATAACCACCATGTATGAACATAACCTTCTAAGCCACCATGTATGACCATAACCTTCTAGTTTGAACATGTATGAACACATATACCATCACCCTTCTAGATGTGTGGCTTCTAGATGGGTGGTGGTCAATACCAACCCACCACCAACCAAAGACCAACCCATTCTTGTGTATATATATAACCCTAAGCTCATGAATGTAAATCATTCAAAATCAATAAAATTCCATTACTTCCTTCTCCTCCATTTCTATCACTCAGAATCATCAATTCCAATATCAACAAGCCTCAAATTACCTATGAAATATTGTAGCCCATCGAATACGGCGGATGACTCGCCGGACTCCTACAAACTTTCCGTCCTCGACACAAAAAACTCATCTACCGCAATCAGAAACCATAAATCCAGAATTATTGTCATCATTATTAGCATAAATTGAAAACTCTAACCCTAGATCCACCTCCAAATTGTTAACGTCGCCATCTCTTTCAATTACCTCGAAACTCAAATCCGCATTGGGATTGAAATCTACCACATCATTTATCACATTGTTCTGTAACACTAAACGACGCAATGAAGATTGTTCAAGGTCAAAATTTACCTGGTTTTGACGGTCGAAGAGATTGACGTTGGGAATCAAAAATGGACCGGCGGTGAGGTCATCGTCGAGTGGAGATCGATAGGTTAATGGACGGTGGGGATAAGAGAGATTGGAGGAGAATGGGAAATCGAGGTCGGAGGGTGACTGAGACGTCGTTAAAGAGTTCTTCTTCATGGAAGTGAAGGCAATATACCTTGGCCATTGATGATGAAGCACCCAAGTGGTTATCAGGGTACGAATAACCATTTTACCCATCACCTATCCCACATATGACGCCCACCGTTAAGATTTTGGACGGAATTAGTAAGTTTCGTCAAAAGTGCGCCATGGCTATTAATTTATATCTTTTTAGGGTAAAATGAGATTTTCATAAAAAAAAGTGTAACTAGGTATAAACTTGAAGGGTGTTACATAACGCTTCAATTATTACATCAAATAATTTGATCAACGTGTCGTTGATCCAACAATTTTGTAATTTATTTGCGTGGAAATGAATTGACTACCCTTCTGCTTTTTGCTGGTTCACTCGAAGCTGCGACTGTTGGAGGTAAGATAATACAAAAATGGCGAAAGAGAAAGAGGAGGAGCATAAATTTAATGGCGAAGGATACTATTCAGTTACACACTTCATTAAAGACATGCCCTGTATACTCGACTGGGATTACCCCAAATATTCCCACCCACTCTGGGTTTTCTGGACCAGACTCCATCATCAACACCAATCCCCTCGTATTCCTCCCTCCTGTAAGCCCCTCTCTCTCTATCTTAATTCCATTTTTCACTTTCCACTTCAATCAGTTTACTATATTTTCAAATTCAATAACAACATAAGAATGATATTTTTGTGAGTGGTACATAAATTTATTTTTCAAATTTTCACAAAAACCAATTGTTCCTGCTTCAACTTCCTCGCAAATCAGTTGTTTTTGTATTAGTTTTCGACTTGTTATCAAACGGATGCAGTATCTCCACAGGTATCCCAGAGAAGATAAAGGACGCGCTTCTCCACCACAGCCATGCTGCACTGGGAGGAGAATCGAATACTCTAGTTCAGTTCTGGGCACCGGCAACAATTGGTGGCCGGCTCGTCCTCAGAACGTCCAATCAGCCTTTTAGTATTAACAGAATCGACAGAGGACTCTGTGAGTATAGAAAGCACTGTCTTGTATACGAAATCCACGTAGAGAATGAAGAAGAAAAAGAAGAGGAGGGTGTAATTAGGCGTGTGTTCCGGCGTGAGTATCCGGAAATCAATCCAGATGTGGAATACTACAGTGCTGATGAGTATCCGCAGCGTGATTTTGCTTTAAAATGCGGTGTAAGGAGATGTTTGGCTTTGCCGGTGTTTGAAGCATCTGGCCAGGGCTGTGTTGGTGTGCTTGAGGTTGTTGATACTGCAACTCAACATTCTTCTTTCACTAGTAATCTGTTTGGGATAGCATACAGTATTCTTCAGGTATGTCATTATTCTACAATATAGAAATTGTATTCTATCATTTCTGTACATTGGCCGTAACATATGCCAAAGGCGCTAATTAAATCTTGTTGCATCCCAACCTTTATAAACGCTTCTTGACATCTCCCAATCTTTTGTCCCTTATACATGTCTTCTCTCTTTTCTTGGAGGTGTAAAACTTGTTTGTGCTGTTGAATTTTAAGAGATTATCAGCTATTAATTGCCTTGGAACTTTGCTACACTTGACGCATTCAAGCTTTTACCCATTACTTAGAGCTTATTTAAGATATTAATTGTAACCCGTGTCAAAGGCACTATTCACCTTTGAAAAAAGTCTTGCAATCTTACCACAAAATCTTTTATTTCTTAAACACTGTTAGGATTTAAAAACTTTCCTCCTTATTTTATAGATCATAGATGTATCAAAAAAGGAAAAGAAAAGAAGTTTATTTGAGGGGGAGCTAACTGAAGTGAGATAATGATATGCTATTGCCACAGCATTGGTAGACCAACTTTGGCAACAAAATTGAAAAGGCAGTAGAACTTCAAAATAATGAATTTACGAAGGCAGGATCCACATAATTTCCCAACTCAATGTTCATCCATGTAACCCCTTGCATTGTTGCATACCTTTTAAGTATCAAGCACACCATTGTAAAGAGTTAGATTAAAACAAAAACCCATTCCCAAAGTTAAAATTGAACCAAACGTTTCAACTTGTGGATTATATATATATATAGTTCACAATAAGTCATGCCTCGAAAGTTCATTAGAAAATATGTATGCCTTATCGACATGAACAAGTGTACTCTCCCTGAAACCTCAGTTATGACAAACTAACCCGTAATCATCGTGCTTCCCTTCTCAATTCTATCAGCCTTTATAATACAATTCTGTTCTCAGCTTGTGCGGTATGTAAAACAATGAGGGGCAGCTGATTTGGTGTATTATAAAAGTGTGCCCAGTCTATTCTGTGCTTAATTTACTGGCTCTAATTTCCTTCAAGTCTGCTATTCGCTTCTTGTCAATTATTTATGTTTCATTTCGAAGATTTGAAGATTTTAAAGTAGCTTATTTCAATACTTCCTTGCAGGCTGGCAGCTTTAAATCATTTTCCCGGTTTGACTTCCAAGTAAGTTACAGTTTAATAAAGTTTTTTTTGAACACATATATTCAATAATAATCTAATTAAAAATATCTTTTCCTGAAAATACTTGCAAATTAGATGGGGGAGGATCTGACAGATACAGTGGTTGTAATCAATGAGATTTTGGAAGAGGTGTGTACTACACACCAATTACCTGTTGCACAGATCTGGGTCCCATGCAGCAGCCATAGAGGTGGTTATTTGGAGAAGAGATCGAAGAGCTTTGATTTAATCCACAGTGATATACTTTCCACAACATGTCATGTGGTTAATCATGATATGATGTTTGATTTCAGTAGATCATGCGTTTATCATCCCATGAAAAAGGGTCAAGGACTTGTTGGCAAGGCACTTTTATCCCGCAAAGCGTGCTTCTGCAGAGATATAACCCGACTCCCCATAACCGAGTACCCTTTAGCCCATTATGCACGCAAGTGTGGGTTAACAAGCTGTTTTGCTATTTGCTTGCGGGATAATTACATTGAAAATCAGGATTATGTACTTGAGTTCTTTCTGCCCCCTTGCGATACAGCAAGTGAAGATCCTCAGAATTTCTTGGACTCGCTATTGGCAACAATGAAGAAACTTTTTGGAGGTCTTAAAATTTCATCAGGAGAAGAACTAGGAGATGAATTATATGTTGAAGTTATTAAATCTTCTTCAGACGATGAACCTGATTCCTTTAAAATATGTGAAACTACTAGACCCCCGCTAGTTCCTGAAGCCTTAGAAAATGAAAGAGAAGGGCAGCTAAATGTATCTGATGAGCAATTGTGTGTGAAAACTGTTTCTAGTGCAGAGCAAAACATTGTCGTCGTTACTTCTTCAGAGATTGAAAGTTGTGTAGAGATATCAGAGATGGAATATAGAACAACTAACATTTCATTAACTCGCGAGGATCTCAAACAACATTTCGGAAAGAAGCTTGAGGATGCTGCAAAGATCCTTGGGGGTGAGTTTAAGCACTTCGAAGTTCTTTTGTTGTGATCGTCCTCTTGTTATTCTCAACTTATAATCCCTTTGTTTCAAGTAAGAAGTCCCACTTTCCTTTTTAATACATCTCAAATTAGGACACCCATTTCCCAAAATAGGGAGTAACGTAGCGTGATGTGGCAAGCCCTTTCTTACAATCGAACTATTGTGGTTTTAACAACTAACCTAATCTTGAGGATATAAAATGTTTGACTATCAAACAGAGATTCTTAATTAAGGAAACCGGCTCCTCTAATGTAGTAAATCTGGACCATTTGTTTAAAATTGGATGGCAGTTTGGCAGTAATGCTTTTCTTTGCCGAGAACTCATTTGAACAAAAGCTATCTGTCAAAACCAGAACATGTAATTATAAACCAACCGTCCAGTTATCTTCAATTCTCCTCTAGAGTGATTTTTATTCCTTTAGAGGAGCCCAATTGAAGTATAATTTATTTTTACATAGAGTGGATTTTTATTCTAAATTGACATGCAGTAGAAATTTAGCCACACTAAGTTTTTCTTATATGGGTTATATGCTTTTGTAGTTAGTCGATCTACAATGAAGCGTGTGTGTAGAGAACGTGGAATCAAGAAGTGGCCATTTCCCAAGAGAAAGAAGTTTAATCAGTCTCTTCCTCCTCAAAAGCATGCGAATGAATTTGTTGAAGGTTGTAAGGAACGAAACCTAAAATGCGGTAGGAAAGAGCCCTCAAGTTCTGACATGCCTCCTGAACAACCCACAGAGGCTGTTCTTAGCAACAAAACCAGTGCTATGCCAATGCAAGTTGTGAGAACCATGATGGTAAAGGCAACATATGGAGATGATATTGTTAAGTTTCAGCTTCCTTTTTCATCAAAAATGACAGAATTAGTAGAGAAAGTGACTATGAGATTCCCAGTAGTGATGGATACACCTTTAAGTATCAAGTATGTAGATGATGACGGTGATTGGGTTTTGATTGCTTGTGATGAGGATCTGCAGGAATGTATGGATAGCTTGAGATTATTGGGCACTACTGCAATCAAAATGTTAGTTCAGCCCACTAATCAAGCGCCTCGAATCTGACTGGGCATTCGTGTAACAAATCGTGTGTATTTATGTTTATTTCCTACATCTATTTACATGGGAACAATAGTTACATAGGAGAAGACACTTCTCCAAAAAACTATCTGAGACACAAGGCTAGAACTCGTTGATGCTGGATGACTTGTTTCGGTTGCTGGATGGCATGTCGGACCGTGCTGCACTCGGGTGTGTGCACAGTGTCCTTGAAGTGTAGTCGGTCACGGGGTGCTATTGGGAGGCACTCTGTGACACAACTCCATGCAATATTGGTTTTGGAATTATGTTGGTCAATTGCGTAAATGGAAATTTTTTATTTTTTTTTAAATCACTAGTCTCCGTAGAGGACTAGCGCCATGCCATAAAAAACAAAAAAAGATACAAAAGGAGGGGATACAATAGGGCCATGCGTGAGACCCCAAAAAACACAAATGAAAGGAGCAAAAATTACAAGATGGACTAAAGTAATAGACCAACAGTCCACCAAGCAATTCAAAACAAGAAAGCAGAGCCTAAACATATGGCTGTGTTTAGGCTGTGATAGAAATACAAACAACTAGCAGATATCATAAACAGAATCTGCAGGAACTGCAGAACTAAAAAGTAGCAAACAAAATCTCTAAAAGCTGAAGATTGCTGCACAGAAACTGGTCAAGAAACCAGCAAAACTACTGCGAAAGGAACAGTGCCATAAACTGAGATGACTGAGAACTGAACAAGAGCTGTGTGCTGAATCTGCTTGAAATAGCTGATGCTGAAACTGATTTCTGCAGAAAAACTGAAACTGCTGCTGAAAAAGCAATTGTTGTTTCGTAGAATTAGAATTACATACTAATTTTAAACTCACATTTTTTTTTTTTAATTTTAACAATGAATTTGGAATTCAAGGGTGCAATTTTAGCCATTGGAATTGAGGTTCCTAGACACAACCTTAGGGGCTTCACTGGCGAGTTTATTTCGAAACGAAACTCGAAAGATGATATCCATAGGATTCAAAGGGTTTGTGGGCAGCATGGACTTGATGAAGGTAGAGAAGGAATGTGGTATATATATTTCTGTTATATGATTGTTGTCACAAGAAGCTTTTTTGACATGAATTTTAGATTTTGAAAGGCTTATGACAATGATTGGATATTGTGTTTTATCAAAAATAAAATAAAATAACAAAAAATCTCAAGTTGCTAATTGTTAAAGAGAGGCTGAAAAGGTGCTGATTATTCTATTAATGATGGTAGTAATGGAACAAAATTGCAGACTTCATGGTTTATCCCTTTGAACCTTTGGAAAAAGGGTATCAGTAGGATGATTGTACTGTATAAAATATAACTACACTTTCTTTTGCCCCCAAAGGATTAGTTTATGTTCGAGCCTGTTAAAGTCTTCCTTCATCAAGTCAACACTTTTAGAATGATGGGGAGGATTAAAAAAATGAGTGGAAATACATATTCTATTTGTTTGTTTAATTCTCTTCTGGAACATAAAAAAGAAGTCATACCTCTTCTTTGGACATTCTGTTGGTGTTTGTTCTTTGGTTAATTTTTCTCCCTTCTGTGTGTGAAGCAAGATTGAAAACCTGGAGCCTGATCTCCAAGCTAGTTTGTCTCGTAAACAGCAGAAAAGCAAAATCAGAAGAAGAAGATATTTGGATGATGGGGGAGGAGGGTGGATATAGTATTTTTGATTTCATTCAATCTTTGTCTCCTCTAACACTCTCCTCTCAGAGTCCCTTAGATGAAGCCCATATCTGGACTTTTTGGAGCAAAGAAGACGACAAAGGTTCTCAAAATAAAACTGTCTTCTCTTGTAAATTATTAACTTCTCCAATTTCTCTCCATTCACATAGACGACACAACAAAACCCGACATGGCACACCTTACCAACAAAGGTTATTTCTCTAAACTTTAATCAAATAATTTCATATATTTAACTATGTATTTATGTAATAAATTTCAGGTGTGCTGCCGAGTTAATCTCTTGAAACCCTTACTAACAACTGGCAAATTAAAGATGACATAAAATCTGTGCTTTGCAGCATTATAGATTGGAGATACCTTTATGGTCCCAATTTCCTAGTTCAATTTTGGTCACCAGACTATGACAATTGGGGGCCAGTGTCTGCTTAAAACTACACACCAATCTTTTGGTCTTAGAAGAATTGAGAGACGACTTTGTGAGTACAGGAAGCATTGTATGAGCCTTAAATTTAGTACTGTCTTCCAAGATGAAGAAGATGATGAGTTTGGTGGTGGTGGTGGTGGTGTAATAGGGCGAGTCTTCAGGCATAAACTAATGGAATCGACACCTGATATTGAGTAATACTCTGTGGAAGAGTATCCACAGCGAGATTTTGCACTCAAATGTGGGGTACGGAGATCTTTGGTTGTGCCAGTGTTCGATCCTTCTGGCCAGACTTGTGTTGGTGTACTTGAACTCGTTGACAGGGGCAAGTATGAAATCTTCCCTATTGGTCTAAAACGTATATCACAGGTTTATGCTTCCTTCCCCCTACTTTTGCATTCCAAATGGTACCAATTCAGAGGGAGTCATAGCTGGTACAAGTCACAACTTAAATGCTCCAACTTAATTTTATAATAACTGTGAATTATGTACTAGCCCTCGCACTTTTGACGCTCTCTATGTCTCAATTAATTTTTTTTTGATAAAACATCCCCACACCACCAGCGGTGACTTAATTTTTTGAAAAGAACCCATATTATTGCTTGAGCTCAAACTTCTGGACTGCAAACCTCAAAAGTTACCAGCTTTTTCCTACGATGCTCTACAAACTTGATTTTGAACAAAATATCCGTACTATATTCTAACCATATTTTCAATCTTTGAAGCAAACTATTTATATGAATTAATTGAGATAAGCTATAGACATACTAGATTTGAAATGATAATGTCTTCTTATCGGAACTCTATCTATATGAAGTGTTAAATATGTCAAAAGCCAGACAACAAAATTTTATCTTTTATTCTTTTCTCATTGTTCCTAGACAGATAGAATCAGGGGAACATCTTCTGATTCTGAACTATTCAACATATATGTTTTTGTTGTGTTTTTTGCTCGGTTCCAAACCCAAGAGAAGATGGGAAATCAAATTGTTCGCTTGAATGGTGCAAAAGAGAGTTTGCGGTTCTGGAATAGTGCAAAAGCACTTTTGCACCCAGAAAATTGCATTCTGGAATGGTGCAAAAGCACTTTTGCAGTTACGCGGAAAAAGTGCAAAAGTCGTTTTGCAGTTGGGCGAGAAATATGTTTCCTTATCAAACTTGGTTTCCTTGTTTATTTTGGTCTCTATTACCTTGTTAATAGTTTCCTTATTTACGTAGGATTTTTGTTACCTTATTCTAGATTGGATGGACTCTATTATATTGTTATATATAGATAGAATCATTCAATAGATTAGGGCATGAGAGAATTATTCTTCTTTCTGTGGGATTTGTGGGAGAGTTCATCTTGTTGTGAGAGAGGTTTTCTTCTTTTGTGAGTGCTTTGAGTGCAATAATTCTTGTGATAGATTTTGTAATCGTTTTCAAAGAATTAGTGAAATCTTCCTTTGTCAAATATTGTGTGTTCCATTATCTATCTTCTTGCTTGTTTCTCATCCATATTATCTCTAGTTATTAATATCCACTATTTGAATTACGATCCATGGCGTGATTTATTGTTAATAATCACAACAGTTTTTAGGTAAAAATCCTGTCATTGAAGATGAACTTCACTGGTCACATTACAAATATAGCAAGTGCTAGTTATATATACTTTATTCTGATGTTTTTCTAATCCCTTCCTTCTAACAATCTAACACCAAGACATGGAATAAGTAAAATGCATTTATCTTGTTCTCCACGTGTGGGTGAAAAAAGGAAAAAGGTTGGGTTGGGGGTGGTTATGTCAGAACTTTAATCAATGTACTCTCACCGTAACTTGACCATATACTGATTAGGTTGAAGTTATCGTTTTACTCAAAAAGTTCAAAAGTCAAAGTGGGATGCTTGATTTAGACACAGAAAGTAATGTCTTTCTTTTTTTTTTTTCACCAAACTGTATCATTTTCATCAGGGTTTTTACGTTTCTAGGCAAATGTATCCTTCATACTAAAGATTTCAAGATTCCTCAGTACTAGTGTACTACAGTAGGGGAGAAACTTGAATACTTATTTCCAGTTTAACTTCCATGTAAGTAAAAAGAGCAATGCATGTGTAGTACGCTCCTAGGCTTCTTCTGCTTCTTTTTTAAAACATAAATTGATTATTTCCAATAATCTGTTAAATAGTGTCTGATCTTCAATTTTTAATTACGGACTAGATTTTGGAAGATACAATAGAGAGAGTACCACATGAGATCCATCAGGTGCTAAATGTGGTGTGTAAAATACACAAATTACCTCTTGCTCAGACCTGGGTCCCATTTGGACGTACCGGTGCCATGGCTTATAGTGACGACTGTTATTTAAGCTGCAGCTCATCTTCGTCATTATATCAACATGGTAACGATTGTGATGGGGATAAGCATGGTAAGATGCAAGAGCTAGCCGTATCTGTGAATATCATCATGTTAGAAAGGGTTGGGGTCTTGTTGGTAAAGCTTTTTTATCATGTAAGCGTTGCTTCTGTAGGGATGTGACCCAACTCCCAATCGCTGAGCACCCCTTATCCCATTACGTGCATATATACGGGTTAACTGGCTGTTTTGCTATTTGCTTACAAAGTACTAATGGCACTGGATATCATGATTGTGTGCTAGAATTTTTTCTGCCCTTGTGGAACACAATCTCCACAGATCCGAGGACCTTCTTGGAGTCTCTTTTGGCAACAGTGAATAAGCATTTGCGAGGTTTCAAAATTTCTCCAGGAGAAGGATTGGGATTGGGAGAGGAGTTATCTGTTGCAGTTGCTAACTATTTTTCCTCTATAAATGATGAACCGGATTCCTTTGACGACTCCAGCATGGAAAATGTTGTTGTACAGAATGAATTGAATTTTATGCAAAACAACATGTATGTTACATCTTTAGGGAGACTAAGCAGAGCAGAGACCTTGGAAAAAGAATACTGAACAACTGAAACTTCATTAAGTCGTCAGGCTCTCGTGAAACATGTTGGAAAGAAGCTTGATGATGCTGCAGATATTCTTGGGGGTAAGTTTAAGCTCATGAATGTCTTTTTCTTGTGACCTTTTCAGGTTATTTTCAACTAATGTACTTTTCTCTTCTTGCCCAAGAAAACCTCAATTTTTTTCTCTAAAGTGGGACGGGAGGTGGTTGCCACTTGAAATAGTCTACTTACATGGAATATTCTTCTTTTGCAGCTAGTAGATCTACAATGAAGCATGCATGTAGAGTACACGGTATCAAGAAGTGGCCCTTTCCAAAGAAGAAGTTTAAACCCCCGCCCTCTAGTTTGAAGCATGTGAATGGATTTGTTCAAGGTGGTGATGAACGAGTCCCCAAATTTGGTAATAGTAAGCCCTCATGTTCTGATCCACCTCTTATGCACGCCATGAGTGTTGTTGCTCATACAATATCAAACATTACACCAAAACAAGATGTGGACAGCGTGACTGTGAAGGCAACATATGGAGTTGAAATGATTAGATTTCGGCTCTCTTTCTCATCAAGAAAGGCGGATTTAGTGGAGAAGATGACTCAGAGGTTTCCGTTGAATGATGGAAGTTTTAATATCAAGTATGAGGATGACGATGGTGATTGGATTTTAATCGTCTGTGATGAGGATCCAGAGGAATGTATTGCTATTTCCAAGAGCAAGAGTATAATTAAAATGTTGGTGCAGCCAATTGCCAGTCAAACACCTTGAATCTGAGTGCTTGCGCGCTATTCATGTTTTGAACTGTGTTATTTTATGTATTAGTCTGGTCAGCACCATCACTAAATCTAGACAGGTTTTTTTTTTTTTTTTTTAAAAGCCTAGATTATTAAAGTTAAATATTATTCGTTTCTCCAACTTTAAACTTGTTTCAGATAAATATGGGTCACAGCTTACTGAGTTCAAATTGCTAACGGAGATATGCTTACAGTTAGCATCCAAAGCCGTAGCTAGTAAGCGCCTAGCTGAAAGCTGCGCCAAACAGCCTTGGGAGCTGCAATAGTAAAAGTGTTTTACTGTTCAAATTGAAGGTCAAGTTTTCTTTTTTGGGGTTTTAAGTTTTCTTTGGCTTGCTAGATGTAAGTTCTTGTCCTCCTCTAGATTTTGTTATATATGTTATATTTTTACTAATTTTTTTAAAAAAAGTTTTCCTTTTTTGGGATATAATACACAACTATGATATTATTTTTATTTTATTCCAATCATATAGGTGAGGATCAAACTCCTGATTCAATAGAAATGAAAACTATATTATTATTTTATTGCTTTTTTGTCTATAATTTTTATTTTTGTTAATTAGGAGAAATAATTTCCATATTTATAGTCTTTTTTTGAATTTGAATTACAAAGATTTGATTTTAGGGTTTAGAATTTTTAGATTATAAATAAAAGGTTATTTATCATTGTAACCAATGAAGCGATTATGAATTAATAAAAATTATGTTAGAAATTTCTTTGTTCTTGGAAAATTCTTTGAATTTTCGTTTCATTCTTATGAATTCTAGAAGACGAGGTTGAAGACAGTGTTCTTCGTCCTTCCCGCTTGGATTAACCCCTAACCTTTCCCCATGCATCCTTGTTTAGATATTGCATTTTCTTTAAATAAACAATGAAAGAATTTCACAAGATGTTTAATTGTTATTAGAACTCTAACAAGATGCTAAAGTAAGGTCGTAAGAGCATCCCCAAGATGGATGGTATGCTAAATGAGTAAATTTGCAAATTTAATGTTAAAGTTTGGAAAGGAGTTACATCGCATACATATGGTAAAAAAAAATAGTTATATAAGTTAGGTCACTCATTTTAAGAATTTTTTTTGATAAAGGTGAGTGTTACCCGTACAAAGAGAAAAATGTGAGCCATTCTGCTTATCTCAAAAGAGTAAGCCTTACACTTTTGAGAGAATAGTGGGCCATTTCACTCTTGTAAAAGTAAAAGTTACTCGTATGACCTTATATTAGTAATTATTACTTATACGAGATTATACGAGTAATGGTTAGACAAAAACTTAAACATATGGTAAGTTTGTGGGTTCGCTATCATATGATATGATTTACGGCTAGTCTTCTTAATTAGTGGCAGGGCATAATAAATTATTTTGTTAGGTTTTTTTTTTGGTTAGTGGTCATCTTGTTTGCTACTTTGTAGGAGTCCAGTAATTGTAGGAGTTGTGGTCATTTTAATTGCTACTTCATATGAGTCAAGTAATTGTAGGAGTTAATGCAAGGGTAGTGTGTGATCGTGGTAGTATGTGAGTATCAGAAGTCTTTTATTTAAACCCATGTAATCTCAGTAGAAAGGCATCTTGAATTTTGCATATAATTTGGTGTGTTTTGGAGGCTAAGATTTCCTCCAAAAATCGTATATGGTTTACTTAATTTGTTTCCTTGTCAATTTCCTCTTGAGAGATAATTAAAATAGGGAATCATATATTATCCGCCTCTCACTCGTGCTCAGACAAATGGTCGTAACATCTTGGTATCAGAGCAGGCCATGTTGGTGGATAGAGTTGCACGTTTGGAACGCGAGGTACAAGAGTTGATGGATGCCATGAACGCTCTGTTCGACCAAACGAAACGCAATGCAACGGGGAGCAAGGTAAGTCCACAAGTGGACAATCGGGGACACAGCAAGGAAGTTCGTCCCGTCGTTCAATTGCACCTAAGCCATCTAAGCTAGAATTTCCCAAGTATAAGGGAGGGGAAGACCCGACAAGCTGGATATGTTGAGCGGAACATGATTTCGGTATCAATTGGCAAAACATGATTGCGAATTGGTTACGTGGGACCAACTCAAAGAAGGACTTCACGCACGTTTCGGCCCAACTGAATTTGTTGATTTTTTTTTGGAGATTTGACAAAGCTGCGATAAACAATGAGCGTAAAGGATTATCAAACTCAATATGAAAAGCTTCTCATGAGGGTCGATAAATTAACGCCAAGGCAACAAATGAGTCACTTTGTGAGGGCTTAAAAGAAGCAATTAGGGTGGAAGTACAATATGCTAGGCCATCTACTCTTTTTATTACAGTAGGACTAGCACGGCTATTTGAAGCAAAGTATTCCAAAAGCTGTAAGTAGACGTCCATGACAGAACTTCGTAAACCATCACCAGCAACTTCGAAATAAGGGAAACCTATTGTTCCCACAATTTGAAAATTTTCGCCTGCAGAAATTGAAGATAAGCCGAAAAGAGGTCTATGTTTTCACTGTGAATGATAAGTATGGGCCCCGTTGTGAGTGCAAAAGGTTATTTATCATGGAAGCTTGTTATCCAGATGAGGATGAGGGTGGCGCCGAGGAAGTGCAAGAGCAAATCAAGGAAGAAGATAAAAAAATAGATGAAATTTCTACCATTTCACTTCATACAATTGCCGGTACACACACCTCAGAGACCATGCGAGTCCAGGGAACCGTTAGTCGATGCAGTGTGATGATCTTATTAGACTTGGGTAGTACTCACAATTTTCTAAAATAATAAACAACTAGCAAATTGGGTCTGGCCATGGAGAAAGGGAGGTATAGTAGAAGTTTGTGTGGCTAGCGGAGAACGATTGCCTAGCCGGGGGCAAATGTTGAGGTGTAAAACTTTATGTGCAAGGAATTTCTCTAAAAGAAGATTTCTATATACTTCCTCTAGAAAAAGGTATGAAGTAATCCTGGGAGCACAGTGGCTACGGACTTTGGGACCAATTTTATAGGACTTCTTCAAGCTTCAAATGTAGTTCACCATAGGCGGGAAAAAGGTGTGTTTACGAGGCTTGTCAAGGTAGCATGACAAAATAATTAGGGAATCTTTTATGTAAAAAGAGATTAAAAGGTATAATTCTTGCTTTTTGCTTCATCTTCAGTGCATTGAAGGAACATTAATATAAATTATGTTGATTGTTGAAAGGATCCATAACCTATTAGAAAATTACAGAGATGTTTTCAAGAACCACAAGGCCTTCCCCCACATCGAGATCATGACCTCCATATACCGTTGCTACCTAGAAGTTCCCCTGTTTGCATTCACCTATACCGATATCCCCACTTCCAGAAGGCAAAAATTGAACGTCTAGTAGCTGAAATATTGTCTTCGGGAATTATCCGACTGAGAACCAGCCCTTATTCATCCCCCATGTTATTCGTTAAAAAGAATGATGGTTCGTGGAGAATGTGTTGATTACCAAGAGCTCAGTAAAATCACCATTAAAGATAAGTTTCCTATTCCGGTGATAGATGAGCTGCTCGATGAGTTACATGGTTCAAAAATTTTCTCAAAGCTAGACCTCCATTCTGGATACTACTAAATTCGGGTTAATGAAGATGACATCCAAAAAACGGCCATCCGCACGCATCACGGCCATTTTGAGTTCCTCGTAATGCCATTCGGGCTCACCAATACACCTTCCATATTTTAGTCTTTTGTATTCAAATCAAAGCTTCGAGAATTTGTTTTAGTATTTTTTGATGACATTTTAATTTTTAGTCTGAATTGGGAAGCTCATTTGCATTATTTAGAGGCGGTACTGTCCATTTTAAAACCAACAAGTTATTTGCCAAGGAGCAGAAATGTCAATTCGGCCAAACAAAAATCTCGTACTTAGGCCATATTATTAGTGGAGAAGGGGTGTCAGTGGACCATAAAAAATTAAAGCGATGCTTGAATGGCCAAGTCCATTAACTTTTTTGCTCAAGAAAGATTCATTCATGTGGAACTCAGAGGCAGATGAAGCATTCCAAAAAGTAAAAAATGAAATGTTAAAGGCTCATATTTTGGCACTTCCTGATTTTTCCAAATCCTTCATAATTGAGTGTGATGCTAGTGGGGCTGGTGTTGGTGTTGTTTTCCTCCAAGAACATCGACCAATTGCATTTTTCAATCACGGTCTACATGGTCAGAACCTCGCACTATTAACATATGATAAAGAAATGCTCGCTATAATTCTTGCTGTTAAGAAATGGCACCCATATTTACTCGGGCGTTCTTTCATCATTCGGACGGACCAACGAAGTCTTAAATACTTATAGGATTAACAAATTGCCATTGAGGGACAACAAAAATGGTTGTCGAAGCTACTCGAGTACGACTTTATCATTAAGTACAAAAATGGGTCTACTAATGACTGGTGGTTGCTGGGTGTGTAATGTGTTGTGCATGCTGTGAGGTGGTCTTACAGCGGAGGAAATGTAGGTCATCGAATCATCCATTGAGAAATAGAGATAAAGAGAGAATTTAGAAATTTAAAAAGAGACATGAGCATCCACAATAGTTTAAGTAGAGTAAATTTATCATATATATGCAAGCAATGGTGATAATTGGTAGAGTAAAACATTATTTGTAAAATAGTTGTATAGCAGATCTAGGCTCCGTTTAGCGCCACGAATAAAGTACTAGATATGATATAAAACGTTGAAGGTGTTATTTAATCCTGTATTTTGGTGATAAGTCATTAACTCAAGTTAATTTATCCGATTGTTTATTCTATCTGGGGTTGCTACAAATATAGAATATAAACATTTAATTCTATCCGACCTCTTAATCCGGTACACTAAATATAGCCTTAAATTTTGCTAAACTTATTAGAGTACACTATACTAATGGCGCTTAAACTATTTCCTCATTTTTACTTTGACTTTTAAATTAACAGACGTCCAACATTAGCATTTAAACTATTAGCAAGTCTTACTTTGAGGGGTTGTTTGTTTCAACCACTTAAATTTGATTAGTTAAAATTTTCAGATTTAAGTGGTTTCAAAGTTGTTTGTTTGGAAAAAAAATTAAGTGACTTACCACTTAAATTTGAAAATTTGCATTCAAAAAATTAACTGCTAAGATAGCCACTTAAATATGAAAACTTATAACACTCCATTACAAAATATCTATTTTACCTTCAAGTCCTAAAAACACACAGCTCTTCTCTTCTTCTCTTCACCCTCCTCCTCTTCACATCCGTCCCTTTCTTTTACTTCACCAAGGTCCTCTGCCACCACTTCAATCACCGCTGCCACTGCTGCAACTAGTTCATCTTCAACTTTGTTGGTTTGAGAATGTGGGAGTACGGCGTTGGAGCCTTCACCGGCGGTGGTCCTTTTGGCTACCTTCATATATCTCTCTCTCATTCTATCTGTGTCGCTCTGCTTGTTGTCTGGGAAGGGGAAATGGAATGGAATCTGTCCATCTAACCAAAAATTGTTTTGTGTTGTACACTAACATGGGTAAAATTTTCATGTTAAAAAACAATTCAGATTTTAGATGTGTTATATTCAAATAAACAACATTTTTTTCAGATAAAGTTTTTAGAAGTAAACTAACAGATTTTTCATTTTATGTTTTCAATTTTCAGTTGTTTTATCAATCGCCACTTGACTCTTCTGTCCAATTTTTCCGTTAGGTTGGATAGATTAAGGATATTTTTGTCATTTTACTTAGATTTTAAAAAAAAATTGTCTATTTTAAAAAAAAATATTATTCAAAATGAAAAAGAAAAAGAACACTAACAAGGGTGAGAGTGGTGAGAGAATATTAATGCAACAATTATAAAGACACACGTTATTACTTACCAATCAAATTATAAAAAAGTGTGCATTTATCACTCCTCCATTACATGTGTTATTAATTTCCTACAATTTAATTAAGTAATAACACGTATCATTGTAGCCGTCATAATAAATATTTATTCAAGAGTTGCAGTGGCCATTTTCATCTTCATCTCCTTCCTTTATCCCATACCATCACCAATATATTTACTATTTTATCATCGTCATCATCTCCCCTCCCTACCATACAGCACCACCACCTACATTTCTATCCTTTATCAATATAATCATCTCCCCTCATTACCATACATCACCGCCACCTTGATTTCATCACAAAACCTCCATTACTCCACTTCTCCCTCTCTCCCCATTATCCTCCCATCACTTTCATCCCAGCCCCATAACCACCACCACTAGCACCTCTGGCCACCTGTCTCATCCCCACCAACATGAATTCCCATATTCCCTCAGCAAATCTGACGTTTTTTTTGAAGGATCCATATATGAAATTAGGTCAAATAAATTTTAGAAAGAGCATTTATCTCTCTTTCGCCACCTCCATGACTCAACAAACAAAGAGGTTACTAATGGGCTGTTCACTTGCCACTTAATTTGCCACTTAAATCTAAAAACTAAAATTTTTCAAATTTAAGTGGTTTAAAAAGTTGTTTAGTAACAAAAAAATTATGTAGTCATTTAATTTTTACCACTTAAAATTTAAAATTTTCATCCAAAATTTTAAGTGGCAACTTTGCCACTTAAATCTGAAACTTAATTTTAAAAGGTGTAAAATGTCTATTTACTCTCTTTCTTTTAACAAAATTACACGGCCAAACAAATGTTCCATTTCCGAAGGGAAACAACCTTCAATTTAAAGAATTGTATGCTTCTTCCATTGGTCTTCCAATTCACCTTAGCTCTTGTCAAATTTCGTAAAAGGTGTATCAAACACGAAACGGTCAAAGACACGCTCATACCTTAGTGGATGTAGCGGAGATACCACAGTTGAAAGAGTTGCTTAGTGGGGTTAGTGAGGAGGAGTACATGAGATTGAAGGAAAAGGTGAGGGCTGTGAGGAGGCATTTTGTGTTGAATCAGCTCGCTATATATGTATATTATATGTTTATTGCTGAGAAAATCAAGAGATCGATATGGCCAACTGAGCTTTGGATTAGGTTTCGGATCACTGGAAAATGGAGTTTTTCCCGATGAGAGGAAAATGGAGTTTTTCCCGATGAGAGGAAAATGTTGAGGAAGAAGGGTGGGTAGTTTTAAGAGAGTGAAAGAGCATGAGTTGGAGAAAAATGATCAAAATAAGATAATAAGGGCAAAATTGTCATACTAAAAGAAAAGTCAGTTTTCAGATATGTTATGTTCAAATAATTTTTCAAATACTATTTTCAGAACTAGACAAACAACTTTTTAAATTTTAAATTTTCAGTTTTTTTACTAAACGCCTCCTAAGTCTCTCTCGTTTTTCTTCCTTCAAATTGATTAATTGCCCTTTTGGGCGGAATTTTTTTTCCTTTTACCTCGAAAAATTACCAATGAATTGAATTGGAATTGAATAGCTCACCCATACACGCATAACGGAAAGAAAATGAAAATAAAAGGAGGGAATGAAGAGGAGAAATTTACCAAATCAATACTAGCTTGGTTTGTATATAATGTATGACAGAAGACATTGGTGGAGGCTCGCAGTTCACTGGCGTCGGAAATGATGAATATCGATTGATTTCTTTTTGTTTTTCCATTTTCTTTATTTTTAATTGTAAAATAACATTTTTGTCCTGACTTAATGGAAAAATTGAATAGAATAATCAAAGTGAGACTCACTAATAATAATTTAAGTGACACAACGAGACTTTTTTAATTTAAGAGTTAAAGTAAGAGTGAGCAAATAATTTACGAGCCATTATGATAGTTTATTTGATTTATTAACATAAACATTACTAAAATACATATGGTTGCTTGCAGAAGTTGTAGATCATGATATACATTATTATCTTACTTTTTAACCGTGTAAACTTTTGAGTGATATAGGTGTCAGAGCTTAAATTTCTTAAGGTTTTCGGTTTGAACCATCCCGCTTGTATTTATTTCTCTATTTATATTTGTGCATAATATGCACCTCGAATTAATTTGTCTCTCCACATAAAAAGGGAGTGTTAAAAGCATAACGTATATCGTTAGTTTTTGGAGTGAGATAGTTTCTACTTTCTAATATATAAAGGCATTTGGTTAATTTGCATTACCAAAGGGCTTCAGCTTAATTCATGGGGGGTGCCAAGTTGGATTCAAATGTAAACAAGAAGTTTAGGGAAAAAGGGAGGGACGCATTTTCTTTAATGCCTGAGAGTCTCGCCCGCATTTTTAAGGTAACTTTGAAACGAGATGTATTTGTATAATACATGTGCTAATTAATCATTATTCACACACGAAAATAAATGAGGTAAATATATTTTATTTATCAAATATTACATTTTACCATTGTAGATGTTAATAACGCGAGAGTCCGAAAGACATAAAAAAAAGAAAAAGAAAATGACGAGAGAGAGGGTGCATGAAAGTTTATAACAGGAGGGGGAGAGAGAGTGTTTGTGTGTGACTTGGATTAGGAGTGTTCCAATCCAAAAATTGGTCGAACTGATCCGGATTAATCCGTAAAATCCCGATAAGAAAAAATCGAAATTGAAAACGAGAAAACCGAACCGAAACCGAATAGTTTGGTTCGGGTTTGGGGCTAATTAGTTCAAAACCAAATCAAGTCAAACCAAACCCAACCGAATTATGTATAAGAAAATAAAATATGTTAATATATTATCTAAGTACACATGTTAATTATATTAGGATAAAAAAATGGACTTTTATAAGAATACTAGGGCTAACTCGTGCCGATGGCACTTTGGCTTAATTCGTGTAACCATTACATACCAAAACATGAAAAAAAAAATCTTTGTTTTACAAAAGGAAATTAAAAAAAAATCATCTTGAAGATGACACTCTACCAAGCATATAAATCTGACTTTCTTGTTCTATTTTAAGAAGAAAACAATTTTACCGATATTAATAAAGTCTTATAAGCATCGTTGTGCATGTGTGTTGGTACTCAATTAATCTAATGCAGAATCTGCATTCAATAGAGATGAAAAATATTAGTTTCAAAGTAATCTTGAATCTTGAAACACAAAAAGCCCGAAAGAAATGATAATGAGAATCAAAATCAAATATAGATAGTTATCTACTGTACATAAATTTAGAACACATACAAATTAAAAGGGAAAAAAGTATGCAACATATACACGACAACCACATATGTATGACATGTCTTCGATCGAAGTCGAGATCAATGGCGAACCTGATGCTCATTCTCCAACGAATTAAATGTAACACTCTAACATAATAATAAATAGCAACCCTAAAGTCAAATTTAAAGGAAATAGTATTAGTGGATTATTAAGGCATCATCAGTATTAATGGAATGAATACCAAAAGGACATGAACTCAAAAGGACAATAAAACCAACAATGAAATAACAATACATTTAGTGTTTTACAAAGGAAATAAAAAGAGAAAATATCCTGCCAATATGGCACAATACAAAACATATAAATTGCAAGCATGGTAAATAATAGGATTTTAAGACTCTACCTCTGATATTTCCATTAGCTTTGTAACTTCTATATATTCTTTCGTGTAAAACTTGCACGCAAAAGAAAATAACGTAAAAATGTAAATTTCTCAGCCTTCAAAAAGTTTTAGCAATGGTAATCCTTGTATAACAAATGTAAAGAAACAACAACTATAGAAGACAGGAAAAGTAGTATAGATAGCTCGTAATTTTTCTCACTATGCTTGGTTTCGAAACTATGAATCTTAATTTGAGTATGAGGGAGTGTTAGTACTACAGCACTACCGAAACAAAAAAGTACTATATTCATCTTAAATTCATAATCCTACTTTATATTTAGTACTTCTTAAGAAATAACTTATTTACAAAAATGACATAAGAAATTTAGTTTTACAAAAACAGAAAATTTAAAGAATTCTAGCAAAAGATGTTAATTATGTTATTATTAGAAGTAAACTATTTTAGCTCAATAAATGAAGTTGTTTAAGCATGAGTGAATACGTGTGTTAATTACGCACCCTTGGAATTAGAAAAAGAGCAATTGGATCTTCTTATATGGAAGCTCCTTTATCTTGAACCCGGATTCGTAATTAACAATTTTGTTTATGAAACCCAGAAATCAAGATTAGTGAGTCCACAAATGCATAATCCGCATTAAAAAAAAGTACAAATTAGATTCTTAAAAGAAAAGTAACTTTAACAAACATACAAGCACGTTACAACTCGTCTAACTATAAAGTATTGAAACATAATCTCTAACGATAATGTAAACCAACATTGACATATATAACAATCCTTATTTAACAGGAAAAAAAATAATTATATAAGAAACTATTAGTATGCGAAAAAAAAGCAGGATATTATGTTAAAACAACATTTCCACTTAGCAATTTCAAGAGAATAAGTACAATGGGTGCCTGGGTGGGAGTTATTTAGTGAGATATTAAGCACGTGAGTGGAGAAAATGGGAATGATATTTGTATGATCAAATAAGAAAATTAAATAAATAAATAATTACATAACAAGGAACAAAATATTAAAAGCCACAAACAAAATATGGAGTGCGCAATTATCCTGCATATAACAATTGTATAGTCAGGAACCCAATATCAATAGCCAAAGAAAAAATATGAATTTCGTGTCAATGCTAAAACTTGTATCAAAATACACAAAACTAATGTTGATGCAACTCACAATGGCACGTAAAACCACCTTGGCAAATGTAAACTGCATTCCATGTAATGTAAGTTTTATAAGCTAAGCTTTTATAACATCCTTGAGTCAACAAATAATTTCAAAAGCTAACTTATATTTGAAGCCAAAAGAACTTGGCAGGGAACTTACAGTAACAATTTTATGATATAATGGATACAAGGGGAAAAAAGAGTTCTATTAGTATCAGAATACACAAAACTAATGTCTATGCAAACTCGCGAAGGCGCTTAAAACCACCTTGGCAAATATAAATTGCATTCCATGTAAGTTTTCTAAGCAAAGCTTTTGTAACATCCCTGAGGTAATAAATAAATTCAAAAGCTAACTTATTTGGAGCCAAAAAAACTTGGGAGGGGAACTTACACTAACAATTTTATTATAGAACGAATAAAAAGGGGAAAAAAATGAGTGCTATTAAAACAAAATGATTAAAGTTAAAAAAAAAAATTAGTATTATAACAAAATGATGAGTATAAAACTATAAATAGATCGAAATAATATTGGACTAAAATATAACGATCTTTAGTTGAAAAATGTTGGCCTTACCTCATATCCGATTAACCCCTTTCTCTATAAATAATAGCTTACGGCGTCCTCTAGGTTTGCTCAATATCAATACAGCTGCATTTTGGATAAATCAAGAAAAAGTGGGGTGAATCTTAACTGCAACCTTAAATAAAATAATAATAATAATAAAAAAAAAGGAACTCCGTTCTTTGAAACCAAAATCATATTGATCGTAATAAATTGGCCATTCGCCTACAAATATCAAATAGGACCAACGGTAACTTGAGTTCCAAATCAGCCATGAACAAAATAAAAATATTTTTATGCTGCAAGTTTAACATTGAATTACCGCAATTTGAAAACAGACTCCAAAAAATGAAATTTGTGGAATGTAAATCAAATAGGGAAAGAAACTACTTTTTTCATAAAAGTCTTGCAAAGTTGGCTCATAAACTATTTTTCAATGTACCAAAATATTCGTTTAATTATGCCAAGGGGTAACTCGTCCCTACGGCACTTTGTTGTTATTCATTTAATTGCAAGATGAACCACACTTAATATTAACCAAAAGATTTTTCTGGAAATAATTGACGTACCACAAAAAGTCCTAATTTTGGAAAAATGTTAAGAATCTTATAAATAGCATTCAAAAGTCCTACAAATAATAAAACTAATTAAGCATCATAAATGAAGCTCCCTGAGCATAATAAACATGAAAAAAATATTGGTGATAAAAATGGAAAGAGACTACTGTGTTTTGAAGAGCCTAATAGAACTTGAAAATATGATGTTTCCATGTAAGATTTAAATAGACTCTTAGAAACTTCCTTTATCTCAATTTCCAAATCCAAAAAAGCAAGATTTGGTAGCCATCAGATGTAGAATATTCGTTCAGTAGAAATTACAAAATAATATAAATGAGACTCGCCAATAAAATAAGAAAAATTACTTGATGCAAACCTATAAATTTTCTTTTGCAGAAAGACTAAACATATTAATTTCAAAACAATCCCCAAACATGAAAATCACTAAGCAAAAGAAAATGAAAACAAAAAGATGAATAAAACTGAACTTGAACTCATCATCTACTAAACAAAATATTAATAATTGACCTAAAATTATCTATAATAATAAACAACAATTTGCAAGAATATGTTATTTATTTTTTTTGGTTAGGAGGCATTGCTCCACAGGATGTCCGGGCCAGCTTTCGCGCACCTCGACTAATCCCCGCTCACGCGTAGTACCATTTGCGTTGGCCACAAACTGATTTGCTGCTGCCGGGAATCGACCTGGGGAGCTCCCAGTCAACCCCAGAGCTCGAACCTGGGGTGGTTAGCCACCAGGCCACAGCTTGTGGTTAGAATATGTTATTTATTAATAGTATGTTGTGATCTCTTAAAAAAAAAATTAATGCTTGTCTTTTTATTGAATTAATTACATGATGCTAAGATTTTTTTAGAAATAATTGCAAAAAATGACAACATACTTTGCCTGTTTTTTCCACTTTGGCCATTATACTTTCTTTTCTTTTTTTTCTTTCTTTTTTTCACATAAAAACCACCGAACTCTTAATTTTTTTTCCACCATTAACATTCCGTTTGTCCAACTTAACAGATTTAGTGGCTTTTCAACATAATGAGACCAAAAAATGTCTCTGACTACACTCCCAATCCCCCAGTCTCTCTCCCTCCTCCTCCTCCTCTTCATCCTCATCTTCCTCTTTCTTTCTTTCTCTATCTCTCGCTCGCTCATCATGATCACCGGAATTACCTCGCTTCCGGCTACCACCATTATAATCGTGTCACCTACAAATCTATCCCCAACCTCCCACTGTCGGATGGTGTTACCTCCCACCTCCAATCCCTCAAAATCACAGTCGGCCACCTCCCCCAAGCCTCAAAATCATTGTAGCAAATCATAGAGGAAGAAGATCTACATATGCGGAATTATAAAGGAAAGCAAAAAGGTTGAGATAAATTATAAAAGAAGAAGATACAAATAAAAATTGTTGAGCTTTAGAGATAGATGATTATACATGTAGAGAGAAACAATAAATACTAAAAAACAAAGCATCTCTTCTGGGTTTGTTATTTCTTACTTAAATTAAATAAATCTAAACCTAAAATAAAATCAGATCTAAAACTAAAATGAAATCAGATCTAATGGTGGCGGTTGATAGATTGGAGAGGGGAAGAAAAGATGGAAAATATGAGTAGTTGATCGACGATATTTCCGGCTAGATTTTCACTCTTCTCCGAAAAAAAAATAGTCAACGTTAAAGAAAATATGAAGTGGATGAGTTTGTGTGCCACATTAGATTTAATTTATTGACTTGGAGTGCCACATCAGCACATCCATTAAATCAAGGCAAACGGAATGCAAATGGTGAAAAATTTTGAAAGTTCAATAGTTTTTATGCGGAAAAAAAAGTATAATGGACAAAGTGAAAAAACGGGCAAAGTACGTTGTTATTTTTTGCAATTATTCCTTCTTCTTTTTTATTATATACATAATAGTAAGATAATTCATCATTATATTATATTTGGTCATTTTTTCTAGAAAGTCATGACTTTAATCTCAATCTAAACCAATTTTACAAAATTACTATTAGTATTCCATTGTTATATTAAATTCATTTAGAAAAAAAATGTCAAAAATGAAAAAAACCAAACCAAAAAGTTTGGTTCGAGTTTGGGTTTAGAACATTTAAAAACCATACTGAAACTGAATTTTTACATTTGATTTGAGATTGGGATACCTTAATTTCTACTCCTACCAAAACCGAAAACACCCTTAACTTGGATAAGGAAAGAATGAATGGATTTGAGCAATTGGATTGAAGTGATTTTTAAAAGTCAGATTTTAAAGATAATGGTCGTTTTCTTTTGTACTGTTGATTTGTATTATAGATAGTATTATTGTCAAAATAATTATATATATATATATTTAGAGTAATATAAAATTTTAAAAGTATATATTACAATTTTTCAAAATAATATTATAATATAGTAAAAAAAAAATTATAAATATGATTATCCTTATATTATAAAATAAAATAAAAATTAACCTCTTTGAACCTTTTAACAAAATGGTTTCAAGTTAAAAAAGAATAGACTAAATAACACTAATACACCTCAAATAAAAAGGATGTATCAATTTGTACTTTAACTATTTTTTCGACACTTTATACCCTATACATACAAATTATCAAAAAAAATGTACATACTCTACCACATTTCAGGAAAAAAAAATGTTTAAAGTATGAATTAAAATATATATTCTTTTAATTTAAAGTGCATTAGTATCATTTAATTAAAAAAAAATAGTTTAACTTTCGCTTCACTGTGAGTCCCACTTTTTTGTAAATCAAAAAGGGAACAAAAACAGAGTCAAACAACAAAAACCCCACTATGGGTTCCCCCACTTCACTGTAGGCCCTACCTTTGATTTTTGGTTTTTAATATTTTATTTTATTCCGTTGTATTTTTATTTTTATTTTTTGGATTAAGAGGATTTCTTTGAGTATTCGGGATAATTTTGCACATCGTAACTATTCGAAAAAAGTGCTAACCGCCGGTTATTAATTTGCTCTGGTTGAGACTCAATTTTGAGAACTGTCAATTAAATATAGTGCTCTAAGTCTATGACACTATTAAACCACTCTTAATATTTTTTTATTGGATTGTATAAATACCACTTATATGTTTCTTTTGTCCCTCTTTTATTTTAATCAGCTTTGTTCACCCTCTCTCACCTCCCTTCTTCAAGATTTTCCTCTCCTCAAGGCCACCCCCACCTTGTGGTCTTTACTGAACATGAACAGCTACCCTTGTTATTAGTGAAGAATTAGGACCTTCGATCTCTTCTGCATTTGGTACTTACTTACTTCTCTTTAAATTTTGAATTTCTATTATAAAATTATTTTGTGCTATTCAAATTCATTTTCTTACACACCTCGGCGCTAGCAAAGTTGGTAAGGAGTTGCTACGGTTCAAGCCACGAGGACTCGTTTACTTTTCTCCTTTTTTCCATAGTCGAATAACAACAAGTGTATTTATGTATTGATTGTATTAAAAAAAAATCAATCTTCTTCCGCAAGTTTGTTGAAATTTAGATGTACCCTACCTATTATGCTATGGAATTCAGCTCTACTCTCAAGTTAGTTAACTTTTTTTCTTTTTCTTTTAATATATTTCTTTGGGCTTTCTTAATTTTTTGAAGTAAATAATTTCACTTCACTGTTAACCACTTTGAATTAGAAAAAAGTTGCATTGTTTAACTACAAGCTTCTGTTTGCTCCTAATTCTGTGTTTTTTTTTTCCAAATCATTAGCGTACTTGCGATTCTTTTGTAGTCTTCCTCCATGAAAACATCTTTTCATCAATAAAAGTGTACCCAAGCATATGTATGAAAAGGCCTTCTTCTTTAGGCTTTTCTTCAAGTTATTATTTGTAGTTTTTTTTGAGGGTGTGTTTGTTTACTTGTCTAAATCTGAATGATTGAATCTAAAGACTAGTTTTGATGTCTAGAAATTAAAAATCTTTTTGTTTTCTTAATGACTGCCACATTTGAATAAATATTGTTTGTTTCTAAATATGGAATGAATGTTATTAGGATAGTTTTGCCCTTGTCTCCTTATTCTTTTATGTAATTTGGTTAAAATGACAAGAGTAAAAGAGGTTTTTTACCATTTTAAAAATCAATTGTTAAGAATTAAGAGGGATGGGAACCTCTTAATTCTTAATAGGCAAAATAAGACTTCATATTTGAATTTTTAAAGCTACCAAACAAATGTTAAAATATCTTATCATTCAGACTTAAGATGTGCAAACAAACAACACCTGAGTTTAGATAAACTACACAGTTGATTTCTCTCACATTTCTCGTTAACGGTAGTAGGAGCAGGCAGAAATAATTCGAGGATGGTGGAAGTGGAAGTGCCAAACTATACTATCTGCAATTTTGTTAAAGATGTGCGTCCTAATCTTTCGTATAGGCAGCCGAAAAGTCGAAAACTATTTCCCATATGTGGGTTTTCTGGGGCCAAGAAGAAGAAGAATCTCCTCAAACTCAAACTACTTTATTCCCATGTGGTAAGTACCTTTACTTACCACCCTGCAATCCAATTCCTCTCCGTTCACAAAATTAATACATACTGACCCAATTTTTTTTTTTTTATTTTCATTCTTTGAAGTTTTTAATATATAACTTCATTCAAATTATGTTATATTTATATAATAATTACAGGTGATCTGGATTCAGTTACTGAAACCCAAACCAACAACCGGCAGAATGTTAAAGAGTACTTAAAGTCTGCACTTTGCAATGCTTCAAATTCTGCATACACTAAAGGTCCCAATATTCTAATTCAGTTTTGGGTTCCCACTACTACGGTTGGGGGCCGCTGTGTCCTTACAACATCAAACCAACCTTTTGGTCTTTACAAAATTGAGAGAGTACTTTGTGAGTACAGGAAGCATAGTATGAGCCATGAATTTAATGTCTTCCAAGATGATGAAGATGAGTTTGATGGTAATCTAATTGGGCGAGTCTTCAGGCACAAACAAATGGAATCCACTACAGATTGGGGATCTTGTACTACCAAAGACTATCCGCTACGTGATTTTGCTCTCAAATGCAGTATAAGGAGATCTTTGGTTTTGCCGCTCTTCAAACCTTCCTCCTGGTGCTGTGCTGGTGTAATTGAGCTCGTTGATACTTGCCATTGTGATTTCTTACTTTATGACCTATATAGCCTAGCCAAAGATATATTTAAGGTTTGTGCTTCCTTACTTCAACCTAGATTTCCACATTAAAAAGAAAAAAATACTCCCTCCTTCCCAAATTAAAAGTCCACTTTTCCTTTTAATAAATAACAAGAGAAGTAAGTAGACTCTTCTTAATTTGGGACAGAGGGAGTAGTTGCCAATTTACACGTCCAAAAATAATCTTTAGCCTGAATATACGTGGACCTTAGTAGTGGAATTGCTAATAAGGTCTCAAGCAAAAGTGCTGTGCCAATTTTAATCTTGCTTCTAGGGAATATTATCTTCCGTTTCAAAGTGACATCAAGATTACTCTGTAAAATATTAAAACACTTCCTTGCAGGTTGGAAACTTGATATGTCACTCGCCTCCCAAGTTGCAAGTAAGTTACATGAGCTAAATAACATGCTATTTCTTCTCTCTTTGTTTTTTCTCTTTCGGTATTCTGAATGATCTCTTAAACAATAACTTATTATCTGTAAATTACTTGCATCCTAGATTGAAGGAAGTAAAGAAGATAGAAAAATAGATGAGATCAATAAGGCGTTGCAAGTGGTGTGTACAATACATCAGTTACCTCTTGCTCAGATCTGGATCCCATGCTGCACTAGCGCTGCCATGGATCACGCCGATAGTCCAGACAAGAGCTCCTGCCATTCCCCTTATTTAAGCTGCAGCGATAAATTTTCATCAATATATGAGAATGGTGATGCACATATTTATAGATCGATGAAAAACCTCCACTTTTTCTCTACCTATAATGCTTTCAGAATGGGTGAGGGCCTTGTTGGTAAAGCTCTTCTATACCATAAGCCTTGGTTCTGCAGAGATGTAACCCAGCTCCCCGTACCTGAATACCCCTTAGCCCTGAATGCATGCAAGTCTGGGTTAACAGGATGTTTTGCAATCTGCCTGCAGAGTGCTCACACTAAGAATCATTATTATGGGCTAGAGTTCTTTCTGCCCCCCAACTGGAACACAATCTCTGAAGATTCGCGACCTTCTTGGAGTTGCTATTGGCAACAGTGAAGAACCCACTTCCAGGTTTTAAATTTTTTTCAGGAGAGGGACCATGTGTTGAAGTTTGTAAAATTTCTATGAATGATGAACCCGATTCCCAAGATACTAGTGCTCAATCCATACCTGAATCCTTTGCAAATGAAAGAGAAACAGTGCAGAATGAAGTGGTAGTAGGTGAAACGGTGATAGACAATGGATCAATTATTCATGGTTTGGAACAAAATGGCATAGTTGTTAGTCATTTAGAGAAACCAGTAGAGATCTCGAGGAGAGATAGCGGAAAAGAAGTGGGAGAGGAATTATTTGTCGAAGCTGCTACGAATGACGAAATAAGCACAAGGCTTCCACCTATGCCTGAATCCTTACTAAATGAAAATGAAGTGGTGCAGCTTTCAGATTATGAATCAACCGTGGAAACAGCTATAAAGAATGAATCAAATGTGTTGGTTGAAGAACAAAACAAAGTAGCTGTCACTTCTTTAGAGAGAGCACGCAGAGCAGAGAGGAAACAAAGAACTGAAACCTCTTTTAGTTATGTGGATATAGAACAACATTTTGGAAAGAAGCAAGAGGACGCTGCAGAGAGCCTTAAAGGTAAGTTTAAGTGTAGGTAGTTAATGCTTGTGATCCTGCTCTCTTTTTTTTTCCCAACATTTTTGTAATTTGTTCTCCTTATCAATAGAGACTGGATTGTTCCCTACAATTATCACTCTTGGTAGCTCACGCGATTTTTGTTGTTGCAGTTAGTCGATCCACATTAAAGCGTGAATGTAGGAAGCACGGGATCAAGAGGTGGCCATTTCCCAAGAGGAAAAAGCTCAATCACTTTTCCAGTTCTAAGTTCAAGCATGTGAATGAACCTCTTCGAAGTGGTATTGAAGGACTCCCGAAATCCAACAACTATAAAATAAGCCAGGATAACATGCTCGAACCCTTACCAAATGGAAGAGAAACGGTGCAGCAGCAATCATTTGAGCAATTAACAGTGGAAACTATTATAAATAGTGGATTGCTTGTTTCTGGTGCAAAGCAAAATGATGTTGTTACTTGCTTAGAGAAACAAAATGGAGAGGAGGCATTGGATATTGAATATAGAACAACTGACGTTTCATTGAGCCGCGAGGAACTCAAACGACATTTTGGAAAGAAGATCAACGATGCTGCAAAGACATTTGGGGGTGAGTACTTTAAGCACATGGAAGTTTGTTTCTTGTGAGCATGAAAGTTTTTTTTGTCTGATCTGTTCTTGTTCTTTCAAACTTACACACTTTTTTCTTCCTGTGCAAAGAGACCTTGATTTTTTATCTAAATTGTTTGCGGTGGTGGTAGCCACGTGAATTAGTTTTCTTATGTGGATTATTGTTCTTTTGCAGTTAGTAGATCCACAATGAAGCGTGCATGTAGAGTTAATGGTATAAAGAGGTGGCCATTTCCCAAGCGAAAGAAATTTAATCCCTCCCCCTCTAATCTCAAGCAAGTAAATAGATTTGCCTGCCTTGATGCTGAGCAGATCCCGGAATTTGGTATTTGTGAGCCCTCGTGTTCTTACCCTCCTCCTATGAATGCCCCAGCTAATGTTGCTCAAACAATAACTAATGCTACACCAAAACAAGATGTGAGAACTGTGACCATAAAGGCAACATATGGAGTTGAAATTATTAGATTCCAGCTCTCCTTTTCATCAAGAAAGGAAGATCTAATAGAGAAGGTGACTAGGAGGTTGCCATTGAAGGAGGGAACTTTTAATATCAAGTATGAGGATGATGATGGCGATTAGGTTTTAATTGCCTGTGATGAGGACCTGGAGGAATGCATTGGTATTTCAAAGGGCAAGACTGCAATCAAAATGTCAATTCAGCCAATTACGAATCAAGCACCTTGAACTGGTTATGCATTCATCCAGCACCTTCATTATATACTCAGTATTTTCCTTTGTATGATATGCCAATTTCGGAAGATAATATTAACTGGGGTTGTTGGATGTTGGGTATTTTGGATTTGCCCTGTTCAAATTACGAATTTTGTTCTATATGGAATTAAATAGTTAGTGAGTAGATTTACGGATTGATCTCTAACTTACCGAGCCTCTTGCAATCTGTACCATGCTTAGTTTTTGTGTTTGTCGAGTGGAAAGTAATTTTATTCATCTAAAGGCAGACATTTATCACGAAAAATTTTAAATAATTTTTGGAATATTCTTTTAGGAATTTTGGACAAATTTGTTCACTTTTGTAATTCAAAACAAAAGTGATAGCAAACTAGATCTTAGGAGGGTCTACTAAAATTTATCCACAAAGTTGGAGTATATATAAATGATAATAAGATACAAAAGGGTTTGATAAAAAAAGTCTTGCTCTTTCATACATTGGCCATAAATTTACAAATTATACAGAATCCCAAAACATCCCTACGTTTGTACACATTTCTCCCCAAGCATAAGACACAGAAAAAGGGTTATTTGCTGATGAATACCTATAATTTTTTGCAATTGAATGGAAGCAGAATAAGATTGTTACACAATAAACAAGAATCAAGCCGACTCACCGGAATACGAGGTATCAACGTGTCATGCTCCATTACACTTGAAAGGAAACCAAAAAGTACTACTCTGAAAGCCACGAGTACACCGGAATGCATCTCAATAATTGAATGGAATACTATCAGTACTTGTAAACCTCCGAGTGCAACTGCAGATCTGATCTCCACCATTGATGAAGCCCGTGAGCTTCAGTGAAGTTTTCACAATGTGTTAAATTGATAGTTAGATTTGCCGAAGGAATAAGGTGCAATGGCTCTTCAGTTTCCTTCCCAATTGCAGTCATAAATAGACCCGAAATAGAATGCTGAGCTGCCAGCTTCTCGATACTCCCAGCTCCAATCTTCTCCATTGCACTCCTGTGTTGAAAATACCCGATATACTCCGCACAAAGGTTATCCTTGGGATTCACAAACAAACACGGTACCCAAGGCGACAAAGCAGCAAAAGGGTCTTCGTTTTTGTTCTGCTGGTTTTTAGCCTTCACGGAAACGGCAAGCCCAGCAGTAATAACACTGCTTGCTATTCGGATCCCGTGTTTGAGCGTCTTATCTTGGATTCTCTCAATTGGAGCCGAAACATATGGAGGGTTGAACAGAAAAGATTCAAGAAATTTCCCCTTTTTCGCCATATTTCTACCCACAAGCATTGCCATGGCTGAGCCTAGTGAATGGCCAGCTAACCAAACTGAGGCATTTCCAACAGCAGAAACCATGTTTCTAACAGCTTTCACGGCTATCTCGAAGCGGGATGTTTGGTGTAGCCCGTTGCGGACGAAGTGGAGGTCCAACTGGACGTCTCGGGTAAAAGCATCTCCTTTGGTTAAGGTGCCTCGAAAGGCGACAACAAAACGGGGGCTTTCTTCTGTTGAGTGTTTGCTTTTAGGTGATAGGGGGTTCAGTTGGTAAATGGCGGCGAATATGCATGAATCAGCGTCATCTATGAGTTGACTGCATAGTTTGAAATTGAAGAAGTTCCACCAAGGAGGAGCAAGTGCTTCAGATCCTTCTCGCTTCTCTTGGCGGTCCCGCTCAAGAATGTAGACACCCTGGACCAGACTGGCAGCAACGGACCGTCGGTGATCCACATTTTTCCTTCACAAAAACATATATGTATTTCAGTTTTCTTGTTATCAATTTAATGGGGGATGAAAAAAGTGCGATAGTCCAAGGAGAAATGGTGACAAAGGATACATACAGCCGAGTCCAAGTAATATAGACAAGGCATTGTTCTCAATTTTAATAATGCATACAACAAATTGTTGTATAAATATATAAAAGACGATTCAAAATCAATCTCCCGGAACTTCTAACTACGCATTTATACTCGGTCCTGGAAGGGAAAAAATATGCTGACTTCAATATTCAAGACAAAAAACAGAGTAAACAATCAAAATAAAGAATTTTTTCTGACATTGCTTTTTGTAATTTAACTGGGCATTTTAGAGTAGGTCAAGCTGTTGTTTCTTCATGTCTGCGCGAATAGAAGCTACCTCGAAGATAATTTTAGAAATTACCCGAAAATAAAGTATCTTACCAATCAACTTTTTTTAAGTGTTTTGGTCCTGTAAGCTCGAAATTTTCCCTCTCTGAGGCCATGGCATGCTATGTTCTTATTCTATCTTCTTGCAATTTGAAGCACTGCAAAGCAGAAAGACAAACCAGTGATCGGAAAATAAAAACCAGAATACAGAAAGATTGGTGCTTTACCAAATTTTTGTGCAAACTTTCTATATACAAAATGATTTGGCACCAATCATACAAAAAAAAAATGGACAAAATATTAAAAAATGTGCCCCACTCTAGCCCGAGATCTTGTGATTAGTGCCACATCAATTTGTACAAAAGTACGCAGAATAATGGAAAAATCATAGCGTTTTCCGTATTCAAACTGGCACATATCAGAATGTAACAACAGATTCCTGCATTTAGTACTAGAAATGCCCAAATCTGCTCTAAATATTCGTTCTGAAATGGACCAAACGTCAGCTACTCGACACGTTAATGCACATGTTGATAGAGTTGCCTGTTAGCCTTCTAGTTCCCGTGAGATGGTTTTGGCACAGGAAAGTTGAATGAGAAAGGAAATCATCAGAGAATAATAACAGAAATTAAAGGTCTATCTGAGTAAAACTGAAACTAAGCACTAAATTTTGACTACAAAATTTCAAATACTGGAAATGAAGAATACTTTGTCAAATTTTATCATCTCATACTGACAAATTTGTGCGCTGACACCGCTGTACATTGTATATATATATACATATATATGTTACTAATTTGGACATGGCACCTACTTTTCCTTGACAACCCAATCCATCTATTGAGCAAAAAGGACTTTCTTAATCTCAGGTTTTAAACTCTAATAATTAAGCAAATTTCTTCCCCAGTTGTGCTGCATAGTTTAAACTATTATTTTCCTATGCTTCTATGTTTATGGATATATGTTGCAAAAACTTAATTTTGATGCATCAATAGTAAAAATGAGTACGCTCTTAATCCATCTAAAAACCTTATAGGGCTGTATTAAGTTGCATAAATCACCTCAACCCACATTTCCAAATTAGTAAATGCTTAAAATCCAACAATGAATATTCAGAAATGACATAATCATATACCAAAAGAAAAAAAAAGGTTGCTGCTAACATAGGCAATAATTGTAAACGGACATATATGTGACAATTGATTAGAATGTGGACCCATATCAATTTCTTCATTAAAAAATATATTCTAACCAATGAGTGATCCCCATATTACTATGTCACTTTTTTGTGTGAGATAAATATGTCCGTGTTGAAGGACTCATAACATAGGCACCTAAATCATGTCGATGGGCTAATTTTAATTCTCAAACCAAAATAATCATGATCAGAGATCCTTTAACAACAACATCAAAAAATAAAAATTTCATGCAGTTTCAAGCTTATTTGTCAGCAATTATAAGAAACATACAGAAATGCACGAAATAAGAAATAGGGGATCAAAATGGACAGTAGAGATTAAGTTGATAAATCAAAAGCAAAACCCATGTCGGATGAGGATTAATGGAGGTTACATTTCAACAATAATAAACCAAAAATGGTATGATTGTTAAGGTATAATAAATAAAGTAAAGAGAAAATGAATGAACCTTTGATGAATTAGACAAGTGTTGAAGAAGATCTCTCCCTGTCCCGGTGCAGGGAGAGAGAAGTTGGTTGAAGGTCGATATCAATATTCTAAATTTCTCCATTTGTTTTTCTCTTGGATTCTCTATTAACTGCCTAACGACCTCGTTTTAAGACGGGTTGGGATATAATTAAAAAATGTGTTTAAAGGATCTTACGCCTTCTCCATGGCTTGTCTTGGCGTGCCCATCGAAAATACATAATAAATAAAGAAAAAACAAACTTCGATAGTTTATCTAACCATCGTAAATATGACATGGCAAAATAATTATTTATGCATATCCATGAGATACTCTATATGTCATGGATACGCAGAAATGACATGGCACTCTCACAACTTTCTCTCCTCTCTATTTTTGTTACATATATGATATGTGGTATTATTGTCAAATCAAATTTATATATTACCAAAGCAATATTGCACAAGTTTTAGTTGAAAACATAGAATTATAACTTCTAAAAGGCACTATACTTTGACAAATATATAGTTGCTTTGGCAATATTGTAGCCATATGAATTTTGTGTATATATGTGAACCATTGAAGAGACTTTTTTTACTGTTGTCTATGGATAGAAAAATGATGCCAACATAATATACATGACACATAGGATAGAGAGGTCATTCATAGATAAACCATTCGAGAAGGCCTTACAAATATATCGCGTGTTTACCATTTTAGAAAAAATATTTAATAGCCGGTAATAATATTAGCCACTCCGTAATGGTTAATGACAATGGTTCAATTTATGTTGCAACAAACAATTTGTTTAAAAAAGTAACATAGGCATTCCAAAAATGACTCAAGTTTATTGAAAGTTAAAATACATCTTTTTATTATAATATAAATATAGATACACGTAGCTGAAATGAGCCCATGCTTGACCTCCCGATGGAGAGATCCTTCGAGATTTAAAGAAAGAGACTTAAACTTTCATTTTAAAATAAAATTTAAATATTTTATATTAAACCATACTTGTATTATTAACTACGGTACATTATCGTTACTTATAAAAAAGAAAAAGAAAATAGTGTGACAAGTTAAACGTATATAAAAATAACTTAGAAATTTCTCCTAAATCCGTACATACACAATATTGTTGGAATATCCTAGTATGTCATAACTCATTAACCGGTGATTCTTTATCTATATCTATCTATCTATCTATCTATATATAATATAATATAACCACATATAAAAAGGAAATTAAATAACTTAAGGGTTTTTATATATATATATATATATAAAAACAAATATACCTCTTGATTTTAAACATGAGATTTTAAGATTTACATTAAATAAAATATTATAACTCCATCATTTTGTATATTATTATTAGTGTTTCAAATAAATCTAAACTCTACTTTATTTGGTTACAGTAATTAAATAAGTTAGAATTTGTGTTAAATTTAATGTTTTGTATAAGATTTCCATACAACTTCATGACAACTTCCTGAGAGTGAAACTATTTAATGGATCGTATTAAAATTACAAAACTCTTAGCGTGAATCAAAATTTCGTTTCAAAGTTCACCACAAATGTATGTATATCAAACTCTACTTGATTGCTTTTTACATGTAATTTACATGTTCTAAAACTTATTTGTTTATTTATAATTATGTTTATGTTTAAAACAAAAAAAAATGAATATATTATAAATGTGGTTCAGTAAAACATTTATGTTATACATCATCGGGCGCAAATGAACCTTTAATTTATTTATTTTACCATTTTATTATTTTCTCTATTATATCACTTATTATTTATATGAGTGTTTTATTATTATTTGATACTGTGCACAGGGGTAGAGGTAGGAATTAAGTTTAGGAGGGGCCAAAGTTAATAGACTTATAATTTTTTTTCATATATTATAATAAAGCCAAAATTAAAATATTGCATTAAAATACTTAATATCTTATACGTCAAAAATCAAAATCACATATCTAATTACAATATTCCCCTTCGAAACTTCATATTTTAAAAACACTAAATATTTTCATTGTCGATAGTTTCATTGTCTAACAACCTCAGGGAGAAAAATTATAACAATTTGTTTTTCTTGTATCCAATATTACAAAAACACGAAACATCTCCTAAACTTATGCATCCTATCGCACATATATTTCCTGCCAATTACTTTCACACATTTCGCACGTTGGCCACTCCCCCCACCAGACCGTCAAATCCAAAGTTTTCTTAAATACAAACCCTTGCCCTCTATTTACGCCCGTTATTACCATAAACCCCCTTAACATTCCACACAACTAAAATTTTCACCCAAACCTCAAGTGGGGCCATCTCCCCCCTTGGCCACATGCTCGCTCTGCCCTTGATCGTACATAATAATCTTACATACTTTTATTCTAATTAACTACCTACTAACTCTAAAGATTTAGTAAAAATATATTACTCGATCTCTTATTGTTGGGATTGGGAAAAATCAGAGAATGATATTGAGAAGAAAAACAGGTTTATTTCTCTCCAGAAAATAAACAACAAGAATTCTTTACAAAAAAAAACTTCTCACAAAACTCTCTCTTGGAGTCTCTCTATCTCTCTTCTGATTTTTTCTGATCCTACTTCTTCATACTAACTAATGGAATGTGCAGGGGTATTTATAGCAAGCTTCCCCAATGCCATTCATTCTCCACCATTGACAAAGTTGCCAACTTTGCCAATATTTCCACCAAGTTAGGTAGCACAAGAAGACTAGCAGCCTTCTAGATGGAGCTTCTAGATGAAGCTGGACTTTTCTTTCAATTCTCCCTCTTCCAGTTGCATTTAGAAGCATATGTCATCTGCAATCCATCCCAATTATGTCTCTGCATAATTCCTGCTTCTCTCGAGGAACCGCTTTTGTTAACATTTCTGCTGGATTGTCCTTTGTGTGGATCTTCACAAGTCTCAGTAGCTGTCTGTCCATAACTTCCCGTATCCAATGATACCGAGTGTCGATGTGCTTTGTACAGGAATGATACATTGGGTTCTTGTTCAAGTCCAGAGCACTCTGACTGTCACAATGTATCTTGTATTCATTCTGTTTGATTCCCAGTTCTTCTAGAAACTGCTTTAGCCACAACATTTCTTTACCGATTTCAGTTATTGCAATGTACTCAGCTTCTGTTGTAGATAAAGCAACGCACTTCTGCAATCTTGACTGCCATGACACAACTCCCCCTGCAAAAGTGTAAAGGAATCCCGATGTAGATTTTCTACCATCAAGATCTCCAGCCATATCTGAATCTGTATAGCTTTTAAGACTGGGTCACCTCCCCCATAGCACAAACACATTTTTGATGTACCCTTGAGGTACCTGAGAATCCACTTGACTGCCTCCCAATGTTCTTTCCCGGGATTGGAAAGGAATCTGCTCACCACTCCTACTGCGTGGGCGATATCTGGCCTGGTATAGACCATAGCATACATCAAGCTTCCTACCGCTGAGGAATATGGTACTTTTGACATCTCATCTATCTCTTTCTTAGATGAGGGGCATGATCTTCTACTCAGCTTGAAATGATTTCCCAATGGAATGCTAACTGGTTTGGCTTTGTCCATGTTGAACCTTTCAAGCACTCGTTCAACATATTTCTCCTGAGATAGCCATAACCTTCGATTCTTCCTATCTCGAATTATATGCATCCCCAATATCTGTTGAGCTGGTCCCAAGTCTTTCATATCAAAGTACTTGGAGAGCTCCTTCTTTAGCTGGCTTATTTTCGTTGCATCCTGTCCAACGATCAACATGTCGTCTACATATAGTAGCAGTGTAACGAAACTTCCATCTCGAAATCTATGGATGTAAACACACTGATCTGCGTTGGTTCTCTTATAGCCTTGACTCCTCATGAATGAGTCAAACTTCTTGTACCACTGCCTGGGTGGTTGCTTGAGACCGTACAGACTCTTCTTCAGCTTGCAAACGAGGTTCTCTTTCCCTGACCGTACAGAAACTCTTCTTCAGCTTGCAAACGAGGTTCTCTTTCCCTGAAACCTTAAGTCACCATGAAACCTTCTGGCTGGTTCATGTAGATTTCTCCATCATGCTAAGTCACCATGAAGAAATGTTATTTGGCTTACATCCATCTGCTCAAGTTCCAAATCCATGTTGGCTACCAATCCAAGAATGATACGGATTGAAGCCATCTTCACAACAGGTGAAAATATCTCGTCAAAGTCAATTCCTTTCTTCTGAAAAAATCCTTTGACCACCAACCGGGCTTTGTGCTTCACCACCTTTCCTCTGCCATCCTTTTTGAGCTTGAACACCCATTTGTTTTTTAATGCCTTCTTTCCTTTTGGAAGCTCAACCAACTCGTATGTGTGGTTTTTCTTCAAAGAATTCATCTCATCTTCCATTGCCTCCTTCCATTTACTGTTGTCTTGATGAGATATAGCTTCCTGAAAATTTTCTGGCTCCCCATCTTCCGTAAGCAGAATATACTCTGAATCTGGATATCTGGTTGACGGAATCCTTCCACGTTCAGATCTTCGAACATGTGGACTTTGAATTTCAAGAGGAGTATCACCATCTAACTCTTGTGATGGTCCTGCAACTTCTGGTGGATAGGATTGAGTCTCCCCCTGCTCAATGTCCTCTTCTTCTTCCTCCTGTTCTTCTTCTGGTATTTTCTCTTACACCTTATCATCCTCTGTCACTGGTTGTGTATGTGTTGGATCAGGAACAATATCTTGGGCAATGGACTTTGATTGAGTAGACACAGTGGGCTGTTCAATGTCTTTAATCGTCTGGTTTTCATGGAACACTACATCCCGGCTCCTAATAACCTTCTTCGCCTTTGGATCCCACAGCCTGTATCCGAATTCTTCATCTCCATAGCCAATGAAGATGCATGGAGTAGTCATTGCATCGAGCTTCTGCCTGAGCTCCTTGGATACATGTACAAAGGCTAAACATCCAAACACTTTCAAATGTGAATAAGAAGGATTCTTACCTGGCCATACTTTCTCCGGGATCTCAAAATTCAACGGCACTGATGGGGATCTATTGATCAGGTAGCAGGCAGCACGAACAGCTTCTCTCCAGAATGGCTTTGGCAATTTAGCCATGCTCATCATACTTCGGACCTTATCCATGATAGTCCTATTAATCCTTTCGGCTACCCCATTGTGTTGTGGGGTGCGAGGAACCATTTTTTGATGTCGAATGCCATGTCTCCTGCAATAGGCTTTGAACTTTTTGGATCTGTACTCACCTCCATTATCTGAGCGAAGGCATTTTAGCTTCTTTTCAGTTTCACGCTCTACCATGGCATGAAACTCTTTGAAGTAATCCAGAACCTGGTCCTTTGATTTTAAGAAATAAACCCACACCTTTCGTGAAGCATCATCAATAAAGGTTAGAAAATACCTGTTGCCACCAAGTGATTCCACCTCCAAGGGACCACAAACATCAGAGTGTACCAGACTCAACATCTCTGATTTCCTCACTAATGATGAACGGAATGAGACTCGGTGTTGCTTACCGAACAAGCAGTGGCTGCAAGGATCTGGTGTAGCATTCTTTGCAATTGTGATTAGCTCCTGTTTTGTCAAGGTAGACAAACCCTTCTCACTCATATGTCCGAGTCTCTCGTGCCATAGATTTTGGGACTTTTCACGCTCTACAATATTCAGACTGCTTTCACATATTTTCATATGTGTTTTGTATAGAGTACCACATGTGTGTCCTTGGGCGACAACCAAGGAACCTCTTGACATCTTCCATGTGCCATTGCTGAACATATTTGTATAACCTTGTTTGTCAAACGCCGACCCTGAAAGTAGATTGAGTCGAAGGTCTGGAACATGCCGCACATCCTTCAATGTGATTGAACATCCGACATTCGTTTTTACTTGAATGTCACCAATCATTTTGATCTCAGCAGAACTCTTATTCCCCATCTTCACCGTACCAAAGTCTCCAACTTTGTACGTGGTGAAGAAGTCTTTGTGCGGAGTGACGTGATAGGATGCCGCAGTATCAACAATCCACTCAACATCTTGGCTTCCTGTGTAAAGACATGTCTCCTCCTCACTTGAGCATAAGACCACTTCTCCTGTGACAGTAACCAGTGTATCTCCGTTTCTGTCCTTCGATTGCTTGTTATTCTGTCTCTGCTCTCGTAATAGCTTCTTGCAATTCTTCTTCATATGGCCTTCTAGGCCACAGTGATAACAACTATATGTGGCCCTTTTACCTTCTACAGATTTGCCTCTGCTCTTGCTCCGGGCTCTCCATCTGCCTTGATTTCTTCCTTGTGATCTCCCTCGGTGTTCAGTGACTAAAGCTTCTGTCTGATCTGAGCTTGCATCACTCCTCCTTGCCTCTTCGTTGAACAAGGCTTCTTGTACCATTGCCATGGTCAGTATACCATTCGGAGCTAAATTTCCGAGGGTGATTACAAGTGTTTCCCAACTGTCGGGTAGTGAACTGAGAAGTAGAAGAGCCTGCACTTCATCTCCAAGGTTGAATTCAACTGATGTTAATTGGTTTACCAAGCTTTGAAATTCACTCGCATGCTCGGCAACTGACTTCCCACTCTGTAACTTCAGATTTACTAATCGTTTCATTAGTAAAGCTTTATTCCGAGCTGTCTTGGGCTGATACATATCCTTCAACTTCTTCCAGAGTGTGTATGCATCAGTTTCCTCAGAAACATGATGGAAGACACTGTGATCGATCCATTGACGAATTGAACCAATCGTCTTTCGATTCATTTTCTTCCATTCATTTTCTTTTGCGGGCTCAGGATTCTTACCTTCAAACTCGATTAGATCATACAAATCTTTACAACTAAGGAGATCTTCCATCCGAGGTCTCCAAAGAGTATAGTTTGTAGCTGTGAGTTTGAGCATAGCTCCAGATGATGAGTCTTCTGCCGCCATTCTGATTTGATTCGTACTTTGTCAAATTTAGAAGCAGAATTTGACAAAATGGAGTGCACTGTTGCGTCCGGAACGGTCGAAAATGATAGGATAGACCTCTCCGGGGTCGAAAATGATTACGTGTCAAGGAGTGACACGTGGCAGACTTCAAGGGTTGTTTGCTGATGTGGCGATGACATGGCAGCCAAATGGCAGTGACGTGGCGCTGACTGGGCGATGATGTGGCGCTGACTGTGTTGTCTTCAACCTCCAGACACGCTGGTTTCAGGCAACTATTCCAGCAACTTTGACCAGACTTTGACCGCCGATTTGAGGACCTTCCCGTGCTCGAAAAATTCCGAAAAAATTATTTCCGGGATCCTCGAAACAAGACCTTTCCAGTAGTGTGCCCAGAAATCGATTCGGAGACAAAAAAAAATTTGACCCGAAACAGAAAAACCCGGAAAAAATTCCTCTGTGCACTAACATCAGGCTCTGATACCACTTGTTAGGATTGGGAAAAAATCAGAGAATGATATTGAGAAGAAAAACAGGTTTATTTCTCTCTAGAAAATAAACAACAAGAATTCTTTACAAAAAAAAACTTCTCACAAAACTCTCTCTTGGAGTCTCTCTATCTCTCTTCTGATTTTTTTTGATCCTACTTCTTCATACTAACTAATGGAATGGGCAGGGGTATTTATAGCAAGCTTCCCCAATGCCATTCATTCTCCACCATTGACAAAGTTGCCAACTTTGCCAATATTTCCACCAAGTTAGGTAGCACAAGAAGACTAGCAGCCTTCTAGATGGAGCTTCTAGATAAAGCTGGACTTTTCTTTCACTTATGTCTCAAATTAAGAGTCTGCTTAGCCACTTGTGTACCATGTCCTCCTCAAGTGCAAATTTTAAAGGAAAAATTTTAACAGAAAATAAATAGTCGTTAATTATGAGCATATATTACTTACTAGTGAGAAGTATATGATTTACATTATATTATAACTATTTTTTTATCGAAAAAAAATTGCAAAAATAAAAATAATCACAAACAGGTTCATTGTTTGATTAAAATCCATCCTACCTTTATATAATAATATAGGGTCATAATATTAGTATTTCACGAAAAGTACTCTAAAATCATCTTTACTAATCAAAAAGTGTCCTAAAAGATCAATATAAAATGTCAGCAAAGATAGATTTTTTAGAGTTTTAAAATATTTTTGTAAAGTGCTAATATCATTAACCATAATATATATATATATATATATCCCAAACATTACAAACTTCCCCCATTCTTGATGATCATTGCTTGTAATTTAAAAATAAAAATAATAAAATGCATCACAATCTTAATATTGGGTTGGGATAGTTGTGTCATCCATCTGCAATATTTGTCATTTTAAAAAATATGTGTCTTGGACTTGGCTCCTATTATATCGTATTGCAACACCGAATAGCTGCATTGTCCCGTTAAATTTGCCATTGTACTTCGCTTAAAAAGAAGAGACTGGTGTATACTATGGAACAGAAGAGTTGCCATATGAAATTCTTTTTGTCTTAAATTAAAAATTTATTTTTAAAAAAAAAAAAATTGTTAATTGAAGACTAAATATATAAAACATCTGGAAGTGAGCTATTCGCATGAGGACCACACCTTTACTAACGTTTCCATTAAGAATGACCATACATTAGTGACGAAAATCATTGCTAAAAATCTGATCCGTCATCACACGCTCCACTTCGCTCTGCAACAAAATAGGAAAATCTCACTACAATGCAATACATATTCTTTCTCAATCTAATTCAAAAGAACATTTCAATCTCAAAATACGCATTACATTACATACCACAACAAGAAATGGTAAAATAAATAAATAAAATCATAAGCTCAAACTGTCACAAAGTGCTCGTATCCTTTCCGAGCCATGCTACAAAAAATGGAGTTTTTTAAATTTAAAAAATAAATAAATCAACAATGTCACATAACCAAAAAATTACAAACACGGATGAAAGATATTGTTACATCCTAAACTCCCCTGTCCCAGAAATATGAAACCGGCTTACTCCTGATCAATAATGGCACAATTGAAAAATATACTTTCTGTTTTATTACTTTTACATATCATCTTCATTATAACCCTGAGCAATATCCATTCAAACCCATAAAATGAATCTTTTTTCCCAGACCGTTTGGGGAAACGAAAATGACCGCAAACATCATATGATTTACTTGAGTGGAAGCTGTTGCATTTTAGGCTCTGGAATAACATAGCCATAAGGATTCTTGCTAGCCCAGTTCCACTGATCTCTGCATATGTCATCTATTCCATATTTCGCCCTGCAAATACAAACACAAGATTATCTAATATTCCATGTTTAATCGAACTAAGAACTTGATGTGATTGCACTTTGTTTTCCATGGAAAATGTCCAAGATCCTATATTTTCCAGCTCTTGTGGTGTTCAATCACCTCATCTTTTCAAGAATTTAATTTCCACTGTAAAACTACTTGTATTCTAACTTTTCCCTACTTTTTGGAAATCAAAAACCGCCTCTGCCCTATGTTACTATAAAAACATTCCAAGTAATCCAGTTTCTTTTCAATCTAAAGAAATCAAACACACCATAAGTGACAAATTGCAACAAACTCATTTGCATGAAGTGAGCACTTACTTCCACTTTAACTCACGCTCTGCTTTCTCCTTTGATGCATAAACCATGTCAGCATCACCAGGACGCCGCCCAGCCATCACCAGAGGAATTTTCTGGAACAAGCAGAATAAATAAAGTAAAATATGTTATGATTATCTAAGGTCCAGTTAATATATATGATACAAATATATATATACAGAGAAAGGGAGGGGAGAGAGAGAAAATTGGCTTAGGATTTCAACAGTTTTATACCTTTCCAGATGCTTTCTCAAATGCTGCTACCATTTCCAGAACTGATGTTCCTTTCCCAGTTCCCAAGTTGTATACTTCACAACCTACATTTACATATTTAATCAAAATCAATGTTCATTTTACTGGTGAAGTTCATTCATATTTGATATAAAGCAATAAGGGGGACAAAGTTAACCTGGAAACTGAGAATGGCTCCATTTGATGAAAAAGGTGAAAAAAAATTAAGCATTGGTAACTCTGTCGTTCAAGGTTTTAAGAGATATTCAAACCTATAAGTCTATAACTAAGCATGCCAGTATGAGTTTAGCTAGTTCGCATGACACTCTAAAACAATTAAAGAAGCATAAAATATTCAAATACTACGTTAGTCAAATTGAATGGTCTACTGGCTACATCTATTCAATTGAATCAATACTAAACCGCTTTCGAGCCACAACGTTACTGGTAGAAGGGGTAATTCTGACAATCAAACTTGGCATCAGAGCCACCGGGAATTGTATCATGTGTTTCAGTATCTGCCCACCCACATAGGCATAAGTGACTCTACAACTGACCTCATGTGAACGATTGATAGTGGCATCTACTGTTACACCAAGATCACTTTGAAGTTTGAAGCTACCACCTTTTCAATTTCTCAATTAACCCTTTTATTATCCTACACATTGTTTTAAGTATCCTGTTAGAAAAACATAGAATTGTGAAATCCTATCAATTGCATAAACACCATTAGAGAAACTTCTTCCCCATGATAAAATTGCTTCCATTTTGTTTTTTGTTGCTTGTCTTGTAGATCAAAGCAAGTAGAATTTTGTGATTAATGGAATTACAATTACCTGGATACTCACCATTCTGATCAAATTCCATTATTTTATTTGTATCTATTGTTACGTTAATTATATTTGTATATTTCTGTAGGTTTTGCAGGAATATTTGTTGTGAGTCACTTGTTTTATGTGGTTATTTATGGGATTATTATGTAATGTTGGATGATATTGTAATTATTGGGATTTATGGTATAAATAGATAAGGATGATGAATTAGGTAAACGTCAAACTACAATATACGAAGATCGTACATGAAAAATAGCCCAAGAGATAATGTCATTTTATCTTCAAAAGACAACAGGAAGGCAAAAACAAGAATCAACGCTTAAGAGCACAGGTCTAGTAAGCGAGAAAAGACATGCTCTGCCGAGTATTATACAGGGAATTGATATATATTTCTTAACTGAAAATACAATATGATAAAGACCCACGACATGCTAAAAATTACTGGATTACACTGCTTGTCTCTATTCTATACAAGCTCATATATGATAAGGACAGTCCTCCATCTTTTAGTGCTTTCAACACTCAGATTTCATGCATAAGTTGGACAGACAAAACTCTTAATATTACGTTACACGACTGCAGAATTTAAAACAACTTATCTTTTTGCTTGTAGTTTTACAGCATAATTGCAACATAACTGCCTATTTAATACATGCAATCATGTCAAATAAGAATAGCATTCATGGAAATCGGGCATCAAGCGGAAAAAGACTAGCGATCTCATAGGACATAATACCTATACAAGGATCAGATAGCTTGCTCAATGCAGCAAGGTGGCCATGGGCTAAATCCACAACATGGATATAATCACGCACCTGAAAAGTTGAAAGAACAAGCAACATCAAGGTAAAAACTCAACCATCAAGCTCTTCAATTTTATTTGAGGCGAGAAAGTCATTAAGACATTGTTTAATATGATCAACAAGAGTATAAACTTGTATCGAAGAACAAATTTTCTCAAAATAAAATACTCCCTACATCCCAATTTGGAGTCCACGTTTGACTTTCACATTTTTTAAGAATGCATTGATTTCATCACAATCAATAGTTTAGAACAAAACTTGTTTACTATTTTGGTACATTGATTATATTTTCAAAAGGAAAGTGGACTCGTAGTTTGGGACATCCCAAAAAGGATTAGTGGACGCTTAATTTGGGACGGAGGCCGTAGTAATCACAAATCAGACATACTTAAATATGCGCATCAAAGCAGTCCGAGAAAACATTACACCAGAAAATTGATTGAGTGAAATGTCAAACATACCCCTGTACCATCTACTGTTGAGTAGTCAGTTCCAAAAACTGTAAGGGCAGGCCGCCTGCCAACAGCAACTTGCTGTACGAAGGGCATGAGATTGTTAGGTGTACCACGAGGGTCCTCGCCAATATGACCACTAGGATGTGCACCAACTGGGTTGAAGTACCGCAGCAGTATGATTTTCCACTCAGAATCCGCCTGGCTCAAATCCCGGAATAAATCTTCAACGAAAAGCTGTAAAAATCAACCTCATTAGGTGGTGTTTTTATGCATCCAACACACGCAAAGTAGCAGCCTTGACTTTAAATAGGTCTTAAAAACTCTACTAAGTGGAACCTAATTAATATCTGTTTCTGTAGTGCAATTTAATATCTTAATCATAAAACATGATATTACCTTTGTTCGCCCATATGGACTAACTGCAGCTAGGGGAAAATCTTCTGTGCAGGGTACCTCTTTTGGCCAACCATAAACGGTAGCTGATGATGAAAACACAAGCTGAAATGTTAGAAAATTGAAATCAGTCCAGACAACCAATCACAGTATTACACAATATCTAACAAGTTGCGGATAAGGAGAACTGTAATGCGAAAAGTACAGTGATTAAATGGTCACAAATATCTAATAGATTAAGTAAAACAAAGTACGGTGATTAAATGATTACAAATATTTGATTGATTTGAAACTTCGCATGTGTAAAGATATAGAAAAAAGAGATAAACATTATTGAATTGATCGATATAAAACTATTACAATGGAGACCCTTTATATAGGGTTATGAGAATGATATAAATAAGGAAAATATAAAAACCTAATCAACCTAGAGATTTAGAGATTGATAGTCAACTCTTATAAATGGTAACTGTATAAATGACAACTAGCAAATATATATATATATATATTTTGGATGCGAAACAGAAAATTTTATTGCCACTTAACGAAAGAAAACAATATAGAAGCAATCATGAGAATAAGCAAACTAATGGAAGAGACTTCCACTAGACTGACAACCTTCCTACCTACTAGAAAGAGGCACACTACACAGAACACAGAATACACGCTTAGCTAAACAAAAAATTAGTACAATCAATACTAAACAGAAAGCATTCTGAACTATCTAAAACTCCAGATGCCCTGGTGCACAATCTTGTAAATAAAATATGCTCCCACAAATCCTCAACATAACTAGATTTCCCTTAAAAGATACGTTTGTTTCTCACCATCCAAACATCCCAAGCTGCCGCTAGCAACTCAAATCTCCATAAAGCTCTAGCTTTGCCCTGACCCTTATCAAAATGCCATTTCAATTCCACAAACTCTGACCACTTATTGGGAATAGCACCAACCATCCCGAATACCTCAAATAACCCTACCCAAATCCTCTTTACAAACCCACAATGAAGAAGAATATGATCAATTTTTTATCAAACTATTTGCACATCACACACCCAAAAGGCCTCCTCTTTTGATCCACATCACGTGTTAACCTTCCCCTTAAGAACAAGCCAAGCGAACACTTTAATTTTGGTAGGAACCCCATGCTTCCAGACAAAACTAGACAAAGAAGCTGAATTTGACTGAAAAGTTTGAGTAAGGACATTAAAACAGGACTTACATGAAAATGTACCAAATGAATGAGCCACCAAGATCTTTTATCAAGATAATTTTGATTTAACGAAATAGTCTGGATCAAATCCATCGTGGCTATGAACTCGATAATCTCCCTATCATTTAGATTTCTACAAAAAGACAGATCCCAAAGGAAGCTTGGAGACAAAGAGGAAACCATTTGAATAGACATGTTCTGATTACAAGATAATCTGAAAATCCTAGGAAATAGATCATTTAAAGAAGTACTCCCTACCCATAAATCCTCCCACAAACGGATTTTGCCCCCACACCCGCCACTAATTTAATGTTTTGCATAAACTCAATCCACACTCTAGAAATTGACTTCCATAGGGCACGAGAAGTGCCACTGATCCCAATGCCTACATCCCACCCGTTAGAATGGGACCCATACTTACTCTCTATGACCGCATGCCAAAGTGAATATTTCTCCAAAGGAAATCTCCATAACCACTTCCCAAGCAAAGCCATATTTCTTTTGATAATGTTCCCCACACCCAACCCCCCATTCAATTTAGACTTTGAAACCTTTTCCCAATTAACAAGGTGATTTCCTTTTCCCTCCCCGAACCCTTCCCATAAAAATCTCTCATCATTTTTTCCAATATTTTCGCCAACTTTTTTGGAATTGTCAGTTTCCCCGCCATCTTAGTGGGACTAGTCTAATAAACTTTTAAAAACAGAAAGGTAGTAAATTGGAATGCTCCCACGAACCCATTGTAACAAAAGCAATTTCCCCCTCTTGACAAACAACTTTTATGTCATCCTTCAATAAGTAATGGGTAAAAAATGGTGTTTATGGTCAATTTATATGGAGAATATAGATGGTGGTAGAGAACTGAGAAGAAGAAAATGGTAGTCGATGGGTGATAATGATGGTTTAAAGGATGTTTTGATCAGTTGGCCAGGGACAAAGGTAGGTAGAGGTAGATGGGTGATGGTCGACGCTGGGAAATGCTGTTTTGGTGATGGTCGGTGATAGTTAATGGATAAAAAATGGTGTTAATGATCGATTGTTATAGAGAATATAGATGGTGGACGGGAATTGAGAAAAAGAATATGGTAGTCGGTGGAAGATAATGATGGTTTGAGGATCGTTATGATCAGTTGGCTAGGGATGAAGGTAGATAGGTGATAGACGACACTCTAGGTTAGGGACGGTGATAGAGATAGTGGAAGACGGTGGTTAGAGATGGTGGAGGGGAGAGAGACCTTTCATTTTCTCTCTCTCTCTCTTGAATATCTTTAATCCTAGAACGAAGATTTCCAAGATATGAACTTTCTCACCTCTACAACTCACATGTTCAATCAAAACACAAGTGGTGTAATGAAAAACTATTACAAGGACCACCCGTGTGCTAATTCTTGTCAAAAACTACCATTTTTCAACCAAATGACTAATTTCTCACCTCCTTGTCAACAGGTCACCACACTGTAAAATAAGACACAAGACTTGAACTATTGACCTTTGAGAATCGACACTAGCAAATATATATTACATATGTTAACATCCCCCCACAAACTCAAGATGGTAATATACCAACTTGAGTTTGGAAAGTATGTCTAGAAAGTAGATGAAGACGATGAACAGTAACATTGTGAACAGTAACCCTAAAGATAAACAGTGCCATGAACAGTACTTGTGAATAGTGCCTCTTTTTTTTAGACACGCGATGGCTAGGGTTTACATGCTATGATAGAAACACAATGGCGGCTAGGGTTTACACGCTGGGATAGAAACACAGGGGCGGGTTTTAATGAAAGAGAGTGCCAGTTAGGGTTTCTATGACTGCTGGAGTGAAGGCATAGCAGACACGAGAGAGGGTGAAAGAGATTTTACAATGGTGGGGGTTAGTATGGGATGACTGGATGGGATTGGTTGTATATATGGTGGTGGTTTAATGATGGTGGTTGTTTAATATGGTTATGCTGAGTCAGTGATGGTGAATTGAGAATAAATCACTGGAATTGGTTAACAAAGTAAAAAATAATCTGGGTGGTGGTTAGGCAGCGGTGAGGCAACAACGGCGGTTTGGCAGCAGCAACAGTAACAGCAGCAAGACAATAAGAGAAGAGAGAAGAGCTGGCAAAGGCAACAAGGCGAGGCAGCAAGACAGTGACTGCCAGGTGAGGTGGCAGCCGTGGTTTTAGTGACAACGGAAGAAGAGTATAGTTGGATGACTACGAAAGTGCTCCGGCGGGCGACAATGTGTATTGCCTGCCGGCAATAGCGAAACTTATGACTAAGAACTCAAAATGGGAAGATCTTATTTCCCTTTGATACCATGTAAAGATATAGAAAAAAGAGAAAAATATTATTGAATTGATCGACCTAATCAACCTAGAGATTTAGAGATTGATAGTCAACTCTTATAATGGTAACTGCATAAATGACAACTAGCAAATATATATTATATATGTTAATAGCATGCTTGACAAACACTATAAAAATAGCATATCTAATGGATTATGAATCTCACAAAATGTTATGGACAGGTGCAAAACTTCTTAATCTTACACCGGTGTAAGTACCTTCTCCTATATATATATATATATGTATTGCAAGAAAATACAACATAAGTACCCAGCCACTTTATTTTGTCAACCACACTTGGATTCGCAAATACTATCACTCGATATTTAATAAATGAAAGATTCCAAGAACAACTTTGAGAAGACCTGACAGAAACCAATAAAGAAATTAATATTATGGTCAAATGACTAGCAATAAGTACCAAAAATACTATGAAACGGGTGATCCTCCCAAAACCAAATGCATGCACCCAAGGCCACTACAAATCTAACATGCTTAAGGAATTAAGCAACGACTTGAGAAATATGCATCTGTGTTTCGAAAGGACCTCTAGTCATATTACAATCCCACCCTCAATCTTGAACATCAAACCTACTGTTAATAACTTAACACCAAACTGAGCCTCATTCAACAAAAATCAATGATTTTCCAATGAGTGCCTGATTCTTTTAATCAAAATCACCTATCCCCCAACCACCTTGTTTCCTAGATCTTGATGCCAACTCCCGACTAAGTAAAACTGAATCTGGGTAGAAATGTAGCGCTAAAGACATGGTAGTGTCAGATATTTTATACGTTAAATCATTTAAAATGTATGAAAGCCTCACAGCAAAAAGTAAAATTATATTCAAAAGTAATTTCATTGAAATCTTCTTTACAATCGCCGGAATCATTCTCAGGTACTAAACTATAATGAAGTTTGAAATCTTACGAGAAAAACCAGAAACTTGAAACATTTGAAACTAAAAAGGATGATAGAACTTGAAAATATATAACAAAAGGTTGTAAAGTGGAAAAAAAATCCAGACCGAAGAAGTTGGACAAAGAATGAATTTTTTGCAATAGTTTTCAGTTTTAACTTTTATTTATCTTGATTTGTAGATGAATGATACAAATTAAAATACAAAGAATTACCTTCTTGCATCCATGGTTGGCCATGACTTCCAGCAGAGTAACAGTACCATTAATGTTGTTACTGTAATATGTTAAGGGTTGCTTCACACTTTCACCAACTGCTTTTAATCCAGCAAAATGGATAACAGCATAAAACCTGTGATGCAAACACAAGAGGCATGAAAAAGAAATTTTCAGAGGTGAAAATATTTAGCAAGGTAGACTTAGATGAACAAAAACGCATCTAGGGGTCATTTTGCAAGTTTAAAAAAACTAAGTATAAATTTCTAACAATTGCCTTTTATGGTGCAAGTACCTCAGTCATACCCGGTCATTATCTTTTGCAACAAACTAAACTTACTCTTGAATTTATGAATTTTAAAGTTAAATATGTGATGCATCATTATTCTAAACCTTATTGCCTAAGATGCATAACGCGTGGAGTTCCTATCCCTACCCCTGCCCCCATAAAATAGAAAGGGGAAGACAGTGTTCTGCATGTTAACGCATATGCACATACTAATTACTAACATTGAAATTTAAGCAGTTTGATTAATGATGAAAACCATAGAACATATGCAGTTGATCAAACACTAAAGGACCAATAACTCTAAATTCGTCTTTCTTTTTCTTGTTTCTAATCAGAGCTTTAAACGCTGAGAGACAAGAAGAAATAATACACCCACATAACATGGTAAAACTTACTTAGTCGAAGAAAATACACGTTCAAGTCCTGTCTTATCCCGTATGTCTATCTGCAGGGGAAACCAGAATTATAGAAATAGGGGTTAATCAATCGAGATAATAACTTTTTAAGCAGAAAAATGAAATGTTCTATTTCTGTTTCCAGCATTGTAAAATATCTGAAAATTAGTGATGCAAATCAAACTCGTGGAAAAGCAAATACATAGACAAATGAAGAACAGAGCCGGCCCAACCTATTCGGCCACTTAGGCAATAGCCTAGGGCCGCAACAGGTGTAAGGGTCCCCAAATTTAAAATGCTCTGTTTATTTATACCGTTAACAAAATCAAAGTTCAGTGGAATGGCTTTTTGTTAAGGTTATTGTTTTGCGAAGGACAAAAAAATTAGCCCAAACACTGTGCTACTCCCACATATCCCTCCATTCTAAACCTTCCTCCCACTTTGATTGCATTGCTCATGATTAAGGATAAATTTACAATGCATCAATCATCTACATATGCAATTGTATTAAGTAATGTTACATAGTTGTGCGGCAGGGTTGGCCCAGTGGTAGGCGCCCCCCAATCCCGCGGGAGACCCGGGTTCTAGTCACCCTAGCTGCATTTAGCATCATATGTTTCCCCATACCCTTAAGATAGTGAAAACTAGGGTTTCTTATGTTAAAAATAAATAAATAAATAAATAAACTTGTTATATAGTTCAAAAAGATGTCCTCAAAGTTGTAGCGGAAATGAATTTGAATTGCAGCATCTGCATTGAAACCTAAAAGGGAGAAACTAATGTTAAGACGTATTTACACTTCCTTTTGAGTTGTGCTTTTGGAATTTTTTTTGGGCTATCTAACATTGCTCAATTTTACTTAACTATTTCTTAGGTGGTGTTTGATAAAACAACTGAAAATTAAAACTGAAAAAACAGCTTTTTTACTTCTGAAAACAGTATCTGAAAAAATGTTTGTTTGAATATAACACATCTGAAAACTGAATTTTTTTAATATGACAATTTTGCCCTTATTAGTTTATTTAGATCACATGTAAAATGAGAAACAAAGAGGGTTAAATAGGTATTGTTACAATAAAGTGTTTTAAGTTTTCGGATTTACGTGGCAAATTTTCCACTTAAAATTTTTGCTCCAAATTTTCAGTTTTAAGTGGCAAACCACTTAATTTTTTTGGCAAACAAACAACTTTTAAGTTTCCAGATTTAAGTGGGCAAAACAAACAACCCCTTAATTTCAGTAAGATGAAATAAAAATTATATTTTTGACAAAAAAAAAATTAATATAAATTACTAAACATAGTAAGTAATTTTCCATCTCAAAAAGCAACAGGACTAAATTTTAGCTTAAAATAGTTTAGATTAATCTTAATGTATATTTTAAATATATAATTTCTTTTTAAGATTCAATTAAAGGGGCCCCACTTAGAATTATCTGCCTGTGACCCCACAAAGTTGTAAAGTAAAATAAGAGCAGAATGGAACAAGCAGAAACACGTTGCCATGGGAATTCTAACTCTGCATAATACAAATTGATTTACAACAGTTCATCAATCCAATTCAAAAAAAGCTTTCAATTCTATGACCAGAAATGAGAAAACAACAGAATATCAGTTTCTTAATTTCAAGTTCAAAAAAATTACAGAATAGCAGTTTCTTAATTTCAAGTTCTAAAAAATAACAGAATATCAGTTTATTAATTTCAATTTATATATGTAGAGAGGATGAACGAACCTTATGAAAGGACAAATTTGTCGCATGTTTACCGGCGAGTTCTCGAACTCGCTTGAGAGCAATTTCACAGGAATTGTAGAGATTATCGAGCACAACGGCTTTATACCCTCCCAACAACAACTGTAGCACCGTATGGCTTCCAATATATCCTGCACCACCAGTTACTAATACGATCTGCGACATGATTACAATAATTGATCGCTATCCACGACCAATATATATATATATATATATATATACCTATATAGCCACGAGTATACGTGTAATGATGGCTAAAATAATAAGAGGATTTAGGTTATACAGGTTTGATTTAGAAATTTCGAGAGTTTTTTGAAGGACTTTGAGCGCATTGCGTTGAGCAATGGCTGAGCAAGAAAGGAACAGAGGCGATTAATCGGTGAAGAGTGAGAATTGGTTTTTTGTGTGTTTGAATAATTGATGGATTTGAAGAAATTGGGGATGTGGGCGAGTAATTGAAATGGGATTGAATCTAGGGTTAGGGTTTGGTAAATCGGAGAATCAAGATTGGAGAATACAGGTCAAAGACACACGGATCTGAGAGAGCGGGGGGAAGACGGGGGCATTTTGGGAATTAAAAGACGAAAGGAATCAGAAAATTGCCGCGTTTGCTACGAAATGTCATTAACGGTTAATAGGTTGATAGTTCTAAATTTAAAGGGGGTGTTCGGCCAGCTTTTTTATTTTATTTTTCAACATTAAGGAAGGGTTGGTCATTTAGGCCTGGTTTGATTCGGGTATTAAAAAGTGGGATGGGATTATTAATACCATTTTTTTTATAATACCTTGTTTGATTCGCACAAATGTGCTGCGATTACTAATACCGGTACTAACTTAATACCACTCTTTGTGCTATAATTTAATACCAGGGGGAGGTGGTATTGTTTATCCAGGATTAAGAAAAATGAACCATATATTTTCAAAAATGCCATTACTAGTATAATATTTTCAAAAATGCCACTACTACTACTACTATATTATTATTATTATTTTAATTTATTTTTAAAAAAAAATTAAAATTTTTTTTAAAATTTTTTTAAAATTTTTTTTATTTTGTTAGTCCAAAATATAATCTCGTATACAAGTTACAGAACTAAACATGGTATTAATATCAGCATGAGATATCCCAGTATTAATACTGTATGAATCAAACAGGGTATTGGTATTAAATTAATACCAGGATTAATAATCCAGTACTATTAATACTGGTATTATTAATCGCACTGATCCTAATCCCTGAATCAAACGAGGCCTTAGGGGTTGTTTGTTTGTAAAATTTAAATTTATAAATTTAAATTTTTATATTTAAATGATTTTAAAATTTTTTGTTAATTAAAACTTAATTTTGAAAATTTAATTTTTGTCATTTAAAACTTAATTTTTTTATCAAAAATTTTAAGTAGCAAACTCATTACTTAAAATTGAAAACTTAATTTTAAAGAGTGTAAAATACGTATTTTACCCTTTTACATTTTAGAATCATGTGATCCAAATAAATTAATAAAAGCAAAATTGTCATACTAAACAAAATTTAGTTTTCAGATGTATTATATTCAAACAAACAATATTTTTATAGATACAATTTTCAAAACTAAACAAACAATTTTTTCAATTTCAATTTTCAGTTTCAGTTTTTAATTTGTTTATCAGAGGCCACCTTAATTTGCACGCAACTTAATTAATGCTCTCTTAATTTATTTAAAGGCAATTTATCTATGTTGCAATTTATCTATGTTGCAATTAATTTAGTCACAAAATGTTATTTGTAATCTAGCGTACTGGCCTCCAAAATTTATATCTTATGATATTTGAAATAATGTTCAACCAACTCGAAAATGTAAATTTGTTTATGTTTCCCTAAACTAACATTAATAATCAAATAGTAATATTAATTTGCCTTTACGCACTGAAGCAAACCTTGATTTTTGTCTATTTTACCAAGCCTTGCATATTGAATATAGAATTCAAGTTTTTCCTATTATACGAGCTTTCCAAAAGAATATTGTAATACTGCCAAAAAAAAAATTGATCAAATAATTTGATTTTGTTTACTCATATATCACTTTACATGAGCTTTTGTAACTAACGTACTCAAAAGGAAATAAATAAGCTTCAATCCAAACTCAACATTTTTTCCTAAAGACCCAAATATTTGATCATTTAATTTTAACGGAGCGCAGAGAGAATTGAATATATGAGGTCTAAATAATTGTTAATGCCCCTTGAACAAACCATTCCACTCTGAATCTTATGTCTCCATTTTGCCTAGTTCAGCTCACTTTCTTCACGACATTAAATTAAGGAGCTTAATAAAGGCACTTTTTACTTTTATTTTCAATATCACAATTATTTTTAACACTACAAATCTTATCGATTTAGTTATTTTCACTTGAGACTGCCCAAAATATTGCCAACAGTTTTACGTTTTCTTAGTAATATATTGTCGATTTCATATATTAATGTCCGCGAGATATGACCGAGATACAAACACATTCTCAACAATATACCACCCCAAAATAGATATCGACAATCAATAGCCACTGAGTCACAACTTGCAAAATATATTCGCATACTAGACATTATGTTATTGACATAATATATACTTCTCGCCACTATATGTCTTATACAAGAAGGTGGACCTTTATAAAAAAAATAGTGTTAACGAGAATTTTTTAGATACAAGTGTTGGGTATCTTGATCGAACCCCTAAATTAATGAAAAGAAAATTGAAAAGAAAAATTACCTTCAATTATGAAAGAAAAATGTGGATCACCGACGGTTCGATGCTGCCAGTCTGGTTCAAGGTGTGTGTACATTCTAGAGCGGGACCGGCCAAGATTCCTTCTTCGTTTCTGTTATATTATTGTTTTTATGAAAGATTTAAATAATAATGGCTTCAAAAGCAGAAGAACAATAACGAAGACCCGTTGGCAACTTTGTCGCCTTGGGTACCGTGTTTAATTATTCATACCTGGGTTTCTGGTGAGTCAGCTACCTTCTAGATTTTTTTGGGGGTTGCTATTGAGACACTCTACTTTATTCTATAACATTCTCTTAAAAAAAAGCTTAATTATTTTATAGACACACACTATTTTTTTTATTTTTAATTAGTAATTAAAACATTAAACATTCTTTTATTCACGACCACCATTCTGCCACCACCACCACCATTCAATCCATCATTGCCAAAAAATCATCATCCATCTCTAAAAGTAGGATACTTATATTCTTATTATTCCTTTATGATTATTTGTACACTGGCGAAGAATGTTTACAACTTAACCAACGTATAAACAAACTTTCATCGATATTGGTATTTTTTAAAAGAAATATTAATTTCAACTTAATTAGTAATAAATTAATTAAATTATTTTTTATTATGAGATATGATAAATTAATTATATTAAAAAAGAAGTAGGATTGTGGTGGAGTGGTGGAGTGTTAGGAAGAGTAAAAATATATCAATTTAATGTCTTAACACATTCTTTTATTCTTCTGAGATTAAACTTAACAACGCATACGAAAACTAAGAAAATCAGATAATTAAATTATTTTTTATTATGAGATATGATAAATTAATTATATTAAAAAAGAAGTAGGATTGTCAAAAGACTTCGGTAAGTTAGTAATCAACCTATAATTCAAGTAGACTAATATTTGCACATATGATCTAATCTCCCGCACTATATAATTTAATCTCATACTAAAGTATTGTTTGATAACACTAAAGTTTTTAAATTTAAGTGATTTTAAAATTGTCTCTTAACAAAAAAAAAATTAACTGTCAGCATAATTTTCTTCACATAAAACTAGAAAATTTCATCTGAAGTTTTAAGCGGTAAATTCTCCACTTAAAACTGAAAATTTAATTTTAAAAAGTGTAAAATGCCTACTTTATACTCTTACATTTAAATAAATTACTATATTGTCATATGATTCAAATAAACTAATAAGAATAAAATTGTCATACTAAAAAAAATTCAGTTTTCAGATGTATTATATTCAAATAAACAACATTTTTCTGATACAATTTTTAGAACTAAACAAACAGTTTTTTTCAGTTTCAGTTTTTTGTTTTCAATTTTTTTATCAAACGACACCTAAATATATAATTTGAACAGTGCAAATCCAAAATACCCATCATCCAACAACCCTAGCTATGTAATATTATCTTCACAAAAATGAAATGGTAATGTCAAATACAGAAAGTTCAACATGTGAATGCATAACCAGCTAGCCTCAAGATGCATGATTGGTAATTGGCTGTACTACCGACATTTTGATTATACTCTTTGCCTTTGAAATACCAATACATTCCTCCAGGTCCTCATCAAGGTTATTAAAATCTAATCGCCATCATCATCATCATACTTGATATTAAAACTTCCGTCCTTCAACAGCGACCTCCAAGTCACCTTCTCCACTAAATCCACCTTCGTTGATGAGAAATAGAACTGAAATCTAATCATTTAAACTCCATATGTTGCCTTTACGGTCACAGCTCTCACATCTTCTTTTGGCGTAACGTTAGGTATATATTGTGTGAGAAACAACACCCATGGTGTGCGTAGGAACAAGTCCATTCACATGGTTCAGATTAGAGGGTGAGGATTTAAGCTTCTTTCTCTTCGGAAATGGCCACTTCTTGATACCATTTACTCTACATGCACACTTCATTTTTGATCTACTAACTGCAAAATAAAAACTATCTATATAAGAAAACATACCTCAAGTGCAACAACAGGCAAATTTAGAGAAACCCAAGGTCTCTATGCGTAAGAAGAAATAAATAAATATACAATTTGAAAATAACAAGAACAGATCAGAACATGTGCTTAAACTTACTGCCAAGAATCTCTGCAGCATCATCAAGCTTCTTTCCCAAATGTTGTTTGAGATCCTCACGACTCAATGAACCAGACTTAGCTATTGTTCTTCTATGTTCTCTCTCTGATGTCCCTTCTCTGCATATTCTCCCTAAAGAAGTAACAGCAACCATGTTGTTTTGTTCTGCAATCACAACATTCAATTTATTCTTTCTAACAGCAGCCATCTTCTTGTTGAACAACCTCATAATTAAAAGATATCAGTTGTTTCGGTTTCTTCCTATTAGAGTTCAGCTCATCCAACCCAAAACCACCAATTAGCTATGGGTGGAGTAGCCCCTCCATCTTATATATTGCTTTGTGAGGATCCTTTTTTCCAATGTGGATTTGTAGTCTCAACACGCCCCTCACGTACGTGTGGCATAATTTTGAGCCTAACACGTGGACCGCTTATGTTGGGTGACATGGAGTGTGTGTGGCCATTGGGCCTTTGATTTGTGTGTATAACCAATTGGCTATGGGTGGAGTAGCCCCTCCATCTAATAAATTGCTTTGTGAGGATCCTTTTTTCCGATGTGGGATTTGTAGTCAACACTTCCAGATATCTTCGGACTCTCTGAACAAGTAACAGATGTGTCATCTTTTTGTCCTGCAACCAAAACACATCTATTCTCTATAGTTTCCAAGATTGAGTTGATGTATTTTAGTCGCGATGCTTTTCTTCCATCTACCAACTGTTCAAGCATATGTAAAAGTCTTGCGTTTGCGCATATTCCCTCGGTCAGAGAAAATTTAACTTCAAAGGAAAATTCCTCTTCAAATTCATCGACGGTGGTGTCTCTCTCCGGAATCTCTACTCTTTTCTCTAAACAAGTAATAGATTCGTTGTTTTTGTTTCATTATTCAGCCCGTCCTCTCTAATCCTTTCAACTGTCACTTTGTTCTGCTGCTTTTTCATTTTGTAAGGGTTCAGGTATAGGTTGTTGAGTACTACTAGTAAGTAGTAGCTTGGCATACTTCAGAAAAGGAATCTTGTTCATCATTCACAGAAAGGGTAACAATTTGAACCAACAATTCCTCACCCAATCCTTCTCCAGTAGAAATTTTAAAGCCCCCGAATATGCTTTTGCACTGTTGCCACTACTGAATCCAGGGAAGAAGTAGAAGCCTGCTGATGATCTCCATGAATATTCGTGTTCCATGAGGGCAGAAAGAACTCTAATACACAATCAAGATTCCCACTACAAGAACTGTATAAGCAAATTGCAAAGGAACCCGTGAGCCCATATTTGCATGCAAAATGGGATAAGGGGTACTCCGTATGGGAGCTGAGTTACATCTCTTCATAAGCAAGGCTTACGGAGTAAAAATGCCGTACCTACAAGACCGCAACATTTTCTTAAATGATAATAGTAGCAAACTGCGTGGAAATCGTATAACATATTATACATGACCTCCTCATCACCATCCTTGTATATTGACAATCTTTTTGCTACAGCTTAAATAAGAGCTATAGCAGAGTGGTGTCCATGCCTGAGCTAGAGGCAATTGGTGCGTTCTACAAACCACTTCCAACACCTCCTTGATCTCATCTTGTGCTATTATATCTAATTTCTCCATCTAGTGTGCAAGTAATCTCCATGTAAGTTGTTGTTTACAGTGCATTATTTCAAATGTTTCTTTGATTTTTTTTCAAAACAATAAATAACAAAGAAAAGTGTATTAGACATGTGGATACCACTTACCATGAAGTTAATTAGTTAAACAGGATATAAGTTTGCAATTCTGCTGCCTGCAAGTGTTGAAATGCAAATAAGTCCGCTTTCTTGTTTGTTCTGATTTAGAAAAAGAAGAAAGACAAAACCTACAACCTTAAGCACATTTCTGGCCAGTTGATATAGAGTATGAGGGTAAAAAAATGGATTTTCTATCGTCAACGAGCTCAAGTACACCAACACAGCACTGGCCAGAGCGTTCGAAGATGGGCAATACCAAGAATCTTTGTATACCGCATTTGATAGCAAAATTGCATTGTGGTTATTCTTTGGTAGAGTAATACCCAACACTCATGCTAGATTCCATGTGATTACAACAGAAGAGTCAACCAGGTAAAACCGCCAAGCTCTCAACTTCCTTGTCCACATTAAACGCATAGCTCATACATTGGTTTCTTAATAGCAATGTCCTCTTTCAATTCTGTTAAGACCAAAAAGTTGGTTAAACTTTGTAGGGACGTGCCCGCTCCCAACCATTATGGGTGCCCAAAACTGAATCAGAATATCATTTCCATCAAGGCATGCTGAATGGTTGATTGGGTGAAGCGCAGTTTTTTATCTTCTCTTTAATTGGGGTTTCAACAACAGAACCCAAAATAACTGTAATTAATTATATACAGACTAATGAACGCTATGGCCGGTGATGAGACTTGTTATACTGTTCTCCAAGAAAACTCTTTCTTTTATTTGTTTGGTAGTGGAAATGATGGAACATTATAGTATGGCTGAATAAACATTATAGAAGTCTAATTCGGAGTTGCTGGTTTCGACCAGTTCTAATGGAGCGGCCATACACAACACGAGCATTTGACAGCAAAATCATAATGACACGGGTCTCTATATGTATATATAATCAAACACAGCTAATTAAAAAGTTGTGTATGCAAACAGAGTGGAGTAACTTATGACAGAGGAAAGTTTTACTTACAAGATGAGGAGAAGGAGACGGTACTTTAAGTTGGAGGAGAGTGGTGGTCATCGGTCGAGAAAACCCACAGGTGGCAGCTACCTGTGGGATAATTCCTCCAAAAGCAGGGCAATTTAGGAGGAGGCATATCTTTAATGAACTCAGAAATACTATAATCATAATATTCACCATTTCCATCATACTCCACCATCCTATTCTCAATACTGTTTAACTTGGACTAAGTTGTGCAACTAAAACCCAATTGTAATCAATATATAAAGTAAGAGAGTGGTTCCAAATATAATTATTTGTTGACATAAGAGAGAAAAACTAAGGCCATTCTTTTGTCCATGTGAAAGCTGTTTTTGATTATTTATAAATGAATAGCATGGGAGGATTATGTTCTAGAGTTTGTTTGATTGACATTCTAAATAAAAAGTTAGACATTTTTTTTACATTGCTTTTCACATTTTGATGCAAATAAACTATGCATTGAAAACAGTTTCTATTGTATTGAGTTTTCAATGAATCAAATACAAGTGAAATCCTAATCATAATAATAAATAAATAAATATATAAAGAATTTATTTGTCTATAATTTTGATATGACTAAGGTGAGTAGATCACTTTCGCATCAAAATATACCAAAAAATAGAAAGAACAAACCTAGCGGGGATCTCAAAAATAAAAAGCACTTTGATATGCAAGGATCAAACAGAAAACTTATAATAAATTAACTAATGAAGAAAATCTGCTCTGGAAGACAAAAATTAGAAGGATGAGAAAAATGTAGTTAATTAATTAATACTCCTGGAATAAACTTTAGGGGTAGAATTTTCTTGCAGTGGCGATGGATATCTTTCTATAGCTCCAAAGCTGTAGATAATTGCAATGGGAAATGTGATACAGTAAGGCTACACGGACACATCCACCGTTAACAACATTACAGTTTGGTGCCAACACCATTGTTGAATTATCAGAAATATTGATCGCTCCATCTCGAATTATGAATTTCTATTCGACTTAATCAATGGTCGAGAATAAAACTTATTTACTAAATCGTGATGCAAGAAGAGTTCTGTATAAATGGGGACAGTATCATAACCATAAAAGGATGCAATATAGATGAACATAAATTGTCTGTATCCACGAGTTATCCAAAAATAAAATAATGGTAGAACAAGAAGAGAAAAGGTTTAAAATATTCTTTGATTGAGTTTGCTTAAGGACACTTCAATTTTTTATTTATTATACCAGCTTAAACAAAAAGAATGGTTGTGTTACTCAAAAATACAAAAACCAAAAAAAATTAAAAAAATTGATTGTGTTACTCACTTTTACATGAGCTTTTGTAACTTAGATTTTTTATTATTCAAAAAAATAATCAGCTTAAACCACAATTTTTCGCTGTCCCAAATATTTGATTCTTATCAATGATCCATTCAATCCTATCTTCAGCAAAACCCAACAATATCAGATAAAGACTAAAATTTCACAGATACAGACTAAAAAATAATTGCCATCATCAATATTATTGCAATATGAAGAATAAAATTGTTTATATATAGCCCTAATTAAATTCGCCAATGAAGGAGGCGAAATAGATTATTACAGTTATTCAAATTTCGCCTGGAGACTCGCTTAACGTAATACTACAATTTTATTTATGATGATGATGATTATTATTATTGTCTGTCTACCTCATCTCTTTCGTATGGGGGTCTCTGAGTTGCCCGAAGAAAAGAAACCAAAAATGTCATTCAGTTGTCTCCATACACCCACTTCTCTGAATTGCTTGTGTAATTAGCCAACTCCTCTGGCTTGAACCATAGGTTGATTTCATCCTTGGCTGTCTCAGGTCCATCACTCCCATGTATGATATTTCTACAAAGCATTGGAAAAGAAAAAAAAAATTATGATGGCAGATAAATTAAGAGTTATGAGGTCACTCAAATCATACTAACCGAACCTTTAAAATGGTATCGCAATTGGCATTGTGCTTTTATATTTTGGAGTGCTAGAATAGAAAAGGTGGAGCGGTAAGACATTAGAAACAAAATTTAATCGTGGCCATTTTGTATGATTGCCTTTCAGCAATGAGGCTTGAGTTGGGGGTGTTTTCATTTCGAGCGTTAAATAGAATGGAAAGTTGGAAAATCTTTTTCTTTTGGATTTAAATGAACCTCTGAATGCTTGCAATTTTATCCAAGGGGTTTGGTTTTCCAAAGAAAATGGTAATCAATGCCTAGAAAATAAACAAAAGTGAAATGTCCTTCTAAAAAATCAACCATTTAATGAAACCTGGTAAACCCATAGGGTTGACCTAGTGGCTAGGCTCCTGTGGGGGATCAATTCATTTAGCGGGAGTTCCCGTGTTCAAATCCCCCAGGCAAATTCCCTTGGGCCAGCGGCAAACTCAGTTCCACTATTAATTTGTACCAAAATAAAATAAAATAAAATGAAACCTCGTAATGACCAATAGATTCAGCTTTAACGGGCAAAAAGAAATAAAGAAATACCATCTCAATCAAGTTCATTAATTTTTCATTAAACGGTTGAGATCCGCAGACTCCTGAGAGTCATTTCACCAATATAAAGGATCCACATTGAAAAAAGGTTGACTTTGGGGGAATTAAAGAATGGAAAATAGAAAATGAAGGTTCATATGGAAATATATGTGGTAGTACAATACCTTCCAACAACAACAGCCAGATCACCTCTAATGGTTCCGGGTTCTGATTTCTGTGGATCGGTGGCTCCGATAAGTTTCCTACCATATCTGATCACGCCCTCTCCTTCCCAAACCTGTACAACAACAAAAATATAATAAATAAATAAATCTGTTCACGAGTGCTCTAAAAAGGGAGATTTAGAGTTAAAGATCTTCTAACCATTGCAACAACGGGGCCAGAGCTGAGGAAGTCGCAAAGGCCATCAAAGAAAGGTCTTTCCTTAAGATCATGATAATGCCTCTGGGCAAAGCTCTTTGAAGGAACCAAAACTTTAATGGCTACGAGCTTGAAACCCTTCCTCTCAAAACGTGAAATGATTTCTGCAATCTGAAGCATAAGAAAATTGTTGCAAATTAGAAAAGAAAAAATACATTCTCAAGTGTGTAGGACCCAAAACGACACTAGATGTGGCTCAAACTTTAGTTTTCTTGCCTTTTTAGATGCAACATTATTAATTGGTGTTTAGCTTTCAAGATTTCTAAAATATCTTTGCAATAGAACCGACTATATATATACATCTCTGAAAAGAGGCCAATTATAGGGGCCATAGGCACTTGCCTAGGCTGTCCCAAGGTTGGGCTACCACTGCCCCCACCGAGAACATGTAGAGTTGTTGATTCATTAAAAGAATGAAGCAATAATTACACCACAAGCAGGGTCAAGGATCGATTCGGTTCAATGAGGTAAAAGCAAGTTTCCAAAGTGAAAAAGTACATAAGATAAGGAGGGAAGAAAAGTTGAAATTAAAGAGGTGAATTTTTTTCTTATTGTGGTGATTGTGGAGGATATCTTACCATTGCTCTCTGCACCCCATCAGGCTTGATAGCGATAAAAGTGCGCTCCATCTACATAGAGAAGAAAAGACACTGTTACTCAATTAACAAAAGGAAAAAGCATGAAACCAGGGTGATAAGATATATTTTCAAATGGTGAGTAAAGTACCTCAGCAGCATGCACTTCTTGTTCTTGAAGTATGTAAGCTATAGTACAAAAAAGCAAAAGCACAAAGGAAGGTATCAGTGATCAGAAAGAAGTATTCATGCAAGGCTCTCATCCAACTAAACATACGAGAGAGCTAGGGCTACTTTAAATCAGTTTATCAAGTGTTTGAACAGATGTTTAGTTGCACATCGAGGGAAAAGCATGCAAAGTTGTGAATATAATAAGATTGACTCAAGCAACTCTTTTAACAGGGGGACAAAGACTAGGTAAAGTAAAGGTTTACTGAAATTGGCTCTAGTTCCAGGGGGCCTAAAAGCTCCCGCTAGTGAAATTTCACGGATTTTATTTTCATTTTCTGTGGGGGTGAGCATAGTCACGTGTGTGTGTGTGTGTGAGAGAGAGAGAGAGAGAGAGCGAGCGAGCAAGAGAGTAAAATCCAAAGCTAAAACTTAAGTTTGCAGGCAACGGAGATATGTAAATGATGTCGGGAGAATGCATGAGAGAATTAAGAGTTTTATATATAAACTAGGACTCCATTTGATAACAACATGGGAAATGAAAAAAAAAACACTTGATTTGTGTAAGAAGTTAGAAAATTAGTTGAGGCGTGTGATGAGATGTTCTCCATCTCATGGTCATTTTTATAAGTAAATGTCCATCATCCTTCATTATTTTTGTGGAAAGTTTTTCTTTCTCAATCCCCAAAGAAATATTTTCTATTGAAAAGGTCAAAAATTAAGAAGGCATCTCACTACATACCTCAACTTATTTTCCAACTTCTCACAAAAATCAACTGTTTTTGTTATCATTTTTCATGTTGTTATCAAATAGACCCTAAGAAAATTATTTCCCCGCCCTATGCTCACGCGTGGTATATTGCTGTAGAAGAGGTCCCAGAAACCACAATGCCAAATCTAGAGCAAAAGGCAAGGCACCTCTCCCTTCTCATACTTCTAAACAAGCACTATATCTGGCTTATTTTCCTCGACACTTAGTCATATAAGCCACTATATTCTTATCCTCCCCATGAAGGAGTGGGAAAGAACCAAATCTAAAGAATACAAAAGGTTAAAACAGTATATGTACGTGCAGAAATGTTCAACTGTTCTCATCAAATCAAAAGACTGCGGTAATGATAAAGTAAATCGTGCATTTCAGCTGTTGCCAGCACTAAGTTGCAAGAATGAAAGCAAAAGAAAGACATTCACATGGAAGAAGAAACTGATTTATAAACTATAAAAAAAGAAAATACATAATTCACACCTGCTGCAGGAAGGGCAAGGGCACCATACATCCATCCTGCGGACGCGCTTCCAGAATTAGCCCACCCATATGAAGCTAGAGCTGGGCCCTTTGCTCTCAACGAAATTGCTGCTGCTGCAGCTCTACCTTCTACAGTCGAGGAAACTCAGTACAATAAAACTAATAAAATATTTCACACATCATCACACAATTGTATGCTAATTTGAAACGTGTACGCATAACTCACAATGTACTCCTAACATTTGTCCCTCTATAACACATCAATTATATAGAAAAAAAAAAGGGTAAATAATTAAGATTGTTGAAATGGGGTCGGGTTACAAAACTAACAATAATTCAAGTTTCCGGTAAAGCCCAGTTCTGTTAGTCAACCTCAGACAGAGATTATAAAACCCATGGACCCATGGTACTAATGAAAAACTACAACTTTACAGAAGAAACACATACCTTTAAAAAGACAACACCCCCACTCTATATATATATATATACTATTCAAAAAAATATCTTAAATCTAAGCTACGCAATTCTTTATCAATTAAATATTTTTAAGATTAAAAAATATTTTCCCTTATTATATACACGTTAACAGGCTTACAAGAATCAAATAACAAATTAAATCTAAAGCAATACGAACGCAATGCAAGAAGCAGTTATATTAGGAATTGAAATTGAAACCAAATTTCATCATTCATAAACTAATTGTGTAAACATGTATATGATACAAGTAGTCTTAAATCACAAATCTAAGCATAATTGACAGACTTATTATGAAAACTATAAGATCGAACAACAGATCAGGTATATCAAATCGCGAGAAAAATGAAGAATTAAAAAGGAAATAATAAAAGAGAGAATGGATATTTCTACCGGCAAAAACATGAGAGGTTTGCTTTGAAGCAGAAAGGAGAGACCTTGTAGCTCGAGAAGCGGCTCTGTAAATCTGAGAGCTCATCTTTCTTTTTTTGCTCTTTGATTTGATTAAAAACCGGAGAAAAAGCTCTCAAAACACTGATTGAGAGAGAAGTAGATAGATGTGACTGTGAGCGAGAGTAATGAGTGGTAGCTTTTTAATTGGTCAAACCCTAGCTCAACTGTTTGGGCCGAGATATGGGACTATATCTGGTCGTTGAAAACTAACCGACGGTCGTTATTTATTTGATTTTCGTTGTGATTTGGTACGACGTCGGTTCAACAGGAGCATAAATGGGGTCCAGCGTAACCCGACGCTAATGGGGCAAGTTCTTTTAATATGCCGCGAATATCATAAAGTCCGATCCTATTTTGTGCATGTCATGTCATATATGTTATTTGGGTGGCGACATTGTCGTACCCTTAGTTACTCTGAAATAATTCACCTATCTAAAACATTCATTTAATACATTATTGCTAAAATTTGACTTTTGTCCTTTTGTTAAGCTAGACAAGCTAGTCATGGTTACACCGATTCCTAAGTACCGGTACTAGTGGATTTATAATTGAATAATATTATCAATGTTATGGCATTTTGGACTCGTAGACTTTGTTTAATTTAAGTATTAGAGTAAGTGGGATTAATAATATTAGTATTAATAGTAATAGATTATTAATTCTAGTATTAATTTAATACTAATACTATATTTGATTCATGCAGTATTAATACTGGAATATTTCATGCTGATGTTAATACCATATTTGATTTTGTAACTCGTATACGGGACTATATTTTGGACTAACAAAATAAAAGAAAAAAATTAAAATAATAATAATAATATAGTAGTAGTAGTAGTAGTAGTAGTAGTAGTAGTAGTAGTAGTAGTAGTAGTAGTAGTAGTGGCATTTTTGAAAATATATGGTTCATTTTTCTTAATTCTTGATAAACAATACTACATCCCCCTGGTATTAAATTATACCACAAAGAGTGGTATTAAGTTAGTACTGGTATTAGTAATCCCAGCACATTTGTGCAAATCAAACAAGGTATTATAAAAAAGTGGTATTAACAATCTCATCCCACTTTTTAATACCCGAATCAAACGAGGCCTTAACGAATCAACATAATAGAATTAATACCATTACATAGATGAATCGGATTAAATAATATATTATATGCTGCAACTACTTATGTTTGTTTCAGTTTTAAGTTTGATCATGAATTGCTTATTCAAATAAATTAAAGTTATTTTGTATTCTTACTTAAGCTATTCCAATTAAGCTTTATGTATTCTTTTGCTTGAAAACTTTTTTGTTTTTGTAGATAATTAATATTTGGTTTGTTTTGAATAAGATATGACTATGAGATAATTTAATGATTGCCTCCGAGAGGCAAAGAAAAAGAGTAAAACATGTTGCAAAAACGGGCTTAAAGCAATATGGAAAAAGAAAAAAGCCAACACCACCTTCACCAAAGTAATCACCATCTGCACCACTTGCACTAGAGAATCTTGAGATTGAGATAGTAGCTCAAACAGAATGTCCTAACGGTGTAGGCTAAGAAGATGACAATGGAGGTCTAGTTAATAAAAGCATGCTTATATCATTTAAGGGTCACATACCATATGCCATTTGGAATAGGGAATGAGTATTATTTACTTTTCATATGTTATATAACTACTCAATCCCAAAGGTATTACATATTTACTTTATTTTTGTTATTTACTTTACAAATACTAAATACATTATGCTAATAAAAAAACTAGCAACTATATGACATTCGCCATTAGTTAAATGAACGGGACTTGTCTAAAGAGGTTGAGTGTTACGTGCCAGCTTTTATGCCTTAGTTTTAAATAATTAATTTATGTTTTTTGTGTTTTTAAATTAGGATTAGTTGTTACTTTGGATAAAGGTGTCCTAGTTTATAAGATTGTGGAGATATTATAAGTAGTTGAGTGTCGTAGTGGATCTAGGAGTGGAGAAGTTGAGTTATAGTCATCTATTTAAGTTGTTCTCTAGTAAAATAAATGGACGTTGAATTTTACATATATAATTTGGAGAGTTATTTGGCTTTTCAATAGAGGTTGGTTCGGTTCTCCTTGAAGTAAACCATTTTGGAGGTTCTGCAACTTCGAAGCAGGCTTTCTCCCTCATTTTTATTTTATTTTTCACTTTTACAACGAGATCATAACAATTGTTATAAGAGTAGTTTGTTTTTCAGGATTTGAACATGTCCCCAGAAATATAAGGTTTACGCCAAGACTTGTAACAACTCCAAACGCTCGTGTTCAAATACATTGATTCACACTGAAAAATTGTAGAAAGGTTTAAGGTTTCCACTCTCACGAATAAGGAGTCATCAGTTTTTACGATGCCGCTTCCCAAGATGGTGGCAAAACAACCTTCTTTTCTACAGTGTCATCATCATGTTTTGCATCAAAAAAGATGAGTTTTTCAAAAAACAAAGTTCATGTAAAACTCCTTCCTAAGAAAAAGAGAAGACAAAGCTCTGTTTATTGATTTCCTTATACAAAGAAGATATAACTTCCACAACTTCCAAAGATTTATCAGCAAGTGGAATACAACTATTTACAAACCATTTTCAAAATAAATTAATATTAAATTCAACAAGTATATTTTGAGCTCTTACAAAAAAAATGTGTCTTAGAAACATGTTTTTAACATATCCCAAGTATTAAAATTGATTTTGGAGCAAAATTGTGAAAGTCCAAAAATTAGAATTTTGGCCTGATGGATGTGTCAATCGACTGATAGTTTAGAATATAGCTGTCAAATTTTTTATTTTTTTCCATTTTTGGAAGCAAACTTATACATACCCTCCAAAACGACCATATCTTGATTGGGATTATATATATGACTTCTAAGACACATTTGAACTACTTTGACTCATTATCATCTATTCTTCATCAATCTTCAATATTCAAATATTCAAGTAAATTGTTTTGACCAATCTTTCTACATTGAACTATAAATCTTGATCAAACTTGATAACTCTAGTGTGAACTTTATTTGTAATTTTCAAATACACTTGAGAATTATTGTATCTTAGTGTTCATCACTAAACAAATCTTATTCATTAATTTGTGAGAGATATTCTCATAATTTAGCAAGAATAAATCTTGTGATAATGTAGTGAAAAGTATTACACTTATATTGAGGTTTGATTTTCACCCGTAAAAAAATCAATTAGTGGAACTTCTAGGGAGAACTATTCTGATGCGGAAGTATGGTCTAAAAAACCAAACCGCGAAAACAAAACATCTTTTGCTTATTTGGTTTAATATTTCTAACTCAAGCTCTTTACTTACTTACACTCTTATTTATTGATTACTCTTAGGTTTGCTTGATTGCTGTGTCTTTTGCTTGATATAGACTAATTGGTTAAATTTTTATTACTTAAACTTTCTTTGAAACTGTTTTAAAATCGGATTAAGTTTCAAAAACCCTATTTACACCTCTCTATGGTTGTTTTTCGACCTATAAACATAATTATATGCCGATGCTCCCCCATATTGAACATGATCATCCAATGATTCGTCGTTTTGTACTCATTTTCAAAAAAAAATAAGTGCTTTAAAACAATCAAGATAATACTAAGATCCCCTAACAGCTCTATACATTTTCTTGTACATCTTTAGGTCCTCTATTAAATAGATTCTTACACTTTTTCAACCTTGCCTATCATCAAACCACTCCATGTGTTCCGCAATGAACCGAAAACCACAATGGCCATCATTGGGGACATTTTGTATATCTTCAATAAATGGATGTATGAATTCAAGGATGAATTGCATAAAAGTTTTAAATTCCCACTTTGTATTATCAACCTCATTTTTCTTTTTCACCATTGCTTCCTCTGCTTTGAACTTGAGACAATTGGATTGCAACCAATTATTGCTCTTTAATAGTCTTAACATATTTAAAACCTGATAGATCCCTCTTAGTAGACACCTCGTGTTTCTTCTCCTTTTAGCTCAATTTTTTCTTATTGTTGTAAGGTCTACCCCTCGGAATAACAGTAGGCTCTTTAAGTGATGTCGTACTTGGCGTTGTAATATATTTTATTTTTCTCAAAAGAACATTATTCTCATCCTCCATTGATTGATCATACAATTTTTTTAATAAATCAATCTTGACCGTGTGAAAAGATTCATCTTTTTATTCACTATTTGGTAAGATCGTAAACTTTGCCTAATGCATATGCATCAACATCCACAAAGGGTATATGCCGATTCTCATGATTATATTAAGGCAATTCATGGGCACAAGGCAATCCATATACCGTACACATTACATGATTACATCTCAATGGATTTAGTCCAATGTTAAGTAATTTATCCTTTTTATTTTTTTATCACATCAAACTCAAAATGCGAAAGCCACCCTTTTATTTTTTTTGAGCAACATTCCTTGGTGTATTTCTTTGACCGAAGCAAGATTCCTCTTGAAAATGAACTTTCACCTTGTTAATTTATAGGCTTAACATATATTGTCTATCCACGCAAACACTATGGCAAAAGTTCCAACCCCGTTGTCGATGTGCTTTTTAAGCTTATTGTCCCTTTAGCTCTATTCATTACTCAGTTGACGCAGTGCTTTATCCAATTCTTTCATGCAAGTCTGAAGGCCTCTTTATGGTTAAACCATGTTTCGTACTACATAATCGATGGTGTCTGAAAATTCTTTCCAATCTTTCTATAATTTTTCATATCTAATGAATAATAGTTTTTTCGATACGGACTTCGTAATAGTTTGCCAATCATAAAGAAACTTTGTCTAAATACTCTCGGTTTTAAATATAGGCATGTAATGTTGTTCAACATTCTTGGCAATATGAAAAGTGCACAACATGTGATGGGCCTCAGGGAAAACACTATGGATGACATTTATAACCGAAAACTCCCTATCCGTTACAAATACGTTAGGGATATTATAGGCCTCAAACAACATTCTCAATCTAGAAAATGTCCATTAGTAATCATCCCCCATCTTCTTATACAAAAAGTAATAGGCTATGGAAAAAGTTTTTGTAGTCGATGTAATCCCCCCATTGTAAACAATAACATTTTATGAGGGAAAAAAATAAAATTTTAAAAATCGTATTGTTAAAGTGATATACTAAAAGCCATAGTTTTATTATTATTGGTTTTGATATATCATATAGACTCGGTTTTGCTATTTTAATAAGAATTTTTACGGGCAATTGTTGCATTATGTTATTTGCTTAAATACTGCATAAGTGTGTCTTTTATTCCATATAGTAGATGATTTGGTGTGTAGAGTTTAGTTTGCACACAAATGATCATATCATCAGTTCTTGTAGAATATAAGTTTAGTGGCTCGCAGCCTTAAATGGAATTGGACACTCATCGGTATGATTGTAGTATATGTTTTAATAGTTTATCTTGACTACAGGAAACAGTATAATTTCAACTCGTTGTGTTAGTACACTTTGTGTGTATTGAACATAACCAGTTTGGGTTAATTGTTTTTATACTGACTATATAAAATAATTTAAATCCCATAGTTATTATGATTACTTATGCCCTTAATTATATTTTAAAATAACTAATATATGTATATATGTAGTGTTTGTTGTTTTGACTCATTAAGAGTGAGAATCATTTATGAATCAATAAGTTCTGTGAATTGAACAATGACACTATATGTATGATGAATATTAATTATTGACGGAATTCACGTTTCAATATAGGGATTGATGATAACCCCTTGAGAAATTTATAAGTTTTGATCATGTCAAACTCTGTAGATGGATTATGCTAATCTAACATGTCAAATAAGTTAAGTGATAAGCTCAAAGATTAAGAAGTCATTTAAATATATTTGTCAGTAATTTAAATGACGGTTATCTATAATCTTAGCGTTGGGAGCATAATAAGTATTTAATAATAAGGAGTTCAAAATATAATTTTGTGATAAGGACGAAAGTGCAATTATAATTCTTTAGTAGTGTGAATTATAATTTATGGAAAGAATTAATTCATAATTGAAATAGGATTCCAATTTTTCATAATAAGCCCAAACACTTATTTCTCCTTAGGGTCCTTATCGTAGCCATATATATACGCCGGCCTTACCTCTTCTCGAGGTACAAGAATTTTCACAAATTTAAGGTTTGTGCCGTAGAGAAAAGTTAAAGAAATCTTTGTGATACCGCAACACACACTCGGCACAAGATAGCATGGTGAAAGAAATATGATAAAAAATCGTGAAGTTCTATTGAGCCCATGTCGATTCGTCTACACCAACTCCTATTCGTGCTATAAGTAGATCAAAATGAGATCTCGAAGGTAAAATTCAATTTCGCACTAAAGTTTTACGTAAAAATTTTGTTCGGTCTATACACAATATTAAACGATCTTGGTATTAAGTTTCTATAACGTATTGCTTAAGTTGATTTTAGAGTTTTTATTAAAAATAATTTAAGAATTGATAAGCGGAATTAAAACCCTAGGTCTAATCAAATTTTAATATTGTCCAAATCATGTGTTATGTTTTCTAACACTTATATCAATCAAGCAATCATATAAAAACAATTCACAACACAAAGAGTTTATGAGGTATCCTTACTTGCGTATAACTAATCTCAGGAATAAACGATAGTGCTTCACTATGATCAAAATGGAATTACAAACTCAATGATTTACAAAAATTGCTTCCTCACAATTTATGCAACAATCTCGTCAATCCCTTGAACGTAGAATCTGACCGCAATTGACTTAGGGTAGCACTTTTTGCTTTTTTCGGTTTACTCGTCACCTCCTTTTACGCACTTAATCACACTCTTTCACCCCTGTCTACAATCTCCTTTATCGCAAATTAACCACTTTACTCACCATGTCTCCAATCCTAACTAAAGACCCTCTCGCATGATCGTGAACGTTTAGAACCTTAATTCTTAAATTTAAAAATAATAAGATCTTTTCTAGCATGTAAACAAAATCTAAATAGTATTTTAAAATTCTCAAAAAATAATCTAACATTTAGATATTTTTTGATTCAAAAAACTTTCTAAAATTATGTGTTTTAACACTAAACAATAATTATATTTATAGAAAAAATATCTAGTCAATTTTTTTATTAAAATAAATTAAAAATATTAAAAAAATATTTTTTTGCGATAAAAATACGTGCTCAAATAAATATACACTCGACCGATCCAATACTAAAAAATTTGAACCAGTCTAAAATTAAAATTTCAAATTCATGGACCACTTTTGCGCGGAATCGGTCAAAGATAGTAAAACATGTACCGGTCCATCACTTGAAAAGTCATGCTGCCTTCCTATTTAATGGACACGTAGCACGGGTTTAATGGAAGACCAAAAAGGTAAGGGGTCATCATGTGACATGATAATGAAGCTCACGTGGGTTTGTTAAAGAGTTGGAATTTGGACTTTTTCTAAATTTTCAATCTTTCCTTTTTTCTTTTTTATTTATTTATTTATTAAATAAAAAAAAATCTTTTAATATTTCTTTTTATTTTTATTGTGCCATATTAAATTTATTTAAATTCTGATTCGAATCAAACTTCAGATGCAACTTTATAAAACATGTTGGATATGAAAAAAATAAGTTTTTTAATAATTTTTGTCAATTGGGCTTTTTGAATTTCGACAAAACTTGATGAAAATACTTTAAAAATAATTTTGACTCAAAAGACTTTTGATTTCGATTTTAATGCTCAACCACCACCTATATTTTGAATCAAATCATATAACTAACTTATCTTAATTCTTGAATTATGTACAGTGTATCTGCTAAGCTCTGCGAGCCTCCATTAATTATAACATCTTTAAATATTCAATTCGACTTAAACAATTAAAACGAAAAAAGTGCCCAAAATTGAGATGTGCCCAAAATATGTATAATAACTCATCTGTTGTTCATTGGATCTAAACCGATAAACGTTATGTTTCTCTAAATATAGCCTTGTTAAACTATCTCTCTTCTTCTTAACTTGTGTTCCTTTATTGCGATGGTCTCAATATATGACATTCCTTTTGCAAGCTAAATATAGCCTTGGTTTCTTAGTAGCATACCCTTAGTCAGATTTCGTGGTAACAATAATAATTTAGATTGATCTTGTTTTACTTTGACACAATCAACTAAAGTGTGCTTAGAATGGAATACTTAAATAAATATTAATCAAATCTTATGCATTTTAAGTATTCTAGGACAATATTATCACATTGAACTAAAATCATGTTTGTACTTACTTTATCAGTTGTAAAAATTCCAGTCACATTAACAACTTTTGTTCTACCAAACTTATCATTTGTTAAAAGGGCAAGCAAAAGAGCGAGAGGCTAGAATTAGGATTATCAGCATTGTCACCACCACCAAAATTGACGTCAAAACTCTTTGTTTTGCTAGAAGGTTCTATGTTCAATCCCTCATCATCATTGTCAAAGTTGAGGTCAATAATGTTCTCTATGTTCAGTTCCTCATCAGTACCACCGGTGTTGAGGTCAACTTCCTCATCACTGCCATCGGCTTTGAGGCTAATAGATTCTATTGATGTGAGAGCTTTTATTCTCATAGGTTGCTTATCATTATTGACTTTACAAAGAGTCTCTTCCTTGACGATATGATCTATATATTGGTAAGGCAAATTGTATTTCGAATTTCATTTGCTATAATTGCACTTAAAGTATTTTATTCATAAATGCACAATCAGACCATATAGAGGAGTCAAATGACCTCTCATCCTATAAAAGTACAATCGGTAAATGTTTAGTACAATAATACACATACTCGACGACACACAACCAAACATACCAACTAAAGTCAGCCTTATATAACTGAACAAAAACAATAAACTCGGTTTTATACAACCGAGTATACATTCTTCATCAAGAAAATGGCCAAGAATTTTTATTAAGCTGTGATAAAACACCCAAGTCACCCATACTCGGTTACGTATGACAAAGTATAATTATAAACACCTGAATATCACTATATTTTCTAAGTTTATGTATTTTCATATCATTGGAATTAAAATAAAACAAAATGGTGTAGCAAAGAACGGAAAACTTACCTCTTTCTTATGAACATTATCTTTAACTTCAATATTCTCTATCCCATTCTCTCTCTACACTCCTCTCACCCCACATTCCCTTTTGTCTTCAATCAATGTTGATGTTTTGATTATATTCTTCAACTTTTCAAAATGTAAATGAAAATTGAAATGAAATTGGAAACTAGAGTGTGTATTTACTCAGTTCGATGGTGTTAAATTGGATTGAAGCATGTGGGTTTTGGGTTTTGAGAGTTTTAGAGTTAATGATTGGGTATAAATGATGTGTAATAAAGAAGGGTGATTAAGGTGTGGCAATAGCGCCACCTTTTATTTTCTGATCTTTCTTTCGCAATTTTTTTTTCAATTTTTTTGATGATAATATAAAAAATAGAAAAAACCAATTAATTTGTGTGTGAAGTAGGAAAATAAGTTAAGGTATAAGTGAGATACTCCTTATTTTTAAGAAAAATAGTGGGAAATCCTTTATATGATCATATTTTTTCGAAATGTCCATGATAAGATATTTTAATATAATATAAGGATACATTTTGTTTACATAAAAAATAATAAGCACAAAATTATAATTAATTGCATGCGATTTAACATATGTACTTTTATCAATATATATCTTGTAGGTACAAATTATTTCTTACAATGGCCTGTTTCCTAATTTGCTAATTACATTTTTGTTTATCTTCATTAGATTTATTGGGCAACACAAAATTTCTTTATAAACATTTAATTAGAGTTAACAAGTTTTACTATAAACTTGAAGTGGAATTTATAAGTTTCACTGCAAAATTTGAATTGAAATTTACAATTTTCACTACAGATTTGTAAGAAAAATTTACAAAATTTACAACTTCCAAAAAAAATTAGGTCAAAATTTAGAAGATCACTACTTTCAAAAATATTGCAGTGAAATTTAAAAAATTAACTACAAAAAAAATAAATTGCAATGAGAATTATAAGTTTAACTGCAAAAATATGAATATATGAAAAATAATGTAATCAATTTTTTTCTAATTAGTATTTCTATATATTTTAATTGTAAATTTACAAATTTACAAGTATTCAGAAAAATTATTGTTTGTACTATTAAAGGTAAGTTTTTTCTATTAAATAAAGGTGAAATAATTTTTTCCTTACTGGATTTCAAAATTTGAAAAATAAAAATAATGCTAAATGTACATTTTTGCCCTTAACAATGTAGATTTGGCAGCAAAAGAGTTTTAGTTGAAAATGTTTGTATTACGTCCTTTTCGTCTAAATTCATACATATTAAGAATTTATCATAGAATGACCATTATTTTTATGATTATATATCTTTCATCTTTTCATTTTTTGTGAAATTTTTGCTTACTCACCCTACAAAAAAAATCATAGAAAAAGTCAAAAAGTAAGGCTCCATTTGATATCAACATGAAAAATAATAAAATAAACAACAAATTTGTGTGAAAAGTTGGAAAAAAATTTCTTGCTCACCCCTCAAGAGAAATTTTATATGAAAAAAGTCAAAAAAATAACTAGAAATTAGGTAGAAGGGCTTATTATACATTGATTTTTACCAAAAATCCAATGAATAATATTTTTTTGAATGAAGGGCCTATTTTTAATTGGTAATTTGAATGAAGGGCCTATTTTTAATTGGTAATTAGTGTAAGATGCCTATTTTGTTTTATATTTTAAATGAATGTATTTGAATAAATTTAAATATCATTTAATTAATAAAAACATGTTATGTATTACCTAAATTACCCCTTTTAATGAAATTTTCACAAAAAATATAGATTGCAAAGTTCATATTGCAATAAAATATGAACTGCAAAGTTCATATTGCAGTGAAATATGTACTGCAATATGAACTTTGCACTAAAAATATGGACTGCAAAGTTCACATTGCAGTAAAATATGGACTGCAATATGAACTTTGCACTAAAAATATCGACTGCAAAGTTCACATTGCAGTGAAATATGGACTGCAAAGTTCATATTGCAGTGAAATATAGACTGCAAAGTTCATATTGCAGTCCATATTTTAATGCATATTGATATTTTTTTAGTTTATTTTAAGGGTTGGGATGTCATTTTATAATAAAAAAAAAAGACACATGTCATATTATCAATAAAATAAAAAATAGGCCCTTTATTTTAAAAAAAATTATTCCTTGGCCTTAGTGTGAAAATCTTTCTCTAATAAGCCATTTTTTTTAATTGCCCCAAAAAATAAGTAAGAGTTAATCTCGCCATATGTCTCAACTTATTTTCCAACTTCTCATACAAATTAATTATTTTCTTCTACCATTTTCTATGTAGCGCAGCTATCAACTGGAGCCTTAGTGTGACTCAATTTTCTTAAAATTTTCTTTTTAATGTATTTAAATTTGCACAAACTCACGTTCACAAAATTAAAATTAGTTTCAAAATGGAACACTTAATATGAGTGCGTGTATATATATATAATTATGTTACAAAGAGGGATTTCATCACTTTAACTAAAAGAAATGATGCATATTTGGTGAGGTAAATTGATGAATTTTTTTTTTTGAAATTTTGTAGAGATGATCTATATAGTGAGTAAATCACTTCCATCAAATTTCATAAAAAAAACAACCTAGAAGTGGGTGTATTGAAAAATTGATATATATGCGCATTTTCAACAGTTGAAATTTTTGATGACTATCGCACCTATTTCTAAGTTGAATTTTTTAATAAAATTTAATAGAGATGATCTATTCATAATATAGATGACCTATACAAAATTCCAAAAAAATAATTCATCAATTTACCCATCTAAATGGGAATTCCTTCTTTTTGTAAAAGTGGGAGAATCCATCTTTATAGCCTAACACCATATAACCATCCTAACCAATGCCCCTAGCCACAACAAATTAATCTTATACAAATGATATTTGATTAACTCTGATATAATTTAGATAAATGTATACACCGTGCATCCGAACGCTCTCGCAAGAACCAACATCTAATTTAATTAGCTTACTTAATATAAGATTAATTCACTTTAACTTAGTTAGTTGTTCTAATGGGTAAAAATGAACGTCTAAATTTAAAACAAAAAATAAGGGTAATGATATTATATGATATTATATTAGTACTTTAAAAAAATATTTTAACACTCTAAAATTATCTTTGGTGACACTTTGTATGAATCTTTTGGGACATTTTTTTATCACTAAATTTAATTTTAAAATGTTAAAATATTTTTTATAAAATGTTAATATCATTATTCAAAAACAAATAAAAAACGTCAATTCAAGGAAAGATAGGCAAAAATATATTAGGCTGTAACTATTCTGCAATCAAATTGAAAATAATCTTGGTCTCGTTGCAATCATGAAGCTTTGGGCCTGGAAGACCCAAACACACGGAAACACCTTCAATTTACCCCTTCTTACAAGCTGATCGATGTAAAATAAGTTATCCCAATTGTGGCGTCTCGATCAGTGGTTCTTTATCTTTTCCACTATAACACGGATTCATCAATTTCCACTTCTGACTCGAAACTAATTAATTTCCCCTTGATTTTTTCAAATTTAGACTTCAGTAAGAATGTTGGAGTCAATTTAATTTTTTTTTATACAAGTGATAGGTACGTACATTAAGTTAGTTTGAAAAAGAGAGATAAAGATGGGACTCAAATCTAAACGTTATGTGAATGCTCACATCTTTTATTACTTGAAGAAAACCCGGAGACATTATTAATGCATTACACATTTCACCTCAATTAGTAAATAAAATTTTCCTTCGTTAAAAAAATCAGTCTATATACTTTTGTAAAGTAGATCTAGATTTTACCCCAATAGTTGTTGGTTAAGAGTGTGACAATTCACACAAAGCCTCACGGTTTAAATCTCCCTCCTCCAATTTTCCAAAGAACCACAGGACCTATCATTTTTTTTTTGACAATCAAAACAAGCAATAACATTAGATCAAATCGGCTAACAAAACATCCTCAATAGACGGGGGGCACAAGTGATCCCACACCGCACGACCAGACATAGAATGCGCTACCTTAGCTAATCTATCGGCGACGCGATTCGCTGATCTAAAGACAAAATTAATCGAACAACGAGAAATAGCTCGAACCTGAGCTTTACAATCATCAACCAGAGAACCAAAATAAGTAGAATCATCTGCATCGCCCCGAAGAGCATCCACAAGAACCTTTGAATCGGATTCCACTATCATCGAATCTAGTCCCTTCTCCTTGATCCAACTAAGAACCTCTCTCAACCCCACCGCTTCTGCTATCAACGGTGAAAAATTACCAGGATAAGCGTCTTGAATAGCCGCTATGAATTCTCATCATTGATTGCGTTAAAAAAAAAAGTTTTAAGAAAAAAACTTTTATAAAAGTGAAAAAAGTAGGAAGATAAATGAGGAGGGTTTATGAAAGAGGGAGGAATTGAAGTTATATTTCAAGACTTTTGCCGTGTCGTAGGGTCGCCCACTAATTTATGGTATATTCCAACATGACAAATATAATCAAGCTTACTGTTAATCCTTCAAAACCCTCTCTCCGTCTCTATATATATGCATACACTGATCCTCATTCTCCATAACACATCTCTCTCTCTCTCTCTCTCTCTCTCTCTCTCTCTCTCACATACACACAAACAAAATGAACTACTTGTATTATGCCTTCAATCAAAGAGCTAAAGCAAGGGAACCTAATAATAATAAGGTTTCAAACTATATATATAGAGATGAGTTAAGTAAGAAGAAGACAAAGCTGCAATCAACTACTACTAAGCTTAAGGGTGAAATGGAAGAATTATCATTGCTTCAAAGGGAAGAGTATAGTGAGAAGAAGTTCATATTTGATAAAAAAGATCATCAAAGGCTTCAAGTTAAGATTTTGATGACAAAACAAGAAGCGGCTCGTCTACTCTCAAAGTGTAAGAATGGAGGAGTTCTCGAATTCAATGACTTGGCTCGTGAGCTCGCGCGAATCCCCGTGGATCGCGTTAGTCTTGGTAATAGCGCACTCGAGAGCATTCCAGAAGAATTTTAAATTATTTGTACCATCGACAAATCTCAAAAATTATACTATATATAGAGAAAAATCCAAAGAATTTTGTTTACTGATGAATTCTTCGAATTTTTCTTTATGCTTTTCTTAGTTCAACAAAGAACATAATTACATATGGTTCTTCGCATTTAGTGTTCTTGGTTTTTTATTGTAATTTAGTTTCTTGATAAGAAATAAAAACATGTAAGATATGATGTTTCGTTTGCTAAGATTGACAAGAATAACTTACACGTTTTCCATTTGTTTTTCTTTTTATCATTTTTATTTTTATTATATTCCTTTTTTTTTAAAGAGAGGTTTAAGAGTCTCCCCCTTTAGTTAACTACGTAAAAAAAAAAAAACCATTACAAACATTTCATTGGTGAGACTTGAATAGGTAATTATCTAAACTCTTGATCATGTCCGTTTAATCTTCTATTAATGTTAAGTAGTTTGTTAATTGCATGATATAAAAGAAATCAAGGAGCTAGTAAAATCACAAACAAAAGTTAATTGGAACACTTGAGAAAAGAACCCTCCCTATGTTTTCAGTTAAATGTTTATAGTAAATGACACTACAAACCCTCAAACTATGTCTAAAGTTTCAATTAAGCCCCTAAATTCAATTTTGTGTCAATTGAGCCCTTAAACTATTAAAATTGAACATTAATAACCCTTCCATCCAAAGCTTCCGTTAAACCAAACGGATTGATGGGTTTTTTGGCCGTTAATAAAGCTAATTGGAAAAATGGAAGAAAATTAGAAGAAGAAAGAGAAAGAAGCAAAATAATTTAGAAAAATATATGGAATACTTAAGGATTGTTATTGAAGTGCTACAACAATATTAATTATTTTGTTAAAATGTCAAGCTAATTCTTTCCGTCTCCGTCATCTTACTTCTTCCATCTTTAATTTTTTTTTTTGTATAAATCAAAAAAATCATAACTTAAAAAACCCAAAATAAGAGATTCATGTACACATATGCATATATAAATAGATGGTTCATATATAAGTGTATTAATTAAATGAGTTTTATTTTAATAATACATTTAGCTTGACATATACATTTTTGTGATTTGTAAAAAAAAAAAATTAAGGATGGAAGAAGTAAGATGGCGGAGACGGAAAGAATTAGCTTGACATTTTAACAAAATAATTAATGTTGTTTTAGCACTTCAATAACAATCCTTAATTGTTCCATATATTTTTCTAAATTATTTTGCTTCTTTCTCTTTCTTCTAATTTTCTTCCATTTTTTCAATTAACTTTATTAATGGCCAAAAAACCCATTAATCCGTTTAATTTAACGGAAGCTTTGGACGGACGGGCCATTAATGTTCAATTTTAATAGTTTAAGGGCTCAATTGAGACAAAATTGAGTTTAGGGGCTTAAATTGAAACTTTAGACATAGTTTGAGGGCTTGTGGCTTCATTTACTCAATGTTTATATATGTCTATCACCTGACTTTCACTATCTTTTAATTAACAATACATAATCAACTAACAATTTTGATCTAATTAATGATTAAAACAAACTCTATTTCTTAATGTAAAATTTGGTATGTACATTGATTACGTTTAGAAAAATATATACTTTTTTTAAAATTAGACATCTAAATATCAAACTCATAATTAAATTTGTGGGGGACTCTGAGCTCAAGTGAGATATATATGTCGCTCTTATAAATAGAGTGGCCAACTATATACATTTATATCAAAGTTATCAACAATAAATCAGCTCAGTTAATATCTCAACCACATACAATAATAATGCCTTTGGACTCATTCAGACATTTGTTACTCTTTCTCTCTCTTACCCCCAACAAATGCAAAATTTAGCTAGGTTCAGGCAAACGCATTTATTGTAAAATAACTTTTGGTGGCCAGCATTTCCCGCTTGAGTAGTGGATATCGATTGAGATACGTGTAACTTGATTTTGACATTTTGTGAAAAACTAATATATATATATAAGTAAAAATTATTTTATAATAGTGTAAAAGAAAAATATTAGATTGTTCATTAAAAATAGGATTTATTTAATTTGTTGTTAAAACAAAAGATATTACTGGTGTTGTATTTTACATAACCATTTTATACATACATGATTGAAATTTTAAAAACTGCTTAAGACTAAAAATTTTACAAATTGTATAAATTTTACACAAAACAAATTTATACTATAAAGTAAAATAATTCACACTCTTATTATTGACAAAAATAAAATAATTTTTAATTAACTACTGATCCACTTATAAATTATATTCATACTGTTGCTTGTAAATTTATAATATCCAACTCTTTAACCCATTGCTGGGTGCAATTATTTAATTAACCACTACCCAGAATTACATATTTTTACATTCGCCATCATTTAAAACACGAAAATATAACACCCCTTCAAACAAGTATTGTTTCTAAGTTATTAATTTCTTTTTCAAACGTACTTACGGTGTATATAGTGGAGAGAGCAATAAGGCCTTTACTGTGATCAAAATGAAGAATACCAGAGTTTTCATGTAAATTCCTTTTAAAAATGCATGTTTATATACAAAAAGTATTAGAAGATAACGTACGTGTGCAATTGTGATTAGAGATAGTATCACTTTTTTAAGCGGTGATTAATCTCATCTTAATATAATATAAAAAAACCTCATAGCAAAACACGAAAAAATAAAAAATTATGCGTATGAAAAGCGTACATGGAGGATAAAAAAACAAGTATGGTAATCGAATCCCTTTTCATCGCTCCTTCCCTAAAAATTGAACAATTGAATCTATTTATCACTTATATAAAAAGAAAAATTATAATTTTCCATGAGGGAAGAGTGTATTAATTTTTATTTTTTTTTATTTTTGAGGGAAAAGTGTATTGATTTGATATTGCACTTTTTTATTTCTTAAAAAAATGCTTAACATCTCTCTCTCTCTCTCTCTCACACACACACACACACGCATATGTTCTTCTTTATCTTTACTGTGTATAATTAATTTTCTATATAATCAATTTGCATTTTACAACTTGGTTTATCTTTCTTTTATAATTCAATAACCACTGCTGCGTCTCACTAACTTGAACAGATTTGTTAGGTTCCTGCATTCAAGGTCTACCAATTCAGCCTCTCTTTCTCTTTCCCCTCAGGCCGAATATAGATTTATTCACTGCCTTTATTAAATACAAAAAAACAAATACTTTACATTCAAATTAACTTTTCACAATTTTTTCAAAAATACAATAATTTCAACATACTCGGTTAATTAAGATCAAAACTTAATTTAAGAGGTTATTTTTTTTTTGACACATTTAATACGAGGTTATATAGTTTTTGATTAATTAAATTATGTCCAGAAAAAAGTATTAAACAAGACGGATGAAATTCATAATTGGGCTAAAAAAGGTTTTTTGGATCAAGTTGGGATGAAACATTTGCATTACGGTCTTAATGGGCTCAATAAATATTTTGGACTTTTTTTACCATTGTAGGAAAAGAAAGTTTCGATACATCATACCAACTTAAGTCTAGCAGTTTGAAATGTTTCTTTGAAAAAATTAAATTCCTCAAGTCAAAAGAATTTTTTTTTTCTATTAAGACGTAAAGGAAAGAAAATCAAAGTTAAATAAAGCTATCGATTGCTCCAGTTGCTCCGCAAATCAAAATGGTTCAAAGCTCATTACCACCTCGTAAAGTTCTTTTCCCCATCTTTGTAATTTACGGTGTGTTTGACACATTGCATTAGAAAGTCAGATATAATTATTTATTTTTACGCAAACAGACTAAAACAATCCCACCTCTTAAGTGTGATTCATTAATCACTCTCTTGATGGGATAAAAAAATTTAGTGAAATAAATAATTCACCTTAATATTCAATGACGAACTCCAAACATGGGGTATAATAGAGTTATCATATCCCACCCTCGATCTTATCATGCGCATCAAACGCAGTCTTATAGTTTTTGTGCGATACCAAGAGCATGCATTACGTTTTTGGGATCATCAACATCTTTTTTGACTTTTATACACATTTCATTATTTACTATGAATTAATCTTGCAAAATAGATCTTGACGAGTAGTACTTATTTTTCTTTTTTTTGGTTTTTTTTTGAGAAAATAATATATTGAATCGATTGACCCAATACTAAATGTGGAACATGAGTAGTTTCAAACAATTTTCAAAAGCAAGAAACAGCTTGTACAATTTCATGGAAAATGGAGGTGTAAGAAAAAATAAAAAATATAGTCGTGGCCTTGGGCACAAGGGTGAGCTTGCACTCACACTGTGACACCTACTTAACCAATAAATTAATGAGGTTGTATTTTATTTAGGGTGGTGATGTTGGCACCCCCAAAATCTCTTGAAAACACTCTCACTTTTCATTCGGTCCTTCACAACCGAATAACATATACGTTATTCGGTTGTGAAGGACCGAATATAAACTTGCAAAAATTTAGAAAAACTTAAAAATGTCTTACTCGGTTGTCAAGAACCGAATATATAAACCTATATTCGGTCCTCAACAACCGAATAATAGACACTTTACTCGGTTGCGAATGATCGAATTAAAGTGGGAGTGTTACCAAGTGTTTTTGGGGGTGCCAACATCACCACCCTTTATTTATTAAGACTACGTTGAGTTAAAATGCATTCTCTATGTCAATATTGATTTTATACATACGTAACATGATCACCGACAAAAACAATAGTGGTGAGCCCTCTATTAATTTTGGCTAAATAATTCTATTAAAGAAATTAAATTTCACTGGACAACTTAAAATAAGTAATTTTAAAAGAATTCATGAATAAGACTCAAAAATATTAAAATAATATTTATACTATATATAAAGTGTGGATATAATTTTTGATAAATCTGTGAAATATTTATATATGAAATTAAGCTTCTTTCTTGACATTTAGAATATCTTGTCAATATGTGGTTCGGATATGAACGCAATTTTGTTCAATTATTTACGTTGTATTTGGTTCAAATAGGAATAGGAGTGGAATAACTCTCAATTACAAAAATGACCTTTTTTATTTTTCTTATTTCTGGTTTCTTTTCGAGAGAAGAATCGAAGCGATTGACCCAATGCTAAATGTGGAACACGAATAGTTTCGAATAATTTTAAACAAAGACAATTTTCAACTGACAAGAAAGATGCTAATTAGTACATGCAATTTCGTGGAAAATGTAGGTGTGTCGATATTAATTTTGTACATATGTAATATGATCATCGGGAAAAAAAAAGAAGCGGTTAGGCCTCTATTAATTTTGGCTTTTAAAGAAATTAAATTTCACTGGACAGCCTAAAATGAGTAATTTTAAAAGAATTCATGGATAAGACTCAAAAAAAAAAATCACATAGTAATATTTATACTATATATAAAGTGTGGACATAATTTTTGATAGACGTACCTGTGAAATATTTATGAAAACTTCTTTCTTAACATCTAGAATGCGTTGTCAATATTGTTGAATTACTTTCATTATGTTTGGTTCAAATAGGAATAAGAATGAAATAACTCTCAATTATGAAAATGCCCTTTTATTTTACTTGTTTTTGGTTTATTTTAGAGGGAAGAATTGAAGCGATTAACCCAATGCTGAATGTGGAACATGAGTAGTTTCAAATAATTCTAAACAAAAATAATTTTCAACTAAAAATCACATAGTAATATTTATACTATATATAAAGTGTGGACATAATTTTTGATAGACGTACCTGTGAAATATTTATGAAAACTTCTTTCTTAACATCTAGAATGCGTTGTCAATATTGTTGAATTACTTTCATTATGTTTGGTTCAAATAGGAATAAGAATGAAATAACTCTCAATTATGAAAATGCCCTTTTATTTTACTTGTTTTTGGTTTATTTTAGAGGGAAGAATTGAAGCGATTAACCCAATGCTGAATGTGGAACATGAGTAGTTTCAAATAATTCTAAACAAAAATAATTTTCAACTAACAAGAAAGACGCATTCTTGTTTCTGTGCAAATTTTTGTGCGTATTTTAGACCTCTTAATCACTTTTGTTTGTCTGCTTTAGATTGTAAAATTATTTATATGTTGAAGTAGAATGGTATTTAAACTCACAATTCTCATTAGATAATACCCTTTAAATAGGGTAGAAATAACAATTTACATATGATTTACATCAAAGCCCAATACTTGCAACAATAAATCCTAACTGATTTATCATATCTTAACGATGGCATATAATATATTTTTCTTCAACATTATATTATTTATTTTTAATATATTGTAATAATTATAGAGTATGTGAATAAAATATTGAAAAATGGTTAAATTGAGTAAATAAAATATAAAATTTAAGAATAAGTGAATCGAAGTAATCTTGGAATAAGTATCTTATTGAACAAGAAGAGAGTATGTAGAACTTATATATATACTAAGGTATACCCGTGCCATCCAGCACGTTGAAATAATAGAATAAAAAAGAGTAACGTACTCTAAATTTTAATAGACAAACATCATTAATTTATTTCGACAAACATTAACGGAAAATGTAAATATAATCCAACAATGTATGGATTCTTAAATGTTACTCAATAATTTTTCTTGATTTTTTTTACATAATTTTATAGTCGTAATGGATCTTGTTTAATTGATATTGATTAGAAGATTTTAAAAATTAAATTTTTATTGTGTGTATATTATTGATGTGAGTATTTTAACTTTGATGTGACATCTTGATGTGTGTATAAAACTCATCCAAGGGTGTAGAATTAATGCACATTATAAAATGTGTATTTTTAACCATTAGATCTTTATTTTTTTTAAGTCAAACTTCATGTTTTATAATATACATATACATATACATATACATATACATATACATATACATATACGCGTCTGTCTACATACATATCATGGAGATGAAGATAATCCCTACTTCACACCTAAAAATAAGTTATCAGGAAATTACTTCAAAACAGATGTCCCATCATACAGTTTCACCCTGCATATCAATACACAAACACTACTACATGTACTGAAAATTTTGTAAAAAACAAATACCAAAATGCGTTATATCATTTTATACTCTTAATTACAAATGGTATAAACATATAATACATTTCGATACTTATTTTGAACAAATTTAAATATTAGTGCATATATATTTTCCGTTAGGAGCTTTTGATATAAAGGACAAATTCATATTCTCTTTCCACTCAAAAACAATATTTTTGAGCTATTAGTTTGAAGGACAAATTACAAAAAATATACATTTTATTTATTACAGACAATATTAGATAAAGAGTAATATATTTAGTTTGTTCCTAAAAAGTTCAGTTGTTGAGATTAATATCTACGTTAGTTAAATTTCCTAAAATCTTGTTGAATCTATAATTTCGGATTACCATAAAATTCAAATTCAAAATTATATCTATTGATTGCATTTAAAAGAAAAAAGTCTAACATCGATCAAATCAATAAACTTTAGTCTGCCAGAATTTAATAGTGGACAAAATTCAAAGTGCATGGCAATGGGATATATTTGTGCACGTAACCACGACACAATCAATATATTTTAAACATAGAAGACGAACACAAAATTTTGAAAAAAAAAACACTTCTGAGCATGTTAAATCTACTTGGAATTACAAAACAATCCATAAAGAGCAAATAATTGTTAAGATATGAAAAAAAAGGGTTGGATCAATGATTATGAAAGAATTAACTTATCGAGTCAACACCCTAAGGTCTCGTTTGATTCAGGAATTATGATCAGTGGGATTAATAATACCAGTATTAATAGTACTGTACTATTAATCCTGGTATTAATTTAATACCAATACCTTGTTTGATTCATGCAGTATTAATACTCGGATATCTCATGTTGACGTTAATACCATGTTTGATTCTGTAACTCGTATACGAGATTATATTTTGGACCAACAAAATTTTTTTAAAAAAAATTTAATTTTTTTTAAAAAAAAATAATTTTTTTTTAAAAAAAATTAAGTTAAAATAATAATAATATAGTAGTAGTAGCATTTTTGAAAATATTATAGTAGTAATGGCATTTTTGAAAATATATTATTCATTTTTCTTAATCCTGGATAAACAATACCACATCTCCCATGGTATTAAATTATACCACAAAGAGTAGTATTAAGTTAGTACCGGTATTAGTAATCCCAGCACATTTGTGCGAATCAAACAAGGTATTATAAAAAAAGTGGTATTAACAATCTCATCCCACTTTTTAATACCTGAATCAAACGAGGCCTAATAGTAATAGATACGGAGTATATAAATTAATCTAAACATAATTATTTACTTGTTCATGTGAATTTAAATTATTTTGAATGACACATCGTAATGAACTACCGAAACAGATATATCTCTAATGATTGGGAATAATTCCTCAATTGTGAAATAAACTATTAAATTGAGCTGCATATGAAAACAAAAATTATCTCAAATCATCACATAATTTTTTTATTTTTATTTTTCAAAGTGTTGCTATACAACAAGAATATAAACAAGTTAAAATTGAACACAAACAAATGCAAAGTACCTTGATCAAATAAGAGGCACAAGGAGTAGATTGCTTAGATTGTTACGGGATTAAGATGATATTATGTAGTGGGATAACTATGTATTATAAATAGATGAATCAAAATAGAGTAACATCTGCTCCCTAAAAAATGATATGAAAACCATAACAATATATAATAACACAATTCTTCTGCCCCATACAAAATAACGGAAAAAGCAACTTTACGAGACTTAAGACAATATAAATAAGTAAGGAGCAGTTAACTTTTAATTTCCAAATGAAACTGAAACGTAAATTGAATGCAACGCCTCCTTAAAATAGGCTTTAAAAATTAGAATACTCGATCAATGCTTTTCAAAATAGTTAATAATTAAATCTCCTAACTGACAACCTGCATGTATATACATTATAACAAGAAGAAGAAGGTGGTCTCTACATAATTAAATACGTCTTGAGACAAGTATATTTGAAGCATTATAAAATTAAGTTATTGTAAAATGTCTATGATATACTCTCTTTTTTTAAAATCATGCCTACAATATATTTCTTCTTCTTCTTTTTTGAAATAATGCCTACAATATACTTGGACATGCCAAAAATAAAAAATAAAATACATGAGTGAAAATAGCCAAAATATAAAATGCCTATAGTTTAATTGTAAGCAAAAAATATTTTCAAAGTGGTTATTATGCCTGCCGATGGTATTTCTTTGCGTTATAATTATTTGGGAAAATTAGTTATCGGCCTATATTTAAAAAAGCAAGAAATATTCCTCCTATAGTTTGCACCGTGTCTTTTTCACATTTTAATGTCTTATATTAAGCTAGTTTATCTGTTGTGTTGATCACTAATAAGGCATTGATAAATATAGATTAATTCAAAATTTGAATTCAACCATATCCTAGATTTTAGCATTAACAAGATTTTAAGATAATAATTAGTTTAGACATTAATTAAACAAAATGACCCAGGGTTACATTGGGTATCACACCCATTACCGACAATAATAATGAGAAATAAATAAATCTAAATTGTTGGTTCTTATAGCAAAACATTGTCTTGAATTAAAAAGTTTGGATATATGAAAATAATGGATAAAAAGTGGTGATTTTCATTAAAACCAGCCTATATATATATATATATATATATATATATATTCTCCTTAGTCGTAATTTTCTATTTCTATTAAATATATCCTCTCAATAATTGTCAAATGCAATAAATTTGCTGCCAAACATCAATACTTTGTTAGAAAATGTATATGTGGGGTTCATAGTGTCGGCAAAACATCAAAGTGACATTAGCTTAAGTTTCAAATTTACGCAACACAATATTATTAATCTAATACTTTTTTATATGACTCTATTGAAAACGGAACCACTACAAATAATATAAATAGGAATAATAATCCCGAAAATCAGCAATAGGGAAATGTAGGGTTGAGTCACGGATTAAATGATTATTTTTAAAATATTTTGCGGCTTTGCCCCGATAATTGTGCTAACAGTTCGTAGTGGCTATGCCATCCCCAAGATACAATATTTAAAATTCTCCTATGTCTCGAATTCCTTTGCATGGTGGAAAATCGGAATACCATCACCCTTAAAACTATTGCTCAGAATTGATAAATTGATCCTTGTCAAAGGCAAAAATAAAAAATAAAAAATCGGAGAAGAAAATAATTTAAAGATTTTTTTTAAGACTGGAGAAGAAAAATATTAAAAAATATATATTTTTTCAAGTGCGGCTAAGTGAAGGAGAAAAACAATCGCGTAATGGGGAGAATTTGAGCTTTGAGCTATCCAAACCAAACAAACCAAAGACTTCATAGTCTCACACGCACCCTCATAATATTATTAATGATATTATATTTACGTTATATTATTATAATTTCTCATAATTATTTATATTTGTTATTTGAATTATATAAAACACTATTAATAATGTTATTATATTTACATTAAGATTTTATAATTTTAAATATATTTTAAATTTTATCCCCCACTTAATTAGATTCTTAGGTGTACCATTGCATATGAGACAAAGAAAAGTACATTTGCTTTAGTTTTATTTCAAAATACAAACTTGTTCAAGCACTATGTAATGATTAAATTCACTATTTGTACTTTGTAATCGGAAATATCAAAAGTTACACAACTTACGTGGACGATCTTATTGCGATTTGTTCAGTTTTTCTTTCTAGGGTTTTCTTTTGGAATTATCTTATAAAAACAAAACCTATATATATATATATATATGGCCTACTTGCTTCACGTGGGAATCAATTGACACATTTGTCTCTCTTAACTTCCTTTTTTTTTTCTTGTTTCATAGTTTTTTTTTATTTCCTTAACTAATTGTTGAAAAGTGTTTTTATTACATCACAATTGCGGATTGCCTAAGACTATCAAAAGCACAAGACATATAAATTCTTTGGAACACATTAATATATTATTAGCTTATATAATTTTGGTATTTTAATTATTTACTCCGTCTAAATATATTCAGAGTTCACTTTAACTTTTTTAGTTTTTTAAGAAATGCCCTAAATTCAAACTAATACATGGTTGAAAATATAGTTTGTTTATATTGTGGAATTTGACATTTTAATAATTATATAAATTGAACTTTTAGTTTAAGATATCATAAAAATAAAATAAAATAAAACAAAACTGACTCTTAATTTGAAATATATATTCTTAAAAAACAAGCGCTTAATTTAGGTCGATTCTGATTTTAAAGAAAGGAAAATGAAGTTCCTAAAATTTGAATTTTGCTAGCTAGCTTGGATGCTTGGTACGTGCCGAATCTTCTGTTTTAAATTAACCTTCATTATTTGACTAATAACTCTTTTAAAGAAAGGCATTAAATTTAGTATAATTATATATATAATAAGGAGTAATAATTTTTAAATCTTAAAAATATATAAAGATAAAAAATTGTGTGCTTGAAATTTAAAATATTTTTTGAATAAGTGATAGTGCTATTAGTATGTACATGAAATTATAAAATTATCATTCTTTTGGTGAACAGTGCATGCACTGGATCACATATATATGATTATCTTACCTCAAAATATTATAAAAGAAAATTAAATAAATAAGCATTTAGAATTATCAGGTTTATTATCACGCATGCATCAAGTGTGCTACATGTTCTAGTAGTTATTATATGAAAAAAGAAAATGAATATTTTTGATCCGTTTAATAACATGAAAAATGATAAAAAATAATAATAATAATAATTAATTTAGATTAAAAAATGAATAAGTTTAAAGATGTGGTGAAAATAATCTCCTTTTCTTGTTATTTTTTTGAATAATAGGTCATCCATTCTCTTTTATATTTAGTGAAAAAAATTCTTTACCCACGTATATCCACTATCTTAAGATAATGTATGGTAAACTACTAATATTGTAAAAGCATTTATATATCCACGCTCTTCACTATATATATATATATATATATATATGTATATATGTATCAAATATGTAATATATTGTCCTTCTTTCTGACTTTTCAACAATTTTTTTTTCATATTAAGATTATATGGTCTTCATCGTAAATAAATGAAAAGAAAAGATTTTTCACCTATTCAGCCATCTCCTTAACATATTTCACAAGCAACTAAATATATGGTCCTTTGGCAACAGTCTTATAACTCGTTAGAATTTTTCATATTCTTGTAGTAAGGAGGTCTTGAATTCGACCTACATGAATGTGGTTGTCGAACCCTGTTGATCTACTCATATTATGGTGGTTATATGTTCACCATTATTGTGGTGGTTGTCGATACGTTGATTCATAATTGTGTAAACATAATTATATCGTGTACAAAAAGTTATGTTATAAAATTACAATGGTGTTATTTATGCCCCAAAATCAATCACAAACATCATCTTCTAAAATTTAACTAAAAACATATTTTAATACACCTTATTTATCACAAACACTCCTTCTATTACTTGATTTTAGGCGAGTGCTTAACAACACACTCTTTATATTTTAGTCGAGTTTATGTGAATACACTCACCTTTCATAGACGGACCTTTTTTAAAAAACAGTCCATTGCCTCAGGTTAAACGAGTTTTAACTAATAAACTCTTCTTAATTAAGCCGAGTATATGTGATTGCATTCACCTCTCTTTAAACAAACTTTAAATATGTTAGTGATAACAAATTTACTTTTAAAAATTATTTATCATATTTTTTGTTTTCTCACAAAAATATATAATTTTGTATCTTGTTATCGAACGGAGTTTTAAATACTAGAATTTGGCATGCACTGTTTTTTATGTGTACCTACGTTTGAATAATTCAAGACAACAAACTAGCTGTACGTACTATGTCCCACATGGTTGAATAATTGGGGTCACGGGCAATGTGAACGTTCACATGTCCACACTTGATTATTGTATTAATTAAACCTATATAATAATATCTATATTTAATTTTCAAATAGCAATATAATAACCGAAGAAGACTGTCGTTGAGCCATTAAAAAGGGGTGGAGCTATTGCCACTCATCATATCTCTCCGTAATATTCCTGCTTTGATTTGGTGCAATAAGATCGAGTATGTGCACATTGATTCGGTGTAATAAGGTCGAATATGTGCACATTATTCGGTGCTATCGGGTCGAGTCAATGTATATTTTTTATTTTTAACAGTAATTCGGTTTTATTACACCGAGTAAATGATCATATACTCAGCTCAAATATACCGAGTCAAATATAAGGAGTGTTACAAAGACATATGAGGTGTGGCAATAGCCCCACCCTTAAAAAGACGTATAGCATCATCTTTTCTGCTAAAGAGACATGAGTAAATCTACAACGATGCATAATCGTGATTGTTATGCAGGGTTAGTAATTTGTAGCTCTGCAACTCTTTTTTTTAATCTAACACAAATACAGTATGACTAATACCAACTCCTCGACAATAAAATTACACAACTAGCAAAGTTATATGTAACTTTTATTTCTTTTAAATATACGACAAGACAAAACTAACATGATTAGAGCGACTAATTAATGTTCATCCTATTTTGTTTCAAAAAATTTATATATCATCATTGATTATGTCTTGCCAAATTTTTTAAACGCACATATGCAACATCTTGTGTCAATTACGTATGCATAGATTCTAATATTATTTGTTTCACCTTATTTTATTGCAGAATTTTTAAAAAAATTGCCTATGTTATTAAGAATATTTTGTCCTAAAGCATTAACGGTAACTAGGGAAGAATGCAAACTTTACATTAATCTCTCTTGAGGTACTCACATCCATGTATTAGTTTGTATTTTTTAAACTAATAATTTTTTTGGGTCTCTCGTAGCTAGTGTGTGTCTCTACATTATATTAAATATGGAATTAATTTCCGCTCATGGAGGAAAATAATTATCCAACTAATTAAATGCAACTGTCTTATTAAAGCTCCAAAGTAACCCATAATTAAAACAAATAAAATAATTAGAAAATTTATAAATATTGTACCAATGAAAGAATCTAAAGGTGGCTTCAAAAAAAGAAAAAAGGGAAAAACGAAGATGGCAGGCACACATAATTCAACAAAATGAAGAGGCTATGTACGTGAAACCCTCGAATTTAAAGATTCAGATTTATAACTTAAAGTCAAAAGTGATTTTTATTATTTTAGAGGAGCGTGAACCACTCGAATGAATACCTTTTTCTTCATAGGTGGTAAGAGAATCGGGAACAAAACAATTGAAAATACACGATAAATAAACAATGAAGAATTTGTGTAAAAAAGCTCATCATTTCATTTTAAACAGTACACATATTATCTCTTGTCGAAGCTAACGATGTATATTATACAATAATTGAAAAAAACGCTTTGGAAGGCCAACATAATTACAAAACTGGCTACCACCCATACCAAAAAAAAAGAAAAAGAAAGATTAATGGAGATTAAGAGCTTAATCCATTAAGATCTATCCATATGATCAAGAACTTCAGGGATCTCCATTATACTCTCCAAAGAAGGTTTCCACCCAACAATTTTCTCCCTCTCCTTCTGTCTAACTCTCTCTATCTCTTCCAACATATCTTCTAATCTCTTCCCTTCTTTTTCTTTCAGCTCAAACAATAGCCATTCAAGCTCCTCTTTACTTAGAACTATTTTAATCCTCATTCCACTCTCTTTTTTCTCTTCTTCAATTTGCCCTTTTACTTCTTGATTTTGTTCTTGTTCTTCTTGTTTTATCTCTACTTTTTCCCTTTCAATGCAATTTCCCATGATTCGTATTGCAGGAAAACGGCTTTAGATTTGAGAAATGGAGAGAGAGAGAGAGAGAGAGAGAGAGAGAGAGAGAGAGAGTAATACTTTTTGTGTAGTTGTTAAGAGGTATCTACTAGTGCATGTGAGGGTGGGTATGTGGGTATTTATAGGATATCAACGCCTATTATTTAAATAACAAATTAAAACACTAATTGAAGGAAATTTGGGCACTTGATTTGTTTAGTTTGAGGGTTAAAAGTACTTTTCTTTTCTTCCCTTTTGGGTACAAGTTAATTAAAAGTATTTTTCTACTTGGGCAATTAAGTGATTGATCAAACTCACCACTAGGACCAAACACCTGTACTTGTGCGTCACTGGAGGACCATGTTACACCATGCTCATATCACCTATTATTAGCTTCTAATTATTGGTACTTTTGACAAAATTGCAATTTTAGTAAGGTAATGTTCCGTAATTAACGTTAATTTTAGGTGATGATATAATTAAGCACAGTACTCTTAAAATGTACCTTCATACACTGTAACATATACCGTCATTTAGATATCATGTACAACTTTCATAATATATGTATATTGATGATAATGTGACAATTTAATACGGACGCTTTTATAATTACTTGTAATTTATAGGGTGAACACAAACCAAATTATTATTATTATTTTTTAACAGAGTGAAACATTTGAAATTATTCACGAAGTTTATTATAGTACTCTTAGGTCATAAGATTGAACTAATATAAAATCTATAAGCTAGTTTGAGTTAATTCTTAAGATATTAATTTAAGATAAGTTAGCAACATGTTCCAAATTACACAATAAATTAACATGCAGACTGTGAAAAGTAATGTAAGCTTTTTAAAAATCTATGTTAATTAAAATGAACATATATAGATAAAATAAAATGATTAGTATGTTAGACCATTCATGAGACTAAATAAAACCCAAGTATAGCACGTAATTAAGTAAGCAAAACAGAGTGCAAAAACTAGCAAGAAGTTCTTTAATTAAGCTACAAGAATTTGCTGAGTATACTTTAGTTTGTTATTAATATTTATATACGGTTATGAAACTTTAGGAAAATGTTAACTTGTGTCCTTAATATTACACATATAAGACACATTATGAATAAAAAGAATAACATTATGTACAAGAGTTTGTACCTTATTTAATGTTTATTGAAACTTTATTTTAGCTATAAATAAGTTGTTAACATGTGCGTCTTTAGAGTACACATTAACATGACCCGAAATTTTACATAGAAATATAAAACAAAATTCAGGAACAAATAAGTCAAATAAATTTTCAACATATTAATTTTCAACTAATGAAGTAAATTACTTATTTCACTCCTTAAAAAAAGGGTCTAAGAACATGCAACTCAGCTAATTAACAGCCTAACTTTACTAGATCTTCAGGAGATTTGCTGGTGTGCTTTTTGTTAATTTGGGTTTTGTGTTGAACTGCAGTTGATTAATTCACACGAAATGGGATACCTTTTCATTCAACTTTGCTTTGTTGAATGTGTAATAGTGACTTTCCATGATTTGTAAATTAATTACACTGTTACCTTTTGACAAAGTGCTATGTTAAGGACCTAGGAAAACAACTAGTAGTAATATAAATTACTATAGAATAAAAAAGATCCACATCTCAAATTATTAATCGTAATTCATCATCAAACATCATACTAACTTGGTTAAGTTTGACCAAGTGAATGAATTAATCATCTGTAGTATCATATTAGACCGTGAGCATTTAGGCCAAAAATGATTTGACTGCGGATAGGGAGAGAGAGTACGCAACACTGCAAGAAAAAAACAAAGATGCGATTTCTTTCACGAAAATTACATTGGAGATGAGAAAAAATAATATTATAAAGGTAGTGAAATATAAATAATATTACAATTATGTTAATGTTAGGGGTGTAATAGGATTGAATACGGACTAGATATCACATTATTCATAATCCTTATCACTTTTTAAATTTACTATCAAAATCTTTATCCGTATATATTCGTATATCATATTAAAATATTCTTATTTTTATACTATCGAATATTTCAGATTCGAATAATTTCTCTATCTATTTTTTTAATAAAATTATAGACACGTTACCTACCTATGCTTTATTAACCTAAAAGTTAGCTCAATTTTAAAAATATATTTGACTACGTAATTTAGCTCAATTTTAAAAAATTATTTGACTACATAATTTTTTTGTGGGAGGTAAAAATTTGATATGGGCTTTTTGACCATGGCCCAATTCGAAGGCCCGGGTACCAGGTCGGACTACAATCAAGGCCCAGAGGCTCAATCTAGTTGCCTGCAAACTGTCGGGCCGACCAGGATATGCTTGTGTTCAATTTAATCAACCATTGATTATTATCTGCCGATGAAGAACTATCAAGTAACCTATACCCGATGAATGTTGATCGGTCAATTGACACAGATTGCTGAGCTGAAGAATAGACGATGGAAAATAACTAATTCTACAAATGTGAATAGGTAAGGGATAGTTGGAGTCTTGGAGTAGTACTCAAATTCACCCTTTATAGTAATTTTTATTCATCTAAAATTCTAATGTAACCCTATCTTATATATATATATAGAAAGGAAAAACCACAGTTGGGGGACAAACAATTCAATTCAATCATCTCTGCACGCAATCCCAAAAAATTCACCTCTTTCTTAAGTAAAACCCCTAATAGTACGTTGTATTAATCTCCTTTAAGCTTTTGAGCTAGTGAAAATACCGGATTGGGAATAAAAGCCACCGAAGGAACTTAACCAAAATAAATCTAGTTTTCATTTATTCATTGTTCTTAATGTTCATCATCGCCAACTTAACAATCTGGTTGATTCCTTCTTAAGTAGGCCTGGTCAGATTTCATCCACCTACATTTTGAATTAAAACGACACATTATATAAGTTGTAACTCAAGAAGTACAACGAAACATTGCAAAAAAGTATTAAAATAATGACTAACATTTTATATCAAACTTTTAACTGGAGTAATGAATTTCTTTTATTTCTTTTTTATAACTCAATAAGATTTATGTTAAAATTATAACATAATCACACAGATCAAAATGACAAATCAAAGTTGAAAATCATTTCAATTTCATGATTTCGAACATTTCATACTAGCAAATCACATATGTCATAAATAATCTTTCTTTTTTTTTCTTAGGCTTTTTGGTAAATTGGGCCAACTTGTGCACACTAGATTAATTTATATATATATAATATACTAAATTATAGCAGATACGAATATTCGCTAAATTAGATATCCGCAAATATGACCATGTCAATTTTCTCGGATATTTGTAAACACATCCTATTTTCCGAATATTCATTGGAATAAATACCCACAAAATACATATTCAAATTTAGAACGGATTCAGATTTTCGAATATCTATTTACACCCTTAGTTAATATATATATATATATATTTCTTCGTAGCACAAGTTAAGAATTTATTTATAGGGGGAAAAAGAGTCATACTATTCATTAAACAAGACAAAAAATTGTGTATAACATGATTATTTCAATCCATTGTAGTCTTAGTCTCTACCCTAAGGACACTTCTAAATGTTTTCCATGATAAAGTAATGAAACGGTCATTACGCTGGCTTAAAGTTAATTAAAAGTGGAAATGGCATAATTGAAAAACAATGTAACATAAATAAATTACATTTAGGTATATAAAGTCAATACAAAAGTACAAATGGTAAATAATATAATTTAAGTTAAGATTTGTAAAATTATTTATTTTAAAATAGAATTGTCGACAAAAGACACTGTCCTAGCCAACATTAAAAACAAAGACTGACTTTATAAAAATATTATTCTCATTGTATGTTTGAAAAAAGGAAAGACAAATAATAAAATGAAAACAAATACTATCGATTAAAAGAATTTGCATCTGATATAAATAATGCGACCATAGCAAAAATAACAAATATTATTATAGTAATTTAGGAGTGCCGGCTTGGCAAGCATATATGTGCATACACGTACGAGAATGAAATCATTAAAATTATTTAAAATTAAGAACTCTCACCAAAATATAATGAGAATGTTTTAACGCGAGTTGGATTACTTAATTTCAACATAGAAGGAGTAGAGTACTTAAGGTAATTATTCAATACAATAAGAATTTTCCAAACAAAAGGGCGTCATGGTAATTGTACTTAATTAAATCATCTTGACCATGTCCAGATTTTAACAGGAAATTAATTAGTAAGAATTAAAAATTTTGGTTTATTTCACTTTCACAACGCGGTGGACAGTAAAGTTTACTCGACAGTATCCACAATTTAGGTGAAAGAGAAGACTGGTTTTTATTTATAATTATTTGAAGACTTTTCTGACCGTTGTAGGCCCCACACCCCATAACATAAACCACAGAAAAACATGAACTAATTAATAATTTTTTATTTTTTTTTGTTTATTAAACAGCAATAATAATAATAATAATAATAATAATAATAATAATGTTGGTACATCTTATATTTTATGCTCCACAATATTAACGACCTACTCTTGTCCTTACTCCTCCATAAATGTTGACAAAGCTGCATTTTTTTTTCCTCTGCTTGGTCAATTATTGAATTACATTTTCAAGATTGAATTATTAGATCATACATTAATTAACATATTACATTGGAAACAAGCTAATATTGTTTTTTTTTTCCAATTCGATCATATATGTAACAAAATTAACAATTAAGTAAAGTTTTTTTAGTAATAAAAATTATTTCTTAAACACAACAAATTTAAACTTGATGCACATAAATTTGTTTACTTCATCTGTTCTTGCATGAATTTAACAAAAACGGAGTGTTACGCATGCTCATAACAATAGCAAATGGTAATATAGAGAAAAGTTCTATCTGTGCATTTACAATAAAGATTCACCCGTGAATTGCGCAATCGTTTTCTACAAATTTTGGGTGTAATTCAAATAACGACCCCCCAGCAATTGAAAAGAGTCTAGCATATAAGTATAGAAGAAAAGAACAACAACAACAACGTGAGACATGACCTAATAGTGCGATACGAAATTATCAATCACAGGTTGAAGCTTATCTATAAATAAAATACAACTTTTTTCTTTTTTGCTAGATTTGTTTATCTATATAAGTGGCGGCGCTTATAATTTATCGTCATTTGTTTATCTTTTGAACTAATAGCTTATAGGTGTTGTGGCACGCTGATAATTTAAAGTATAATTATGCCTAAATATATATTTCATTAAATTTGAAAGTGTTTCAAGAATATCCAACTTCTAATTTATTTTCATATCCATCAAATGAACTATATGCTAAAAAGGAAACTACATTAATAAAAGATTTTTTTTGTACAACAATCCTAAAAAAACTCAAATATAATATAAAATGCACTCGAATAAAATTTTCCAATTCTTATAGAGATTGACTTAGATTAATTAGGAGAATTATAAGGTTTATTTCTTATTTTAAAAATTAATAGATTACTCAGTTTGACTTGAATATCACATAATTACAACGCGTTTGGTGGATCAGGGTAGGATATATTATGTTCGAACTTATTGATTAAGTCAAAATATTACATTTTTATACATATTTATATTGCTTAATATGCATGAATTTGATTCTAAATATTCTAAATTGTTAAAATTTGAGTTTTAATCATGAAATATGATAGTATGTTGTTTCTAGTGCATTATAACCTTTTTACAGGTTAAAAATGAACAAGAACGAATCCAGAATAAATTCCCCCAAAAGTAGTCATTACCAGTCAAATTCGGAGCTGAATTGAGTTCAAGAAGTGAACCGAAAGCAAATCCCAAGCTCAAGCATGAAGGGAGTGGATGGAAGAGACATAGAGAAGCCAATAGAGCAATCCCAGGCAATGAAAAGTTATTTGAATCAATTTGGGAAACTTTCAAATGAAAAAGAGATTAACCGCGCGCAACGCCTCTGTTTTATCCAATTACTGTATTTATCCGTGCATAATTTGAAGAAAACTCTAGAAATAGAAGTTTTAGAACTCTAATTTTGCTACTCGTGGGCGAAAAACTTGCATTAATCAAAATTCGGAGTGCAAAGTTATTACCAAAATACGAACAATGCGCCGGATGATCAGATTCTTGCGCGAATGAGTAAGACAATTAAAAGTGCAAAAAACTATTGAAAGTGGGCCTAGCCCATATGGTTTGCTTGAGAAGTGTTCTTCCCGTGGTCTTGGGTTCAAGTCCCATTGTTTTTACTATTTAAATAAATCATTAAAGAAGCCACAAAAAGGACACATAGTAGCAGCCACACAGATGTGCCCCCCTCTTTGTCTCTTTCTTCATTCTTTTCTTCTCTATCCATTCTTTTCTTCTTTCTTTCTTTATTTAATTTTTGTTCTACACATTAAAAATTCGTTTTGTACTGCTTCTACTTGTTTTATTTGGTGTTAATTCGGAATTAGAGATGAAGTGTTCAAGTACAATTTTGAAGATTACTTTTCAAATTTAATTATGGGTTTACGCGCATACTTCAATTCCAGGTTTTAATTTTAATTAATGCTTTATTAATTATTAGTACAAATTTTGCATACTTATGATTTTATTTAGATTTTAATTTATCAATTTATATAGGATGTTTTATTTAATTATTTTATTATCCATGAATTTATTAAATATGTTTGGCTAGTTCGTTAGTTAGGGGTCCGTAAGGAACGGGTATGCCAACACGATAATTTTTCGAACCCGAATTCAATTATAATTAATTTTTTATTTGTTAATAAGTCATTATAAATTTGATTTTTATTAAATTATTATCCTAGTATGCTAATCACATATTTTTATAATAAATTTAATAAAATCTTTCCAACAAAAAAAACCAAACTAGTTTAAATTATTGTTTTTGCGCTAAATCCTAACTGGTTGAATTAGAGAGCGGTCAATACTCTCTAAATTAATTGGTTTTGTATCTTTATAATTTCAAACTAGAGGGTGTTATTTTTTGTATTTGTTTTAATCCTTACTTTTTCATATCGAAATCACTAATTTTGTGTTTCTACCGCCCGTTTTAGTTCAAATTTGATTTCAATCACATTTTAACCTATTTGAATTAAATTGTGGCTGTTGACCTTGAAGGTCTTAATCTTATTTTGATAATAACAATAAATCAATCATGTGTAATTTAACATGTTCTTGATATAAGATTATAGATTTCTTATTTGGAAAATCAAGAATAGCATGATTGCTCAAAGGAAGTTTAACAAGGATCATTCAATCAACATCCGATCAAGTCAACGAAGCATTCGACTAAAACCAATTTACCCGAATCAGGATCATTCTTCTACAAGCGTTGGACAAGACAAGAAGATCAATCTCATCACTCACAAGCTAGCAATACATTTCATGAAGCACAAAAGATCAAGGATCATATGCTAAAGCTTCAAGGGAAAAGTTTCATGTGAAGAATCAATTTGAAGAAACAAATCGAAGCATTCGAAGACTCACCTATTCGGTAATTGAGTGTTTGCTTAGGATTAATGTAAAGTTTCTTAATTGATTGATAATATAGCTCAAACATGAACTTGCATCATTATTAGATTGATCAAAACCAAGTTTGAATCAAAATCATTTCAAAACATCATTCTTATAAAAACCGGTTTTGAAATAAATTCACTATAAATTCATATGAATGAATTTTGATACAAAAACTATTTTGAGAGTCTTAGAAACTTATTTGGAACCTATCCCAAGCATCAAAATTTATTTTGGAACTTAATTGCAAAAATGTTTATTTTTCCCCTTCTAGATTCGCTCTGTTTTTGCGCAGTTCTAATCTAACGGTTTGTTGGAGGCCTTCCCGGACTCCGATCATTATGAAATTTTGACAGAAGTTAGATAACACATTATAGTACTTACATACAAAATTTCATCAAGTTCCAACGGCTGGATCATGAGATATGATCAAAACAAATCGGGAAAAATTTGCTGTCTGCAAATCTGACCAGCAGAGGTCATCAGTCGACTGATGGGCTTGCTCAGTCGACTGATGGTCACTCAGTCGACTAAGGAGCCTTGCTCAGTCGACTGATGACCTAAATATAGCCGTTGGATTTCTATTTTTTTACTATTTTTGGTACAAAACTTCTACCAAACCTCACAAACGGCTATATCACTTTTGGGACTATAAATATGACTTCCAAGACTCATTCTAAACACCTTGAATCACTCTCATACTCCATACTTCATCTATCTTCAATATCTAAAGATTCAAGAAATTGTTTTTGATTAATTATTATCATTTGAGCTATATCATCTTGATCAAATAGGATAACTCTAGTGTGAGCTTCAAATTGTATTCTTTATACACTTGTGAGAGTTATTGTAAATTGGTGTGAATCACCAAACAATTATATTTCATTGTGAGAGGTAAATCTCATAGGAAAAACAAGAAGGAAAATTCTTGTTTAGTTTTTGTGAAAGGTAAATTTCACAAGGTTAGCAAGAGAGTGTCTTGTGAGAATATTGTGGTCAAGCAATATTTGTAAAGAGTGTGTGAGACAACAACACTTGTAGTGGTTTGATCTTCACCCGGAAGGAGATTGGAATTAGTGGAAATTCTCGGGGAACTAACCGAGCGCGGACTATGGTTTGGTAAACCAAAACCGTGTGGACAAAAAGCCTTGGACTTCAAATCGGTTCAATCTTTCTTACTCAATCTCTTTATTATTGATTGTTTTGTTATTGCTTGAGATTGCTTAATTATTTTCTCTTATGCTTGATTGTTTATTTGCTTACATTCCTTGATATATTTGTTAAGTAAATTGTTTTACTTAAACTTTTTGAAAAGATTTTTAAATTCCGCATTTAGTTTTAAAAACCCTATTCACCCCCCCTCTAGGGTTGTTTTCCGACCAACAGTGGCAATTATTTAATTTTTTCTAAACTCACTTTTAATAAAAAGTTTTGTAATGTCAAGTACTACTTCATTTTAATAAACAAATATTTTCGGTAAAATTAAGTAATGCGAATTGACTCCATAATTAGTATTGCTATGTATGGTTCATGTTACGCATGAATTATTGTGAAAAATACGAGTTTATGAGATCAATTAACTCGTGAATAGTAGGCTGATTTTTAAAGAAAAATTAGCTACAAAAAGGATTTTCGGTCCACCGAATTACCCGTTGTGTTGCTCGGAACTTATAAAAACCTCTAACGCTTTTTATTCTTAATTTTAATTAAAGTTTTTCACTCGTTTAATTATTTTAGTATGCTGTTTTTATTATTTATTTTATTTAGCTTTATTCTATATTCTTGTTATGCTAGTTTAGTTTATTTTAGGGGGTGTATTCAATTCAGATTTTTAAAGATTTTAACTGACTTTTTAAAATACATGGATTTTGTTAAGTCTATGGATTGTTTTAAATCCTTATAGAATTTGACAGATTTAATGCATGGATTCTTTTGGATTTCTGGAGATTTTAGTAAGTCCATGGATTTCTGCAGATTTTAATAAATTCATCAAAAAAATAAAAAAATCAAAAGACAAAAGACAAACAATAAAATAAATTAATTACGAGTTTAAAGTAACATTATCAAAAATGTAAAGATTTCTCACCCCACTAGTATTTTTTTAATGAAATTGACATGAATTATTTTTAAAAATTTGAACGATAATTAGCGGTCTAACCATTTGAAATTATGTTAATACGTGATAACCACATTAGTGAAAGAGAGAATAAAGACTTTATAGGGACGGAGAAACAAATATAATGCGACTTTGAGAGAGAGAGGGGGGATGGGGAAGGGGGAGAGAAAGAGAATGTTGAGTAAAGTTCTTAAAGAAATTAGAAATCCATCTGAAATCTCTAGGTAAGTGAGAAGATTTCAAGATGGATTTTTATGTATAAAAAAAGCTTTACAATCCACCAAAATCCATCACTAATTAAAATCCTACTAAGTCATTAGACTTTTGAATACTATAAGATTTAGATGGATTTTTTTAAAATCTTAATTTAATACATCAAGATTTTAAAAGACTTTTTGAAATCTCAATTGAATACATTATGATTTTAAAAGACTTTTTAAAATCTCAATTGAATACCCATGAACTTTAAAAGTCCATAAAAATCCTATAGATTCTAAATCCAATACACCCCCTTAGTATAGTAATGTTTCGCTGCCTTTAGAATTAGTTTTAGTTGCATGTTTTATTTAGTTTTATTGCTACTAGTTATTTTAGTTATCAATTTACATTCCATTATCTCCATATTTCATATTTTCTATATTTTTCCCATCTTTCTCTTGAAAGAGATTTTCCTAACTCAAAGAACTACCTTCCTCCTCATGGATCGACCTCGGACTTATTACTTGACCGACCACCTGCACTTGGGTGTAATAACTCGCGTTATTTTCGTCGAGTCAAGTTTTTGGCGCCGTTAGTTTTTAATTTAGGAAAGTTTTTTTTTCTCTTTTCCTTGAAATCTGCACCAGGTACCTACTTAGTGTATGAAATCTTGGGATTCGTAATCCACCTTTTCACTTTCATCCCGCGTGTTCCACCTCTACTAGATCCCTTCACACCGAAGAGACTAGTTTCTCTCAATCCATAAGTGTGACTAGTTTGATTCGAGAATGAATGAGAAGAAGTGAACCTACTTTAAACTCAGTCATGAATAATTAAAATCGAAGTCTTCATGAGCTATTACAGCCAACACGGAATGCCAATCCATCATGTATTGTCTTTCCACCTAATGCTGGAGCCTTTCACTTCAAGAATTGAATGATTCAACTCTTACCCTTATTCAATGGATTGGAGAATGAACAGTTTTACCTCCACATTAGAGAATTTGAAGAAGTTTGCTCTACTTTTAGTGATCAAGCATGTACAGAAGAATTAATTAAACTTAAACTTTTCCCTTTCTCCCTGAAGGATAAAGCTAAGGCGTGGCTTATCTTGTTTCGCCCAAGGTCTATTACAACATGGCTTGGCATGCAGCAACAATTTCTCAAAAAGTTATTCCACTCTCACCTCACTAATCATTTCAAGAAGCAGCTAATGTCTTTCTCTCAAAAGAAAGGATAAATGTTTTACTAATGTTGGGAGATATTCAAAGATCTTTTAAATTCTTACTCGCGTCATAATTTGAAAAGTGTTGCTTGTTAGGTTTCTTCTATGATGGCTTATTTTTTAAAATGCGTCAATTTGTTGAGATGATGTGTAATGGAGGATTTCTCAACAAGAATCCTGATGAATCCGAGACCTACTCCCAGCAATGGGAGACGCCTCAATCAATTGATAAATCATTTGAAGCTATAATTAATCAAGTAAGAGAAGTGTGCCATATTGAAAAACAAGAAGATCTTACTGCACAAATTTCTCAACTAGCAAGAAAGGTCGAAGCTCTTGAAATGAGAAATATTGAAATTCCAAGGCAAAAGTATGTGGAAGAATCTTGTAGAATTTGTGAACTTCGAGAGCACCCTACCCACGAGTGTCCTACGATCCATGCTTTTAAAGAAATACTCCATGTAGAGGTAAATTCAATAAGTAGTTTTTCCATGCCACTTAATGCTTCCAATGAGCTGAAGAATGACGAATGCCATTTTTCATCATTATCTTATCCTCATTTATATTCTCCACCTCAATTCCCTTCTGTATCCTAATTGCAATTTCTTCATTCACATATTCCTCCATTTTAGCCATACATTCAGTATCATCAATTTAATCTTTCATTATCGCCAGCTTATTCTGATCCTACACTTAGTGTGCCCCAACAATCAAAAAGTCAAGAAGAGGTGGTGCATGACATATTTTTGCAAATGTTGCAAGTGATGAATCAACTGAAGTGCTCCATTGATAAACTCGCTGCCCACAACGAGGTTCGAAAGGAGAGAATGTTCCCCGTGCAGTCTGAAGCCAAACCCATTGAGCAACTTTTCATAAACTGCAATCCCACTCCATCTTTTAGTGATGTCGAAGAAGCTAGATCCATCACCACTCTTCGTAGTGGAAAACACATTCAAAAGGATATTTCAGTGACTTCTTCAGAACCTAAAGAAAGTCATTTTATTCCAAATTATAATTATGATCTTCCTAAAAAAGTTGAATTCGAGGCTATGCCAAAATCTCTAAATCCTATCCCTTATCCTCAAAGATTGGAGAAACCTCAGAAGGATGATAGAAACTAAGAGATTATGGAAACATTCAAACAAGTCAAAATAAACATCCATTTGTTAGATGCTATCAAGCAAGTTCCATCATATGCTAAGTTACTCAAGGACTTATGCATTTTGAAAATGAGAGTTTCAGTTCAGAAGAATGCTTTTTTAGCCAATCAAGTGAGTTCCATTATCCAACATAACATGCCTGCAAAATACAAGGATCCTGGTTGTCCTACCATTTCTTGTATTATTGGTGATGAAAGAATTGAGCATGCTTTGCTAGATTTAAGTTTAAGTGTGAATTTACTTTACTTTTCAGTGTACCAACAATTGGGTCTAGGTGAGCTAAAGCCTACCAAACTCACAATTCAGTTAGTTGATCGCACTATTAAGGTTCCTAAAGGAGTGATTGAGGATATATTAGTTAAGGTTGACAATTTCGTCTATCCGATCGACTTTGTTATTTTAGATACTCAGACTATGACTAATATTTTTACTCAAATTCCAATCATTTTGGGTCGTCCATTCTTAGCTACTGCAAATGCCCTCGTCAATTGTAAGAATGGTATGATGCAGCTAACTTTTGGGAACATGAAGCTTGAACTTAATATTTTCTTCATTCCTAAAAAGTCTGGTCGAGATTGTGGTGACAGAGATGAAAAAATTCAAGAGATAAATCTTATTGGCCTCTTAAATCTTGATTTTGATCAAATGGTTATCGTGGAAGAATTTTCAATAAATTCACCACTATCCATCCCATCGCATAATCTCTTAACTGAGGAGTTTGACCAATTTGTGCCCAGTTTAAATGAACTTAAACTTCAACAGGAATATAATTCTTTTCTTGATTCCTTGAATTTCGAGAATGATAATGATTTAGAGGCTCAAATTGATCGATTTCTCCATGTAAGGTCCAAGCCAAATATCATTGCTAAGTAGTTGGAACTGGATGATTCTTTCTCTTCAGATAAATACTTTTTGAATGAGAAGTGTGTTAATGTTTTGTTCCATTATAATATTTCACCTAGTGATCCACATTCTTCACTCGAGTTCCCCTCAGTTCTTTTAGGTCATTCTTATAAGATACTTCTCAACCATAATGTGGTTTTCTTTCTCACTTCTTCTCATCTATAGCCAGATTTAGGTGTAAAGAAGTGTTGTGATCTTAGTCATTCCGGGTTATTATGTTATCTTGCATATGTTTCCCTTCATAATCTTATGATTGTGATTCCTAAGGATTTGCCTCTAGACATACATTGTGTCCAAAAAGTTCTTTTTTATATGATTAGGCTTCTTGATCTTAGTGTGACGGCCATCATTCATTGGGCTGATCCATAACTCTTTCGATTGTTACTGGTTGACACTAAGCCGAGCCTTAGTTGGGGGAAGAATGAGAAAGTAAAGGTAAGTTTTATTTTTCCTTTAGCTATTATTTGTACTGATAATATCTTATGATTATCCATTTTTTTTTGTTTTTTTACATAGCTATCAGTTTTGCAGATACTTTTGACGAATAAAGATAGCATGCACCAGGTAAATCAGGTAAATAGTTTAGGAATTTATTTTACTATATTTTCCTTTTAGTTTTTAGTATATTATTTGTTACTAACATGCAGATTTTCATTAAGTTAAGCCGCTCTCAGGTATATCTTCCTTCTTATTCATTTATTTCAGTCCCTTGCATCCATGCTTTTGTGCTTATTTTATAACATTGAGGACAATGTTGAATTTTAGTTGGGGGAGGGAGATCTGTGGTCCAATTTTTTTCGAACAGCCTGTATGCAAGTAACTTAGGATAGTCTTTTTGCTTTATTTATGCTTTTTCAAAAAAAAAATTAACTTTTTTTTTTCTTCAAAAAAATAATAAGAGATTGCAAGCCTAAGTCGCTTGACGGTATCTTGCTTGTTCCCTTTCATTGGACGACAACGTATTCCTAATTAGATTTATCATATCTGGTAGTGTCAGATAAACTTAAAAATGTTGATTCTTATTATGTTTGCCGAGTTATATGCTGATTTGAATTTACATGTTCATGTTTATAGACTAAATCGATATACCATGACTGAGAAATGCCTTGTTCACAATGAGTAGAGACTATATAGCCCTATGAGGAGTTGAGCATTTCTTCCTTATTTGAGAGCTATTATTTATAAATTATGATTCTTTTGAAAGTATTTATTAAACTGTCTGAGTCTTTCTACTATTACTCTTATTCAATTTTAGAAATGTTCGTCCATGAGATTGATAATGCCTTATTGTTAGAACCTAGAACTGGCATTAGAGAAATGACACAGGCCGTCTTTCATTAGCCTATATAGCCTTGCCTACCCGTTATGTGTTATTCTTAATAGCCAATTTTGAAACCTGAAGCCTGATTCGTATTGATATACCAAATGAATACCTGAGCCTAAATTCCATAACTTACCCACCTTTTTGGCTAATTAGCAATAAGGCTCAAAATCAAAGGCCTGTATTATATTGTGAAAAAAATGCAAAGAAGAATGCCTTGCATTGTTTGAAAAAAAAATTATAGAGAGAGAAAAGGCAATAAAAAATAGATATCAAAAGAATGCCTTAAAAAGAATAAAGAAAAGCAAGTGTATTGGGTTGATAATGCATATAGTAAAATTTGGGTATGTGTTTGATCTAGAGGTTCATTTATATACCTCTCGAGTTAACTGAGCTAATGAGTCTTTTGATCCCCCATGTGACACGTTCATTTCATAACTACTACCCTTAACCCCATTACAACCTAGCAAAGTTCTAATTGATCCCTAAAGGTTTAGTTTGTGGTTTAAACAATAAAAAGGCAGATATAGCAATATCGCTTCTTTAATAACTGAATCTTAGTTTGAAAGACTACAATTATTTCATTTTAGCGTCTTTCAAAGAAAACATACTTGAGGCAGTTGAACTTGCTTACGAACAATTCTTAGCCCGTATATAAAGTGTTACACCTGCTTCTAGTGATTCATTTGTAGAGTGTATGTCCAGTGAGAATTGGTCTATGCACTTACTTCAATTTCAGGTTTAATGCTTTGTTAATTATTAGTACAAATTTTGCATGCTTATGATTTTATTTAGATTTCAATTTATCAATTTAGTTGCACATTTTATTAGTTTTATTGCTACTAGTTATTTTAGTAGTTGCATGTTTTATTGCTGCTAGTTATTTTATTATGTGGGTGGCCAAAAATTTGGGCAAACTCACATGATGAAGTTCTTAGCAAAATCAATAGAGTAATAGATGAAAATAATAGTGGAGACAAGAGATTTTTGGGTACGGTAGGTTCCTCCGGTAGCGCTTATACTATTCCGACAGTACATCCTCCGTTTGTGTGTGTGTGTGTGTGTGTTTGATTTATTATCGCAAAGGCAATTGAAATGATGATACAAGTTACCACTCTCTCTTTCTAGAAACAATTCATTTGGCTAGCTCATTCTTCTCCCATTTAGGATCTGGAGGGAGGCCTTCTATCATAGCTATCCCTTGTTCTATTTATATTCATAGAATTAGGGTTACAAAAAAAAAGGGCTTACTCTACCCTTTTACAAATTCTCTCATAGAGTTTGGGCTGGCTCATGTTTAGGCCCATTATTATCTTCATAATTTTTATGCTCCCACATATTGCTACTAGTTATTTTATTTAGATTTCGCTACCTTTAGAATTAGTTTTAGTTGTATGTTTTATTTAATTTTATTGCTACTAGTTATTTTAGTTATCAATTTACATTCCATTATCTCCATATTTCATCTTTTCTATAATTTTTCCCATCTTTCTCTTGAAAGAGACTTTCCTAACTCAAAGAACTACCCTCCTCCTCGTGGATCAGCTTCGTACTTATCGAATATTTATTACTTGACTGACCACATGCACTTTGTTGTAATAAATCGCGTTGTTTTTGCCGAGTCACTTATGCATATGGTAAAAGGTACGGTTTTAAAATTTCTTTTTAAAGTAAAATATGCACAAGTGGATTGAGTTCTTTTTAATTGGTGTCTTATACATACATATTGATTTTCGCTATGGATATTCTATGTCCTAGAATCTCCTTAACGAGTCAGGTTTTAGATATGGTTTTTTCTATGACCAAAGCGGGTATAGACAAATATTAAATAAGAATAATTCTAAATTAGGAATATATATTTAAATTTTTTAGTTTTCAAAAGATATTGAATATTAATAACAAAAATATTTTTATGAATTAACTTTTGTACATTAAACATGAAAAACCCAAATATAATGTAACATGTACCAAAATTAATTTCTCCGATTCTAATCCAGGTTGACTTCAATTAATTAAGAAAATTATAATGTTTATTTTTTATTTGTAAAACTTACTAGATTAAGTGATTTTACTTGAATATAACATTTTTTCTTTACCAACTCTTATAATATCATATAATTACAATACTTTAGGTGGATTGGGGTTGGACATATCAGATTCAAGCTTATGTGTATACTAAAAGTGCTAGGAGTCAATTTTTTTTTTAAATAAAACGAATACTTTGTCAGATTCTTTGTAATTGGCGGTTCATACATATGAATTTTGCTATAGATATCTATTTCTTAGAATCTTTTTAATGAGTCAGGTTTGGGACAGATTTTTTTAATACCGAGGCAGGTTTGGACTCCATCAAAAACTCAGGACAAATTCAGGTCAGGTTTAGGTTCATATAAATTTTAACCCATATGACCCCATCCTCACTGCATATAATAATTTTTTCTTTAAAGGCCCTTAAAATATCATATAACTGCAACATGTTAGGGTGGGCAGGGCGGAAAGTAGAGTTCGGGTTTATGCATATTAAAAATGCGCAAGTTCTGGTTTTTAAACACAAGATATGCTTATATGGAACTTTGCTTTAGATATCTAATAACCTTTGATATCTCCCTAATACGTCGGGTTTGAGACAAATTTTTAAGTATATATTTCATAACAAAAAATTGGGTAATACTGTAGGCACGAGCATATCTAGTATGTATTAAGTCACTAAAAATTTGACCTGGCTTATTTAGATGCACTCGTACGAATAAGTATCACAAACTTATTGTATTATAAAAATAAACACTTCGAACACAACATAAACCAAATTTGCTATCATTTTTCCTGAAACAAGCATGATCAGGCCATAATTTATTCGAGACGGAGATGTGTTGACATATATATGCAACACGACCCATTTCTAGGTCTACGTAACATGCATAAAGAGTTTATTTTACCACTATGAATGGCTATGGATTGGGTTTGGAAAACCCCGAACCCGAGCCTCCTACAAATATATTTAACATAAGGCAAACTTTAAACTAAAAGTGCCCCCCTTTCTTTGTATGCTTGGACTTGAACTCATGTCAACTTGCACTAACTTGTTTTGACCCTTTGTAATAGTATGATATTATAAAGGTAGTTAAACGAAAAAATAGATTGTTGGAACATGTTGAATTAAACAAGTTTATTTTAAGTAAATCCAAACTTGATTCAAGACGAATTTTGTTTTAAAAAATGTGGCACTATTGACACACAATACTTTTCTTCGTAACAGTCCCCTTAGTAAAATGCTATCATTTACTAATGACACGCACTTTTTTTCCCTAATGGTTAAAGAATTAAAACATTTAACCCACGTCATTAACTATTTTCTTCATTATCATCATCATTCTCCCTCATATTTTCCACCACCACCATTGCCGCTGCCGTGATTTTGAAAACTTTCATTTTATTTAATACTTTTAATAGTTAAGATAAACCATTAACTCGTAATCATATTTCACTTTTCCTCTTCTTCTTCTTCACTTCCTATTTTTTCTTCACTTCCTCCACCACCACTGTGACACCCCAAATCTCATTAAGATGATTTATCCTCCGGGACACGATTAATCACGGGTGCCGTACGCCGACAGTTGGTAAACTAAGACGATAGTTCCTGAATATATACCTAAAACAACAACTCAATGTCTAATTAACCAGATTAAGATAAATAACATATATGTTCATATAAACCATGCGCTACACAAGAAAGTATTATGACATGCAAACAGGCTTCCTACGAGGTCCCAACATACAAAGCACCTATGCCATCAACAAAACTTTAAAGGCATTGGCCCTTCTGTTGTGAAGGGACCTCAACTAGGCAATGGTACAGAGGCTAACTAGAAGAAGCGTCCTTCCATTTTTTCTTTCCCCAAGGAACCTACTGAAGTACCTGTATAGAAAATAATGGGGTGAGTCAAACAGACTAAATGAGAAACATATATAATAGATTAAATATGAAAAAGACGTTTAAAAAATGTTAGAATAATTTAGTAAAGCAAACCCCTTGTTCGACAAACCATATGGCACAATTTAGTATTCGTTTATCTCATAAGCTTCAAGCCATTATTTAAGCAATCCTCGCGACTAGCCAAGCGTATAACCAGATCTGCATTTCATGGCATTTTACCCACACGGCAGTAAGGCATCCTGTTAGTTTTCGAGCATAGTTTCGGGTCTTGCATTCGAGAGACTGTGTTTCAACTTCCAACCCAATCTAATGAGACCAAACCTGGGACTGTTCAAGGACTAGTGCTAATGTACAATCTTGGCAACACGTCAACCAGCTCATTTTAGAATCAATTGTGCCATATACATAGCCTTCCTTACTTTAATATAACATTAATTATACAAAGGCAAGGAAATCTCATATAAGCAAACCTAATTAGTATAATAATTCATATACAAGTATTTTATATAGAGGAGACGTCACTTGAACCCGTAAGTGTGAGTGTTAAGCTTCATAATAAAGATCGTTATTAATAAAAGAGGTTCCAAGTGAGGTTTGAGTAAATCGAGTAATTAGTTATAATCTCATGTTGAATCATGTAGCTTAAATGATATAAGGCTGTTCTAATCATCAATTTTAACAACAATACAAAATCTCAACACATACCTGGTTTTTCATGTTAGTAAAGAGTAAGATCAAAATAAAGTTATAATAGGTTGTAAAATAGATATTGGTACTAGATTCCCACCTCTAGGGAGCTTTAATTCCGAATATGATGACTTGAAGTTGTCTTCACCTCAAGAACTCAAAACCCTAAAGATTCATCAAGCTTTAATAAAGGTGTGGGAGGTTGAAAATGAAGATGCAAGCTTTGAATCCAAGGTTTAATTCGATGGAATATATGATTCACAAGCTTAAAAATCCCTCATTTATTAAGCTCTTAAGTCCTTTTCTCTCTCTTTGGTGCTCCTAGCTCGAAATGGGGGTGATGGTGTGTTTAAAGTGGTGGAAAACGGGTCAAATGGGGTTAAAATTTGATTATAGGGCTCTGGGATCCATCCTATGAATGCACTGTTCAGATATTTTGCCCTGGGATTAATCCTAGGAAGGCTAGGATCGATCTTAGGCCCACAGTCCTCAGTCGTGTTATTGCATAAGCCCCGGGACCCCCGAGATACTGGAATTTAATCCTAAGCCAAGCACAAAAGTTGTAGAGGGCAAAGAAATGAAGCTCTAGCCATAAACGGGGAGTTGTTTGGATATCGGATGAAAAAGTTATGGCCTTCCAAAGTTGGCTAAAAATTAAGAAATAGCATAAACTTAAAATATGCAATTAGTGCCTTGACCTCAATTCGGGGCATCTAAATTATGAAACAATCATTCATACAAACTTAATTAAACAATTATGGTATGTTTAAGGTGTTAAATCATGCGAAATTAATTCGGATCATAATATGACTAATCAAAACAACATTTTACAACTAAACGAAATTTAAACGAAAATGGATATAAATAATTAAACTAAGGGTATTACAACCATCCCTATCACCACCTTCACCATGATTTTAGGCTTAATCTTCAAAAAAAAAATATGTATGAAAACCAAGATGTACCTCATATAGCTTATATAAACAATAAAAACAATAAATATGTATAAAAAAATCTAAAAAAAAGGGGGATGAAATCTATATAAAAGTCCACTTTGGGCCGGTCGATGAAAGTCGAGTGCACAAAAGTCCACTCATTGATGTAAGCCGAATGGAAAAGATTGTGATTATTTCTTTGTGACCGAGTCTTTTGTAAATAGATTAAGTTAAAAATAATTCAATGTACTTGGCACACTTTAACCAAGCACACAAAAACAAACTCGTTTCATGTGAACCGTGCTCAGGTTTTAAAAATCATGCAATGTAATTGACTGATTCACACTGAGTACGCTACACTGTATACTGTCCATGTGGGTTGACTGCACGGAAAATTATTGAGTTCATGTAAATCAAGTATGAGTTAGAGTTTTGAAAAAAATATGTCAATGTACTCAGTTACGTCAAAGCGAGGGCAGTTTCATATTGAGTGGATTTAAAACTCATGTGTATTCAAAAATCATGTTGTTAAAGTGGATTTAAAATTGAGTGCATTTCAAGTTTAATAACAAAAATCATATTATTAGCTTAGTACATTTCAATATCTACGATTTAAGGAACATAAAAACTATAAAATTATAAAGAATGAAAATGGATGTAGATAGTGTAAAGAGAGGAAGGCGCCTTGATTAATCTTGATAGAGAAAAGGGAGAGGGGTGGCAGCGGTGACGATGATACATTGAGGAGATTGAGTTAGGGTTTGGGAGGGTTAATTATATTAATTATATAATTAATTGTCATTAATGATTTTATTAGTTGTCATTAACTACTAAATGGGTGCTTATTTGGTGGGAGTGTTAATAGACCATAAAATAAAATATATTAAAGGAGTGATAGTGAATATCAGAGTGTTAGAAAAAAAAATTGTAACGTGTTCTACCTTTAAAAAATTCTTTAACCTGTCCTAGTTTGAAAAAAAAAAAACCTCCCACTTAAAATGAAGTCGGATTGAAAATCTGCTGGTCGAGCCATATTGCCATCCTCATTTACCAATTTATTTGGTGCTACAATGTTATTAATATTAACAAAAATGGGCCTAACATTTTCTATGTAAAGTTTTGGTTTTCGAAGTTCGAACTGACGTTAAGCCCATTTTCTTAATATATGCAAGTGGTGGCCAGTTTGGTGAACTGCCGTATATATTGTTTAATCTTTTTGGACATTAGGAGGTATTTCTTTTATTGAGGCATCGTAATTTAATGGACCGTCACATTTTTATGTTAGTCCATTATTTAAAAATGTATACTTTCACCATATATATAGTTGCATGGTCCTTTACTTGGGCTCTTTTGTAGCCTTTCCTTAGTGATTGATATTCTTTCAACTTACTTTCTATTGTAATAGACATTTATTATATTGTAAAAAATATATAATAATAATAATAAGACCATCAATTATAATTGAATCATCTAAAAAAAATAGGACTATCAAGAGAGAATTAATCAACAATACATAATGTGTACGTATTATATTATGATTGTTTAACATATTTTAAAAAACTCGATTCGTCAAACGTAACTTAAATATAATGCCTTATTTCTTTTATATAGGGTGACGTTGTACTTGAAATTCAAGTTGTTAGTTGTGCTTTAATTATTGGAATTGTTTACCTTACGTATTTAAATTTGTTGCTCACACACGTACTCCCTCTATCATCTTCTCACCGAACTAATCACTTAGAACAGTTTTGAGTTTAAGCAATTCTTTAGGGCAGGAGTAAAGAAAAATGGAATGTAGGGTGTTTACCAGAAAATGTTTTTCTTTTTCTCTAAATTGGGGGAGGGGGCTAATATGAATATAGCGTACCTCTTATATATTCTCATAATAAAAAAAAATATTCCAATTTACCCTCTGCAAAATTTTGATTAACCCCTCATTGTTGGTTTATATGATTCTCTATCCCAAATAGACAGTCTAATTTGACTTGAAAAAATTAAAATATATTAAATTAAATTTAACAAAATCAATATATATATTGTATATTAATTGGGTATTTGAAAAAAATAAATAAAAGATTAAGCTCTTAATTTAAAATGAAGTGAGTACAAAAATGACAGAGCTTTTAGGCTTTAGTTGATGATTGACATGAATTTAGACTGGATAATGGCATTTTGACCAGGATAATGGCATTTTGACCAGGTTGATGAATGAATTTGGATACACAGATGCATGGTGTATATATACATAGCATTTAATTAAGATATTGTTTTCTTGACTTTACAAGTAAGGGTTCATCTTCTTCATGATCATTAGTTATTGTTGCATTAGAGTTCTTGTTTCACCTCGATCATTGTCAAGCATCTTAATTACGTGGCACTTGGATCTAGGGGTGTTAAGATCGATCTGAAAACTGACCGAACGGACCGAACCAATCTGATTCGATCCGTAAAACTCCAAATCGAAAAAAAATCGAAACCAAAAATGAGTAAACTGAACTGAAACGGAATAGTTTTGTTCGGATTGGAGGCAAGCTAGTCTAAAATCGAACTATACCGAATCGAACCGAATTATGTATAAGAAAATAAAAAAATGTTAATATATATTATAAGGGCAGACGTTAATTATGCTATGATACAAAAAAAGATGGCATTTTATAAGAATATGTGCATTGTTAATTGTATATCGTGACCATCTTTAAAAAAAGTCATTAACGTGTACACTTAATTATTATTGAATTAACAACACAATGCTAAGATTTTTTTATCATATACATGATGGCAAGATAATTCATCATTTTATTTAATTTGTTTTATTCTTGTAAATATACAAATAAAATAGTAACTAAATATAAAACATGATATCCATATGTTTGTTCATTGTTTCTAAAAAACCACGACTTTAATTTGAATATGAACCAAATTTACATTACTATTAGTATTACATTGTTATGTTAAATTGATTTAAAAAAAAATATGCCAAAATCGAATAAAACCAAACTGAAACCGAACCAAAAAGTTTGGTTTGAGTTTGAGTTTCGAAGATTTAGAAACCAAAACTGAAATTTTACATTTGGTTTGAGTTTAAGGTAGCTTACTTTCTACTCCGGCCAAAACCGAAAACAGCCTTACTTGGATCAATTTATTACAATATATTTGCATTATGAATGCTAGAAATCTTAATATATAATAAGCTAATGTGGGTTTTTTGTAATATATTTTATATTTGAAAAAATACACGCACGTGTAAAAGATCAATTATAAGCCAACGACCTTGTAGTTAGATTCAAGAGTGAACCCCTATGTGGGACGGGAGGAAAGGGTGCTCCCTTGAAATTTTGTAATTTTTGATATATATATATATATATATATATAATACTAAATTAATCGAACATGCTATATAATAACATATATAATTTGAGGAGAAATATCTATTGTGTTGCCCAAGTGATTGATGATTGTTTAGTTCATATTGGCAACCCAAGTTTAAATTCTCACTTATCGAATACCTGGATATACCCATCGCATACTTTTATTTGTATTGTAACTTCTTATTCTTATAATAAGAAAATTATAGATTTGATAGAAATGAATGGCATCCCCTGATCGGCGGATTGCAACTTTTTATTATTGTAATAAAAAAGTTGTGAATTGGATAAAAAATTGTGTGTGCTAGGTCTTATGCATTATAGAAATCGATGCATACATTTTAAAAAGAAATTAAACTTTGAGAATGACCTTATGCGTTACAAACTGAGCCGTTAGACTTCTGATCTGACTAATACCAACTACCGATTTTTTCTTTGCACTACTCAAATTATGAAAGCTAATTTCAACTTATGGTAAAAGCTTTAACGTAGATGCTACGTACATGACAAAATTATATACATATATACATACTGGCATAATTAACTTCAATGCACTAATTTTTGGTTATCTATTTTCAATCTTAAATTAAGATTACGAATTTAATCTTAACAAACTTTTTCTTAAAAAATGTTAATTTTAATATTTACAATGATTAAAAATCATAGTTATTAACAATCATTGTAACGACCCCTGCTTTAATTAGTAGGATAACACATGTAATTAAGACCCGGAGCATTACTAACCCACCTTTAGACGAGTTAAAGTAGGTTTGAAATAAATAATGAAACAATCAATCCAAGAAAATCACATAACCTGGAATAAACAACCCTGATCTCATACTACGGGCGATAATATAAAACATGAGTACAACATACATCTATACACATGCATGAAACCCAAAAGACATACACACTATGTTCACATGTATTACAGAGTAAACAATAACTAAGGCTAGCCGTGGCTTGCCATGTACACCCCATATACAACAAAAATGAGTCGGTATCAGAGATCCTCTATTTCGTTCCCGACCCAGTTGCTTATTCCGTCGTATTCGTCTCCTGGATACCTGAATTTGTTTATATAAAAAGGGGTGAGCTCACAGCTCAGTAAGGGGGTATAACAGGCAATATTACGTACAAAACGTAATTAACTATTTAATCATAAATCATGACTCAACCAATAAAACAATACATGCATGCGCATATGCAGGTTACCTCCATTGTGTCAACCATTATACCGAAAGGATATCGAGGCCGAACCGAATCATAATAATAATAATAACAATGGGCCTGACTGCCCCCAAGAGATACCTAAGCTAGGCCGAACCATAATCATAAGAAGAAGAACGGGCCTAACTGCCCTAGAGAATAAATTGAACATAATCGCAATATAATATCATCCGGCCCATAAAAGATCATCATCATATCATAATAGAATCGGACCACATGTCCATCCATATTATATCACAGAATCACTAGTGCTTTGCCGAGGCCTAGATTTTCGGGCTACTCACCGCTGGCTCTAGACAGCCGACCTCATTGCTATCTCCCGGGGGTTTAGGAATTTTCAATCCAAGGTCACCGAGCCCTACTTATTTTCACATCGGCAAGCACTAGTCAATACATATTCCCTTCATCATCGAAGGGTTACAATAACAATCATATCAAACCCATCACAGAACCATATCACATCCCAGAATAATTCAACAGATATAAGAAGCTTTCGGCACCATAGATACAAGATATATGCCCACATGATAGGCCATAAGAATAATCCGAGCTTGCCAAAAAGTCTTCAAGAATTCGGTTGACACAATGACGATGCACAATATGCATAACATGCTAATAAATGAATATTTGAAACAACTTATGCCATATAACCACAACAAATCTCTACACTAGACCAAAACAAGGAATTAGTAACGGACCTATTTTTTCATCAGTAACGGACTATATCTGTTACTAGACTGCAACGGACTAAATTGCGTTACAGATTAAAATAAGACCGTTACTGAATATAATTAACAAAATTAGCTTGTATTTTTTTACCTAATAACGAATCTTGAAAAATGTAGTAATACTTTAAAACCGTTGCTAAATTTTTATTATTATTAAAATTCAAAAATTAATACATTATTTATTTTTATTGACAAAACTTAAAATCCAAATAGAATCCCCAAAATTTTCATTTCCTCTATCGTTTCACCACTCCCGCTCCACGAAACCAGCCACGAGAGAACCCCCAAATCTCCAGTCATGTTTCGCACTTTCGCCGGAATAATCGCCCAGGATCGGCGGTGCTATCCTCTATCTTTGGTTGCCGGTTAGTCGTCCTTCACCGGCGGTCCTCTCCTCATTTTTTTTCTTCTTCCTCTTCTTCCTTTCAAAAACACGATCTGAACCAGTGACAACGTTTGGCCGTAATCTCTGTTTCTCGCTCTAAATGTAGATGCACAGGTATATATGTGTGTGTATATATATATGTCTTCTTATTATTCCTTTTGAAAATACAATCTGAACCTGTGACAATGTTTTGTCATAATATCTGTTTCTCACTCTAAACGTAGATATACAGGCATCATATATGTATATATATATATATATGTACGTATGTAGAGCCTAAAATCAAAGAAATTAACTATAGATCTGACTTCACAATTGGTAAATTCTGCATTTGGTACTTCAGATCTGACTTATATGGTGTTAAAGAGTTTTAATGTTACTTAATAAATAATTTTGGGGCCTAGGGTTTTGAGAATACTAGGGTTTCAAGAGTTTAATGCTTTAATTGATTTGATATTTGTTTAGTTGGATATAGTTGATTACAATTAAGTAATACATAATCACTGTTTCCTTGATGTTTTCGTTTGTCTCTTTCCCTATACATATATATTATATTATATTATATATATATAGTATCCTTACATTAGCTATCCAGTGCCAATTACTCATTCTTTAAGAACTGCAAGATATAAATTACAAGTATATATTTCCCTAATTTGTAGAAAGGGTATTCTGATTATTCCTTGTAAAATTGATGTATAGTACTTACTTTTTTACCATAACTTCTTGTTTTCTCATTGTTGAATTATGTGCTATTTACTACCATTGTTTTCCTTTATTAACAGTTAATTTATGCAGGTACGAATCATTTTCTACATTTTACCAAGGACTGATGCTCTCTCCTTCAGTGAAGAAAGGGCTTTGATTGCAAAGAAGAAAGAGTTCTGATGGACATTTTACCAATCTTTCTTAATCTTTTTGCTTAGGTAGAACCTATTTCACTCCGAACCACTCAAAATAAAGATATTTTCTTAGTTGATCTCTAACGGTTCTAAATGGTTAATAGTACATTTGGCACGGGTGCGACCTAGTATGTATATATATCAATGTATATACTTACTTATATAAGTATAGTAGTAGTAGTAGTAGTAGTAGTAGTAATTGTGTGGTTATTTGGATGTATATACTTGTTTACGTACGTATGATAACTGTTGTGTGGTTATTTGTTTCTGAAGGTGTATTGAGTGCTGATGTGTTTGCTCGGTACTGCCGACTTTGCGCCTACAATGCATTATACATTTGTGGGATGGACGAGTATGGGACGGCCACGGAAACTAAAGCACTGGAAGAGAATTGTACTTCTAAGGAGTTCTGTGAATGCAAAGATAACTGTTGAGCAGGTTCATTTCTTAGAATCTCTGATTGTAAAATTGGGAAAATAAATGAGTGATTTGGTGTTATGTTCTTACCTTTTCGTCTTTTTAACGGTTGCCATACAAATGAGTTGTTATTTTTTCAACCATTTTCCTACTGAATGCACCCTTGGCGCTTAAATAATTTACTAGTATACTGCGTTTCAGGTTTAAAAGGACATTCTTTTGAATCTTTTCAACTCGGTTTGTCAGACCAGCATATCTTGAGTAGAATCATCAGGTCCTGAACATATGGTTGAAACCTAATTTTATTTCAGATTCCCAGTTTACCTATATGGTGGGGGTTGAAGAAGTTAAGTTACTCTTATGCCTGTAATTAATTTGGTTATTTTGTTAATCCTTATGCCAAGGTATTTTAGTTTTGCTTATATTTGCTAGTAGTTATAACATGCGCTGCTTGAAACTCTCTTAAGTGGACTATGGACGACTACACCAGATATCTCAGCTAGATATGGAAAATTTATTCCACCTTTTTATTATGTACATACATGTCTCTTGCTCAGTTGTTACTTTCTAGTATTAATTCAGTAATACGTGTTACCTTTTGTATTACCCCCTTGCACACATGAGGTGTGCAACTCTTACACATATAATTCTAAGAGAATAATTAATAAAAATATTAGTGGCTCAGCGGTTCAATGTGCGTTTAACTTTCTTAGTAGTAATTAGTAATTTCCTTGAATCTGAAACTTAAATTTTTTGTGCTTTCTTTGAATCTGAAACTCGTAATACAGAGTTTGAGCACTTTAACATCTCATATTCAAACCATTGACATGAATTATGAGGATTTATAGATGAATTTTACCTATCAAAAAGATTCACGGAATACATATAAACCCGAACCAAACGGCAGGTAAATAAGGGTTTTTGGGGGACGATAAAAAGAGTTAAGAGAATCGAAGTTTTAACTTTTAATGGTAAGAATGTCTATTTACCTTGAGACAAATTGACAATGTAGGCTCTGCGTGGACTATCTTCTTCCACATGCCAACTTCAAGGTCCTCCACTACATGAAATCGTATGCAATATATGTTCGTAAGCATATCTAAACTAATATTAAAAATCATATATATTAGTGTTGTTTAACATTGTATATACACTGTTTTACCCTTTTGTTTCTTTATTGGTCTTATTATAGTCTATCTCTTCTACAAATCAAGAATTCAAGATTAGAACTTTCTTATTTTTAGCTGTTGTCTTGTGTTCAATTACACACTTTGCAAATAGTTTAATTCATTTTGAATCGTTTTCAGTTGGCGCTAAAAATAATTTTTGTGCTGGTTGAATTTCTGGGCTTTTTAAACTATATTAGCCTGTGTATTATTCCCGTGTATTTTTTTTTCATCGCTTAGACTTAGTTGGATGTCTAAAGCGGAGGATGAAGAATGGCATCTCATTATCATGAATGAGATCCCTGGAAAATTAGACCGCAATAACTTCTCATTCAAGTTTTAGGATGTGGACACGAATAGTATAGTATCCCAGATGCAGGGTTTGAAGTCTTGTGATGCATTACAACCTAGTGAGAGATCCATAAGTAGGAGATGAAGGTGAGAAGGAGGAGATCCAGCCTAGAGATGCTTAGATTGGGCACAAAAAGCCCGCGCTAAGATGTGAAGTTAGCTTATTGACACTATACTACAAATCGTTTTAGAAAATCAACTCAAACTAAGGTGTTATAATAGATCAAGTAGACGGAGGTGGAGTTTAGAAGAGGAGAGAGAGAAAAGAAGAGAGAACGTAAAGGAAAAGAAGAAGACAGATTAGCAGTATCTCATAATGAGAGTGATTTTGGAAATGTCTTTGCAATATACACGTGTTTTACTTGTTTTTATAGAGCTTTAATGTAGTGCCTAATTTATATATCTGCCAGGTTATGTTTCCATCTACACTTCTTGGAACTAGTGAAATTTGGACTCTAATGAAGACTATTAGTGTTACTGAATACTTGAACTATGAAGCAGGTTAGTTAAAAAATAATGTAAATATTATCTAATATAAAGAGCAATTATTAATAAGTAAAAGAAAATCCATTGAATTAATTTATATAAAATAAAGCAACATAACATTCATAAAATAAAAGGAAGAAAACAATTATAATGTAAGAAATTGAATTGCACATAGTATGTTGTTACTGCTGCGTACATAGTGACATACCAGAAGGGGAGAAAAATAAGAGAATGAAAAGGGAGAAAAAGAAAAATAAAACAGATGCAGGAAAAGAGAAGCAAAAAGAATGTAAAAAAGAAGAAGAAACATAAGATTAAACGGTGAAGAAGAGTCCTAATATAAGTGGTTTGTCCGATGAAGAGGGATCATAGGTTTTCGCTTTTTGTTCGTTTGTTACCTACTTTAGGTGTTATTATCTTTGTTTAACACTTTTTTATAAGAAAAGAGAACTAATAAAAGTGGTTTAAGCATGATATAATTGATTACTTAAAGTCCGAAATAGCTTGATAACTAGCGTATATTGTATAAATAGCGTGACAATGGCGTGTGACTAGCACATATTGCGTGCCAGATCAGCAAATAGCGTAAACTATTTGTACAAGACATGAATAAATTTATGCCTTAAAGTGTTTTTCCGAGAAATCACGCTTTAGCAAGCTATTTTGGGCGCAACCCAACACCTTTAAAAATGCTCGGTGGCAAACAATTAGCCCATAACATTATTTTGATGGTATTTTGTTGATGCAATGTGCAGGGAAGTTCTCAAAGAATAAAGGAGTAGGAGTTTTTGGAAACGATGCTAAAGATACCTATATTCCTGTAAAAGTATGGAGGTGTTACTTGCTGACCAATAGGCCAGAGGTATGATTCTGCATGAGGAGATCAATGTGAAAAGTGTGGGAAGCTTTTAAATTCGAAAGAACTACAAGATCCTAATGCAAAGTTCATGAATGTTATCCGATACATTTACCTTTATTTATAACAATAATAGTAATAATTACTAGTAGTGGTGTTTATATCTTATTATTGTCGTTATTGTTTACATATAGAGGCTTTGTAAGTGCAACATCTTTAAGTAATTTTAACTTCCATTTTGGTGAAGACATGTTGTGATTTGGAAATTCTAAGTACTTGGTTAAGAGGTTGCATTTAAAATTTTAACCAATAAAACACATTAACTTGCTTGATTCCCTGCTTCTAGCCTTTTTATGTACGTTGCACATGTGACACAAGTATTATTGTTTATAATGTAGTTGTTCTTATAAAAACTTGTTGTAATGGTATTAGTTGAGGTTGTAGACAGCTAAGCTTTAAACTTGCTGGGAGCCAACTACCCCATGAGGGATTAATTAATTCCAGCCGCAGGGCTAATGAAATATGTTTTTTTTCAATATTTGGTTCTAGTAACGGTTTTTGTCCGTTACTGGCTTAGTAACGCTACATAATTTTTTTTAAATGTTGCAAGTGCAGCAACGGTTTTTATCCGTTACTATAATAAATAAAATAATAAATAAATATAATATAATAACGGTCTTTTAATTGTAGTAACGGATAAAAAGCATTGCAAAAAGTAAATTATCAACGGTCTTCAAGACGTCTGTAACGGTTAATGTCCGTTACAGAGATAATTATAGTAACGGTCTTTCAATAATTTCAGTAACGGTTTTTATCCGTTACAAGGGAAACTGCCACGCCTAAATAGTAACGGTCTTTGTGCGTTACTAAAATTTTTTGTAACGCAAAATGTCTGTTACAAAAAGCCTATTTTGGTGTAGTGCTATACACGTCCCTTAATGTATATAATTCATCAATTAATTAATTTCATAAATATATAATATTTATACATCTAAGGGATATCTCATGTATATCAAATAATACAAATATATCAAGTATAATGGCATATATTGTTTCGAATAACATACACATGGCTTTATAAATCACAAAACATCATCATCATCATCATATAATAATTCTTAAAACAAAGATAATTAAAATATGATGATTCATATATAATAAAATTTTACTATCAGCTTTTAAAAATAATTAAACCCTTACCTCAGAATATTTAGCTCCAAATAATAAAATTTGAGTTGATACCCAAACTCCGACGAGCACAACTCTAAAATTCTTATATCGTTGCGTAGCCCTCAACATATAGAACAATTTTTCCTTAAGGCTCGGCTCGATTCGATTCGACGGAATTTTGATGACCAATTATTAAGGCGAAAAGTTTCGTACCTATTTCTTTTTTCTTACTGTAGCTCGGCGAGGAAAAATGAAAGCAAAAGAATGGAAATGGTGGACCAATTTAGGCAGTGGAGTCGGTGGACTTAAAGAAATAAAAATCTAACTTTATGTTTAATTACGAAAATTAACCCTGAAGTTTCATAACTTTATTATTTTAACCCTAAACTTTTGCAACTTTACAATTTAGTCCATACCCAACCAAGAAATATGTGTCTAATTTACACTAATTATATTACGGGGTATTACATGACATGAGATATAATACATTGATAGACCAAAAAATGAAACTTTTAGTTTGAATATAATATATATATATATATATATATAAAAGAAACCTCCAATTTGAAACATAATATTAGTTAGTTAATATTATTGGAAAAAGTTAGAGTGCGCCCTTATGTACATACACATTATACATATCAATTTTTTATTTTGTTTTTCACCAAAAGTAAGCGCATATTATTGATAAACAAAAGTAGGGGTACAAATTTTACGTACACAGTTTAAATTGCTAGAACTAGCAAAAAAAAAAACTCTGGTGGGGAACCAAAAACATAGTACATGCATGTACATATCTTTCCTTCCAACCTTAGCTAGTTGGTCTGCTACTCTGTTGCACTCTCGTTAACAAAAGCTGATCTACACCCCCTCAAAACTTGCAAGCAGCTCACTGGTACATAATAAATTCTTTGTACGAGTATCAGTGTTATATTAAAATTCTTAACACGTACACCCCCCTTGGAACCAATTAACTTGGTCGATCAAATATTTTCACCTTTTAAATGGAATGGAAGTTTGAAACGGCCAAAATGTTCCTCTAACAACCAAATGAAGACCGTACCTTAGTACTTCTAATCATCTCATTTTTCTTTTTCACACGCACTGCTTCAAGGGATGCCCTCCTCATGTGACAACATCGAAGGACCTCAGGTCCAGTTCCCATTCTGCCTAACCGAACACTTGTAACCAAACACTCCTTAACGTACCCTCTACCAGGGATTTCGTTGTGACCCGAATCGATTATGCCTCACAAGAATTATTCTTCAGACCACAATTTTGCCTTCCAGGTCAGATCCTCTCATATATTCATTCTTTTGAGTTCGCCCTTAATGGGTATGTATACGAGAAATTATACATATTATGATTGTTTGGCGGGAAATGAAGGTGGAGTATACCCAGAAGTGCTACTTGATTGTTAAGTGGTGATAACTATACGGTTTTGGCGTTGGCTAAGGTTGATTTTTGGATGGGCGTGCCAGCGATCTGCTGGAGTTTTTCAAGAGTGGGTTTCCCGGTTAGGAAGTGGTGTGTTCTGGACAAGGCTTTGCTAGATGATTTTCCGCTGGCGTGGGGTGCGCCTGATTGTAAAGCTTGTGAAATTAGAGGTGGTACTTGTGGGGTTAAGAGTAGTACTGAGATGAAAATTCATTGCTTCATTCCTAGCAGTAAATCTGGTAAGTTTCCCATAACAAGGTCTCCATCAAGGCATCTTTGATTGATAAGTTATTTAGTATTGTTAGAATAACATGTCGTGCTGTACTCCAATTTAATGGTCATGCTTTAAGAATGAATATTCTATGCAGCGCAGAGGAAAATGCATAAGAGATATATAAAAATAAACGTGTGTTTATTTGGCGCTCACCTATTAAATTGAGATTATAGTGCCGCACGTTAATTCAAGAAAACTGAATATTTGACTGTACACCTTGGTCTTGTTCGTTTCGTTACACGTCGGTTCTTCACCCTTTGATATATATATTAGTGGCATGATTTTCAAGTAACTGTATCGGTGCACGTGACTGTTACAATGTATAAGTATTGGACGTGTCATATTTCGTTGGCTCGTGATTAAAACAATATTTATTGGGCACAGCTATACATAACATGCAGTATCAAAAATGTGCCTGGTTTGTCCACATGGTGATTAATTCATGTACTCGTACATATCGGTGATACATAATTGCAATTTCGTAAAACCAATATGTATCGGTAGTTTTTTTAACCAATGGGGTAGAATTGAAGCCCGGCCAACCGGGCCTGACTCGTCCTCTTGCTGCCATCTCTAAGGTTAGAGCATAATATCATGGAAGTTGCATAAATGGACTAAATCAGATATAGGACTGTGAGTATATTAACTCATGATACTCTTACTTACAGATAGGTTTTAATGATGATTTCTAGTGTTCTACCTATGATTTCAATTTAGAGTGTCCTGAATTATGGGAGTCATGCTTCATAAGTCATGCTACATTCATAATTAGGCGAGAGGAGTCGGATGCCCCTCCGGTTTCTAAACTTTTTAAAATATCAATGGTGGTTTTTTTTTTTTTTTTTTCAAAATTTTATAAACTCAACTTTATTTTTACACTTTCTAAAATTTATTTCACTTTACTTTCTCTCTCTAAAAAAACTTTTAAAATACCATAACTTTAAATCCAAAAATTAAAATTAGATAAAAAATATATATTTGAAATATACTCGTTTCCATTGTGACTATTTTTTTGAATTTTTTTTATGAAATTTTTTAGTTGGTTGAAAAAAACTAAAATAAAAACAAAATTCACTTTTCAACAAATTTCCAAATTCTACCAAACACCAAATTTTAAAAACTCAACTCAAAACATCAACCAAACATCACCCAAGGGTTTTTGTGTAAACTTTAACAACTAGAAGGGTTGTTGATGTAAGTTTAAACTTTAGTTAAATAAGTGTGAATAAATTGTAGTAAATTTCCCTAATCCAGTACTCGTTTTCATTTTATCCCCCATCCCCATATTTTCTATAATTAACAGACGTATTCCAAATACAAAGTCTTAAAATTGATTGTTATAATTTATCTGTTTTTGCTATGTGACATACTGAGTTTATATATATAGATATAAAATTTCAAGTGCGAATCAGTCCGTACCGACTGTAATTTTTGTGATGATTTTTCATTACTAAAAACATCTTCCTAATATTTTGGCGACAAAAAATCGTCGTTAAAAAGCTTAGTTTGTACCAGAAATGTATTCATTTATATATATATACATATTAGCTACCCATGCCTACGACACGATTCAATTGTTCAGATATGTAATTGTTGATACAATCAAAAATCATATTTATTGCTATTTTTTTTATATCTATAACTACTTGTAATATTAATATTTTTTTTTATCTAAGTTCTTATTCCAAATTTGCTGTTTATTAGAGATATTAATTTTAACATTAATCTGTATACTCTTAATTTGAGAGCAAGAGAAATTAAATTTTTTTCCCTACAACACTAATTTTAATTTTTAATCTTAACCAAATTTCAAAAATATAATTGTATGCCTATTATTTAAATATGCGTCTAATTGCATTTTCATTACAATTAGGGATGATAAATGGACTGATTCGATGGGTTTTCGATTAAATAAATCCAGTATAGGGTGGACTCTTTCTTTTTCTCTTTTATAATCTAGAAAAGTATGGGTTCTTAATGATTTAAGTTCGAATTTATGTAAATTTTGTTCATTTGATTCGATTCCACTAGAATATAACATTTTTTTCTTTAAATATTCTTATGATATAATATAATTATAACAGGCGAGAAGAGGAAGAGTGTGTTAAGGTTTTTATGTATAATATGGTGAAGATGATAAATTTAATTTTTTTAAAATAAATATGCTTTTAGTTAAGTTTAATTTCAAGTAATCATACTTTTAAATATATCGAGTTTAAATTTACCAAAACACTAAACTCGAGTATTCAATCGCAGTTGCAACTTGGCAAAAACATATTGTCAATTTGGCGATTTTGACTTCTCAATTGATAAATATGTGTTAGTTTTGATCAAAGAAATGAACTGTCACAAATAGTTTGACATTTGCAATATTTATACGCATCTAGGTTGCTAACTTTTTTGAATGACATAGTTGGAATAATTAGTACATGGATCTAGCTTGATCAAGACAAATATTGAATGAGAAGCATGAGATATTTGAGCATTGCTTCTTTCCATCAGTTAAAACCATAAGCCTATTCATCGCTTGCATAAAATGGAGTATCTAATAATTTTACAAGATGCCATAGATCTCTCTTGGGGTTTGATAAGTTTACAAAATTAATGAATACATACAAACGATGTACATTTTTTTTCTCAATTTTTAATATTAAAATATATCAAATTTAATTAACATCAAACGTTAAGAGGCAACTTTACGTTTAATTTAATTTTAACAAAATTCATTCCAATAGTTTGACAGGTGTTTAGGCCAACTTTTATATACTTTAATTAATTTTTATTTATAGAACAACAATCAACCATTAACTATCATATATTTTTATAACCGTCAAAATTCGACTTAAAAACTTGTAGTTGAAATTTGATTATAGTGCGTCATCGTTGGGCTACAGCAGTTGTGCCCTTGTGTAGTCAAAGAGAGGTGGAAGGACATATTACAAAACACAAATTTTGTTTGGCTGTCTGTTAATACCCCCGGGGATCTAAATAAAATTCACACCCAAAAAAGAAAAAAAAATACATAAAGTCCGCTGTGTAGGGCGGCGACAACTCTCCCAAAAGGGCAAACTTCTTCATCTGACCTTAAAACGTAGATACGGACGGAGCCTCTTTCTCTTAGAACACACTTCTGATCTCACTCTTCCATCGAAAGAGACGATGATGACATTTTAAAGCTCAAAAATCCTCTCTTTACATATCAAACCAGATTACCAACAAGACTGTAAGCTTTATTCTTCTTCTTCTTCTTACCTTTACTTCCTCATTCTATCATTGAATCATCACTCAATTCATTATACTCCTCAAATCAATTGTCGTAGGCTTTCTTTATATGTACGTATAGCTTTATACCTATCTTTCTTATTTGTTTCATCGTTCGAACGAGGCAAATCAATGGCTTATAGGCCTAGTTTCACCAGTAGAGGAGCAAAACTTTACGCGCTGCATCGATTTAGCCAGTCATTTGCTTCTAATCCTTAATTCGTTGTTTTATTGTTAAATTATTTGTCAAAATTTGCTGGGCTCTGAATAATTCGTTAATTTGAATCAATTAAGCTTTTGAAACTCATCGATTCAATTCTCGTAGTGTTTTTTATGCGTTCATATAGTTTTATCCCTGTTTTTCTTACATGTTTAGCTGTTTTATACCTGTTCTATGGTAAATTGCGACTCAAAATTTGCAGGACTCTGTAAAATTCGTTACTTTGCTCCAATTAAGTTTTGGAAAATCATCAAATCAATAATCGTAGTGTTTTTTTTATATGTATATATGGTTTTATACCTATCTTTCTTACTTGTGTATCTGGCCATCTTCATTATAAACAGGCAAATCAATGGCTTATAGGCGTAGTCTCGCCTTCAGAGCGAAACTCTACGCTCAAAATCGATTTAGCCCATCATTTGCTTACATTCACAACGATGATGATCATAGAAAGCATCAATCTCATAATGAAGACCCAAGCATCAATAATTTCCTTCAAAAAAGATCCTTCGCTAGCAGCATGAACACTTCGGTAGGGTTTGGTGCTCTATTTCAAGATCAGACATGTTCACATTTATTTGCTCCGACGATGAGTAGTTCTTTTTTGGCTAGACATATGTCGACTACTGTTGGTGAAGGGGCGGGTAAGATTGATTACATGACTGATGTTGCTGAAGTTCTGGCGGATAAGACTGTGGAAGCTGTGGCTTCACAGGTTCCTGCTGTGAGTGAAGTTGCAGTTGCTGCTGCGGATTCTTGGTTTCCGGTTGCGGCTTTGCAGTATTTTATTGATGGCATTCATAATCTTACTGGCTTAAATTGGTAAGAAGCTATCTTCAAACTTACATATTACATGAATAGGAAGCTTTGTTATTGTAATATTTTGGTCAGTTTTGTAGATTCATGGTAGTTGTTGGTTGTTTGTAATTGTTAATCATACAATATAGGTGAAAATGGCAACCCTTCTGAAAATTTTATACTTGGTCTTGTTTTTTGTTTCATTTAGTGGCTGAAGATAGGTTAATGAATTCAGTACACAATTGCTCTGAATAATGATAAAATATACGTAGAGAGGGAAAAGGAAAGATACCTGCCTTGTTATTATATTTCTTGATTTGCTTATTTTGATTTCGTGATTGCTTAACAGATAGTATAGGGGAATATGCAATGGGGAAAATGGTAATTTAGTGTTATTGGACAGGCAATGCCACCAGGGTTTACTCTTTTGCTTAGATTGATATACAGAAGCATGAGTCAATACTCAATAGTAGTTACCCATGGTTTTCTAAGAAGAATATTTCAAGTTTGAACCTTCAGAGGTGTTAGAAACCATGTGGACCGAAAGATTAAGCTATTAGGTAGTGTGTCAACAATGGACTTTCCAACACTACCCGTTACGTGCAACCCCCACTGGCACATGGAGAGACAAACCAAGGTGCACCAAGTACAATTTACTAACACAAAGGGGAAACAAAGAAATCTTAATTTGAATCCCCCCTTTCTTGACTCTTGTTTTTTCTTTATCCGGAGAGGGCCCTCCCCCCAAAAATAAACTCAAACTTGAGACCTTATGAAACCTGAGTTTTGATGCCATGTTACCATTTGCAACAAAAGCTTAAGCTATTAAGTAGTGGGCCAACAATGTATATCATGCTCTCCAAACAAGTGGGTTGTTGAGCCTAGTTGTTAGGTTTTTGTATTTGACGTGTCAAACCCAGTCATTTATGATGTCTTTACAAGAGTGATATAGTGGGTTGTCATAGGACTATAGGAGCCCTTCCTTTTGCTGTTTGCTATTTGTGCTCCTTTTATATGTTGAGATTTGAGAAGAGCCATATGGTTGATTTTGAACACAACGAAAGTAGCATCCTTAGATCTCACACATGTTTCATAGATCTCTCATTCTTTGGCATTCTCTACTCTTCGTCGGGGCCATTCTTTGTGCTGCTCATTACGTGTCCAGCTATTCCTGCAGTCCTACCAAAAGAGTTAAAATCCTTTTGTAGTTGATAGATCTGTGTAGCATCTTAGTAATCTTGTATATCCTCATCTGATCTAAAGTTCTCACGAGCAGAAGTTGGTAGGATGGAAAATTTCAATCAAAAGGACACGCGCTGCCAGAAGGATTAAGGAGAAGAGTGGATTCAGAAATTATCAAGCTCCACGTGCATGGTTTTGGAACGAGAAACTCTGAAAAAGAGTGGAAGCTTCACGATTTTAACAGAGATATTTTAAGAAAGTTTGAGTGCAAGGGCTTGGGATTGTTGCTTTGAAGGACATGATATTCCCGCTGGTAGTTGGCTCAAATATGTCAAAAGAAAGGTCTGGAGTTGTTTAACGGAGTCTGAGGAACCATCTGTTTTGCTGTCAGGAATGGGAAAGGACTACCACAGAGGATCAGTCTCTTATGATAGTTTCAAGGAGAAGAAGGAGTATTAGTTCTTTGTTGTTGGATTCTCAAGAATCCTAAGACTAAGACCACTAGTATCTTTTAAGCAAAGTCCAACATCTATAACCCAAGGCAAAACTACAAGTTAAAACTGTTGTGGTTTGTGTACAAGTTGGACAAATAGAGGCCTTCCCACTCGCCCCACCCGCACATTTAAGTTTAAGGTCTTTTCGAAGTAGAATATTAGGAAAGAACAGCAACAATGGTGACAATCCCAGAAGACAAGGCAATGGATCAAGCGCACAGCCATCCGTCTGAAGAAAGTGATGACATTGACAATACATCACGTCTTAGATTGTTCTAGTGTTGTCCCATTTTAATTGAAAAGGATTATCGGATATCAGGACTTGGGGATGCTAGAAGCCTACAACTTTTAGGGAGCCTAATCATTTTGGAAGAATGGGGTGATCATAGATAAACATTTAGGGCCAAAGGAGACGGGTCTTAAAAATAGGGCCAGAAATTGTTATGTGATGTACGGAGTGTGAAACTTTAATGTGAGGACAGTCTGAAACTAACGGGCTTATTGGGGGATGTTTGGGGTTAAAGATCCATATAGGTTCATTACTGGGTTTATGAAATATGGGAAATCTTGATCTTCAGCCTCTCGGTACGTAACCTTTCACTCTCTTATAACTTATTATTCAAGGCTCAGCAAGGACTGTAGTGAATCTGTGAAGGGTCTGGAGGAGCTGAAGTTTGTTTCTAAAGAGACTTCATAGGGTAATTGGACTAATGACAGGTAGGTGGATTTCTTCGTGGCAAATGAAGGATATTATCCAGGATGTTATATGCTTATATTGGACTGAGACAAGAAATTTGAAGATCGAAATATGCCAGGCAGGAGTGGGACTTTGATTTACACTAGACAATGCTTGATTGTGCAGAACAAGATGAGACGAGAAGAAGGGAAAAAAAGGGAGGAGGCAGAAAGTACCCTTTTGGTAAGTCTAAGTTTCTGACAGACCCAAATCCCCTCAATTCAAATTAACATCACAAAATGAGAGTTACATCCCAATATAACCTATTAAATTCCTAATTTAAGCTAATATAATTCTAAATCCCAATATCATATATATAGATTACAATAATTACAAACCCATAGTTTAGTCCTAAACAGAAAAGTCCTAAAAAATTATCCAATCCAACTTGAATTCTTATAAGAATCCTCATCAACATGACAACATGACTTCCCTTTTTATTGTTGGATGGAATCTTAGTGGAAGGGTGGTACTGAGTGTTAAATTATTAATGACCTGTAGCTCACATGGTATTACTACCAACTTTTAGAAGAGTGGCTTGGGTGCGAACCCCACTAGGGGAAGTTTTTAAATCCTTTGATGACAATTGGCAAGTTAGGGTTGCCCCTATTTTTGTACCTCATTTATATTTTTTAATAAATTTCATTCTAGTACTCAAGTATACTATTTTAAATAATAATATAAAGTGTTTCATGTTATCGATCAGTTCAGATTCATATGATCAACCAACTACTGTGGATTAGGTATCATGACTCAAATGTAACTTTGTATCTTTTCAGGTGGGCTAGCATAGTTATTACAACTCTTGTGATTCGTGGGTTCACAGTTCCTCTAATGATTAATCAGCTTAAAGCTACTTCAAAACTGACTGTAAGTTCTGCTTTTTTTTCCGTGATTTGTGTTATCTTTCTTCCAATTATGGGTGAATGTTTCAAGTTTCGACAAATAGAGTATATAATTAATCCTTGATTACTATTCTCGTTGAGGGTCCTTACTACTTTGGCACAAACTTATAACTATCAAGAAATTGCAATAGAACCTTGAATCAACCATAGTACATTTTCTATGATTCCTTTGTGGCTGAAAATTTTCTGATGCACTTTTGGATTTAGGGATGGTCTAATAAGTTACAATACCAGCATTGTTGAGTTCCCCTCTACCTTGTCAAAACTACCCAAGATAGTCTTATATTAAATTCTGCTAGCCTTGTACAAATGTTATTCCCAATTACTTGGAGGTCTTAAAATTTTATGACAATGAAGGAAAATGAACTTTCTATAACATGGGAACTCCTCCAAACCCTAGTAGGGAGAATCATCCTCATTAGAAGAAAAATGAATCATTATATAAGAGAAGCTTGAAAACTATTAGTGCCAAAACTCTTTATGATACCCTTTCTCTGTCCAGTTTATAGTGTTGTTCATACTGCTTTAGCCACCTGTCCAAAAGAAAGAGGACGCAAGGCTACATTCAATGGTTCAATTGACAGTTAATTTGTTTTTTCAAGTTCCTTTTAGATCCAACGTCATGCTTTTCAATATACCTGAGCCTTGTAATTTCATCTTTAATATAGATTTGGATTCATTTTTATTCTCCTTGTTCTTTAATTATATAAATTTATAAATTTGTGAAAAGTCTCCGATGACTACTTGGTAGCAGCACAAAGAATACGTTATGGTCAGTCTCATTTAACTAATATTTGTAGTACCTAAACTGAATTTTCTGTGGGCAATTTCTTATATACATTTGATTGAATGCTCAAACCTTCATGTTCTGTTATTGTTTGGTCCTGTGTAACTGCTTGATCCTCTAATTTATTATTTATTTGCGTTTCAAAGATTAGCACAATAAATACTTATTTAAAAGCGCGGGGGGGGGGGGGGGGGGGGGGTTGGGAGGGAGGACAAAGAATGTGTAATTTTCTTACTTATCAGTCATATATTTCTTTCCCACGGAAAAAAGGAACTTACTGACGTGGATACTTTGTGCAGCTTATGAGGCCTCGCTTGGAGGAAATTAAGCAAGAGATGCAAGATAGGGTATGGGAATCTCAACCTTCTTTATTATATTATGCCTTATGAGACTAGCGAGTACTGACCAGCCACTGATGTTCATGAGCATTTGGACCCTGATCAGTGCTTTCTACCTAGAGTACCACCTACTTATTATAGTCTGGATACCGTGTTGTCTCCCTTGTTATACATGTATAGCTTATTGAATTTATGACCCTATCTTTTGACATCTTCTCTGTAATTGGTACATGGGGTGCATGAGTTTTTTAACCTAAAAGCGATGTGATGTAAGTATCATAATTTTGTGCATCATTTGGCAAAAATACATCAAAATGTGGACCAGCCAAAGTATGGGGACCAAGCTCATAGAAGGTCTCATCATGCTTGTTTTTTGTTTATAGACCTCCATGGTATTTGTTTTCTCATATTTAACTGAATATAGGTTTCTGATATTCATTTACTTCCTCCCAGGCCATGAGTCCAACAGCTGTGGCTGAAGGTCAGCAACGGATGGCGAAGATATTCAAGGAGTATGTACCTTTTCCTTGTTCCTCATGAGGATAATCCATCATAAATAATGTTTTTAGTGTTTGCATGTAGAGTTGCTGAACCAGGAACCTGATAAAACACTATTTAGATTATCTGGCATTAAATATTTTAAGAGATACTATTCCTTATGGTCAAATTCATCATAATTAGTACAAGGGCTTTGATTGCCAACTGCCATTCCAACCCATTATTTGCACTTGCTTTATTAAGTGAATGGAAAGATTTTTCACGGTGTCACATTAAGTCTAGTCATGAAATCTGTAGAAGTTCGGCAGAATTAACAAAAACTTGGAATACTAGGCCAAAATTTGAGACCTGGCAAAATAAACATGAGTTTTGGGGAGCAAGTGGGCTAGCCAAGATGGGGAGGCACCCACTTGGACCGGGTAGAGATCCCAGGTTTGAGTCTCACCAGACACCAGGGGGAGTTCGTTATTTGTAGTTCAAGGGATGGGGGGAGAGACTTAGACCTCCCTTTTTTTTAAAAAGAAAAGAAATTGGGACCTTAAATTAGTGTATAACAAGCTTAAAAAAAAAAGTGTATAATAACAGACAACTGTTTAGGACCTTGCGGATTATATGATTTACTTTATGCAGGCAGTAACGTATTATTGGTATTGTAAATATGGGAAAGCACTGCATTTTGCAGTTTTAAAATGGTATGTAAATTATTTAATTTAACAAGTGCCTACTTTGCATGGGGCCAGGGGAAGGGTTTTTGCTCACAAATGCAATTTTATTAAAGTAAAGGACTTTGATTGATTCAGTTCTAAGATGATATGATGCGATTTTCCACAATTACTCCCCCCCCCCCCCCCCCACCCACCCCAACACACACACAACACCCAAAACCCCCACCCCACCCAAACAGCCTGCACTTTCCATCTGTAATTTAAAATGATAATTTGGAGGCTGAGTCTGTTCTTTGAAATGTAAATACAATTCGAATGCTACAGGTATGGTGTTACACCATGGACTCCGTTGAAGGGAATCTTAATTCAAGGTCCCGTCTTCCTCAGCTTTTTCTTGGCTGTAAGTTAATTATATCTTTTTTTTTTGTTGTTGATTTAACATTGTGAAAACTAAATAATTGTTCATCTAATGCTTTTTTGCTGCTGGTTCTGCATTTAATCTGTTTTTTTGTCTGCAGATTCAAAATATGGTGGAAAAAGTACCGTCTTTCAAAAATGGTGGAGCATTTTGGTTTACAGATCTGACAACTCCAGATACTTTATATATCTTTCCAGTTTTAACGGCATTGACATTCTGGATAACAGTGGAGGTAACCTTTTACTGTTAAGATTTCAGACGATATGTGGTCACTTAGAGTGCGATGGATTGGCTTACATAGAAAAGAATTTAACTTTCTGGAATTATTTACATGGGTATATATATTCACCGAAACAACAAAAAAATTATGGGAGGTAGTTTATGATTCCCAGTAAAAGGGGAAATTATACTAGAACAAGTTATACCATGGAACTTAATTCTTTGGAAATCAATACAGCCAAACGCAAAATCAACCATATGAATTTTTGAGGTTTTTTTGGGAAGAAGTGTAGTTCAACACAGCCTAAGTTTCGCAATGTAGCACTTTCTTTTATCTGCTGTCAATTCACTAACATCCAGCATTTCCTCAGTGCAACATGCAAGAAGGTTTAGAAGGAAATCCTGCTGCGGGTACCATGAAAAACGTTTCAAGGGTTTTTGCTGTTCTTACTGTTCCCATTACCTTGAGTTTTCCAAAGGTATTCACTACACTTACTTTTACTTTACTTTTGTAAGGTTCATAATTCAATATATACATGATTATGATGAGGGACATATCTCCGATTACTTTAATTTTTTGCACGCATCTTTAAGATATTATAATTAACTAATTAAACAGTTAGATTGAGGAATTATGAACTGAGATAAACTTGTTGGTAGGAGTAAACTTTATTTATTTTACACCAGTTTGTAACTTGAACCCTCCCCAATCTATATATATAATATTTCCATATTCTCATATGAATATATATATTTGTATATGCAGGCTATCTTCTGTTATTGGGTTACGTCCAACTTATTCTCGCTTGTATATGGACTAGGTAAATCTTTACTGTTTGTCACTCATCTGGAAGTTTTTAATACATAAAACCTTCTATATAGGTGTTTAGCCTTGTCTGATATGTATAAAAATAACCCCTCCTCCCTCCCTACCTTCCTTTCTGAACAATTATGACATTTTAGATCCTCTTTTTCTTTTCTTATTTATCTTTTTTCCTACGGTAATATTTTATCCATGCCTAATTTCTTCAGTGATTAAAAGGCCTGGGGTAAAGGACTTCTTGGGTGTTCCTAAAATTCCTGTGGCACCACCTTCTACATCACCTCAACAACCTGCTTTCTCCTTTTTTGATGCGATTAAAAAATACGCAGCAGCTCAACAGCAGCTGCCTAAGCCTGCTTCATCACCCGTCGTAGCCCCCAAGCCTACGCATCAGCGAATAACCTCATCTTCAGTTATCAGTCAGAGGCTCAAAAGCTTAGAAAAAGAAGTCAAGGGAAGAAAGAAGGGCAAGAAGAGGTGAAGAAAATTTTGATTTTATATAATTATAGTTGGTGACTTATTTATATTCATGGGATTTTACCTCAAAAATTACCGATAGGAACAATTGTAATATTCATTTAATTGTTGACCTATTTAAAACATACTTAGGGGGGCAGAAGGGAAAGTTTTGGATGCTTTCCATTTGGGGTTTTATTAAATAAAGTAGGAATTTTGAGTAGTAGTCATTTTGCTCATTGAATTGAGGAATTCAGAGATAACACTCCTTGTAGTGGGATCCATTTTTGCTAATCGAATTCGATAAATGACCAGCATGTTGTGTTTTATTATTTGACTAGTCAATGCCCGTGCCTACGGCACGATTCAATTGTGCCTATATGTAATTGGTCATACTATCTAAAATTATATTTATTACTACTTTTTTATATCTATAATTGCTCGTAATTTTTTTTTTCTCATATTAAGAGCTCTTATTTGAATTTTGTTATTTTTCAAATAAATTAATTTTAACATTATCCTAAAAAAGTAGTAGTATACTTTTAATTTGAATAAGAGGAATTAAATTTTCCCATACGGCACTAATTTTAATTTTTAATCTTAACCAAAATTTTAAAATATAATTGTATGCCTATTATTTAAATAGTGGTAGAGTAAATTAAATATGACTAATTGCACTTTTGTTATAATTAGGGATGGGAAATGGCCTAATTCAACGGGATTTCTACTAAGCAAATCCTAATATATGGCAAACTCTTTCTTTTTTATTTTATAATTTGGAAAAGTATGGGTGTTAAATGGCTTAAGTTCGAGTTCACTTAAATTCTGTCAATTTATCTCAACTCTATTGAAATATAACATTTTTTCTTTAAAATACCCTTATGATATAATTTAATTACAACTGGTAAGAAGAAAAATAGTGAGTTGAGATTTATACGTATAATATAGTAAACTGAGTAGATTTTTTTTGTTTTTTTTTTCAAATAAATATACTTTTGGTCAAGTTTAGTTTTAATCATATTTTTAGATATATCGAATTCGAATTTGGTAAAACCCTAAACTCAACTATTGATCTCCTAAAGTTAATTCCAACATAATCCATTTATATATTTCCTTTAGTACCTTTTGGATATTTAAAATTTAAAAATTATTAATCATATATAGAATAAACGTATGCCAAGACAATAATCAAGTAAGTTTAAATTAATATGTTTACATTTAAATAAGTTTAAATTGATATGTTTATATTTAGATCAACATAATATTTCAAAATTATAATTAGTTTCTAGAAAAAATGTTACCATCCGAGTTCTTCCCTAAAATGGCTAGTTTAAGTTGTAAATTAGGTTCATTACACCAACATATATACAAATATATATATCAAGGACATTCCCATTATACTATCGACGTTCCTATTACACTACTAACGTGGGATATTTTGGGTTTTCACAATCTTCCCCCGTTAAATCCCTGACGTTCTCGTCAGGTCGGGGTCATATACAAAGGCTTGTTATTAGCCGCACAAACTCGACCCACAATATCGAGTTCTCTATCAAAATGGCTAGCCCAAGTTGTAAGTTAGGTTCATTACACCCACATATATACCAAGGAACTTTCTATTATATTATTAATGTGAAATATTTTGGGTTATTACAGAAAATAAACTATTATTATTTTATTTTAAAAAAATAATAAATATAATACTTGATATGTTCTAAGTTTTGGATATGCCCTTATCACCTACAATTAACTTTTTTATTTTTTTATCATTTCTTATAATTAATTATATTTTCTTCGTTAAACAAATTGATATTATAAATATCACTACTTTAATCCTGAGAGATAAATAAATAAATTCGAGAGTTCTAAATTTTTTAATAATTAAAAATGAAGTTGTTAATGTATATATGATATGATGCCCTTTGTATTTGTTTTTTTAGAAATAAAGGGGTGTTAAAAATTAAAATTCTTACATTCAGAAAATTAATTTTTATTATTTATAATAAGAAAATAGAATTAAATTTGAGAACGTATAAATAATTTTGAGTAATCGAAACTTATATTGAATTTAATATAATTAAATGTTAAAATATTAATAAATAATTGATATTGATAGTAAAAATTACTCATACATGCATAATAATCGAATAATGGTAGGGTACGCAATATTATTAGCTATTTTTGGATATCACCACGGGGATCATCAAGGCTCCAAAAAGATGGCTCTCCTTCACTGGATATATGAGTTTGTTTGAGTTCAACATGTTATATTTACATGAACCTAAGCTGGATAGAACCCAAATCGTCTTTATGTTTAGAATGTACCCATACTTATCACAATTAAAAAAAAAATATCAGACTTTAGGGTTATGGTTGTTCAAAAATTTATTAGGATATATATTTTGCCATCCTAAATCCTGATTGATATTGTTAAGGTAGTTTTATTCGTTATCGAACCAAATTTATAGGTTTTTTTAAAGCAATCAAATTTATAGTTTATTAATTATGCTTAAGGAAGATAATTTTTTTTAACATAATTCGTTTTGCATTCACAATAATATTAATCTATTTTTGTATATACAATTTGTAAACTTTAAAAAATAAAATCATAAATAAATCAATATCCATAGAAAAATGAACTTAAAATATTATTAAATTTAAATTTATTATATTTTGAAGTTTTTTAAAAAAAAGTTAGAAATAGAGAAAACTAACGTAACAGTGCAAATAAGATATAAATATGTACTATTATTACTCGACATATTCTTTTACAGATAATCTACCTGTTAAATAATATGGGAATGCTAAAAATATAAAAAAACTATAATTTATAATTAAACAAAATAGGAATATATTGTAGTACCAGAGATGCTATTATATAAGTAATTTACATGTTAAATAATCTAGGACATATTGGAGATATAAAAAAACTCTAATTTACAAATAAATATTTAATGGCTATAGAGATACAATTAGAATTTTCATAGGTTTTAAACTATTTAAATCTTTAATATAGTTAATTAACTAAATACCTATTATTATCATCAATATTACCAACATGCCTTAATAATCCTGAGACGTTAGATTGAAAGATAAATATCCACATTAAATTTGAGCCACCAGTTGAGAACATAAACATAAAAGGGTCCTGCTTTATTAGGACTGGCCCGATTATTAATAAATTATATGATAATATTTATTATTACTACTACTACTACTACTACTACTACTACTACTACTACTACTACATTGAAGTAAAGAGATAAAAAATTATGTATTATTTAGTATTACAATTAGAAAATTTGATCTTAGCTTTCAATACCTGTGCCAACGGCACGATTCAATTGTGCCTATATGTAATTGATCACACTATCTAAAATTATATTTATTATTCCTTTTTTTTATATCTATAATTACTCGTAATTTTAATTTTTTTATTTTATATTAAGAGTTCTTATTCCAATTTAGATATTTTTCAAAGAAATTAATTTTAACATTATCCTCAAAAATTAGTATTATACTTTTAATTTGAATAAGAGGAATTAAATTTTTCCATACGTTACTAATTTTAAATTTTAATCTTAACCAAATTTTGAAAATATAATTGTATTCCTATTATTCAAATAATGATAGAGTAAATTAAATCTGACTAATCGCACTTCCGTTATAATTAGGGATAGGAAATGACCTAATTCGACGGATTTTCGACTAAGCAAACCTCAATATAGGGTAGACTCTTTCTTTTTTATTTTATAATCTGAAAAAGTATGGGTGTTAAATGGCTTAAGTTCGAGTTCACGTAAACTATGTCCATGTAAATTATGTCCATTTGTCTTAACTCTACTGAAATATAACATTTTTTTCTTTAAAATACGCTTATGATACAATTTAATTGCAACTGGTAAGAAGGAAAATAGTGAATTGAGATTTATACGTATAGTATAGTAAATTGGGTAGATTTTTTAATTATTATTTTTAAATAAATATACTTTTAGTCAATTTTAATTTTAATCATATTTTTAGATATATCAAATTCGAAATTGGTAAAACCCTAAACTCAAATATTGATCCCTTAAAATTAATTCCTACATAATCCATTTATATATTTCCATTAGTACCTTTTGAATTTTTAAAATTTAGAAATTATTAAACACATATAGAATAAACGTATACTAAGACAATAATCAAGTAAGTTTAAATTAATATGTTTACATTTAGATAAGTTTAAATTGATATGTTTATATTTAGATTAACAAAATATTTCAAAATTATAATTAGTTTTCAAAGAAAATGTAACCATCTGGGTTCTCCCCTAAAATGGTTAGCTCAAGTTGTAAATTAGGTCCATTGTGGGATTATATTATCGATATTCGCATTACACTATCGATGTAGGATATTTTGGGTTGGGGTCACACGCAAAGGCTTGCCGTTAGCCACACAAACTCTATCCACAATATCAACACCTCATGTGATAGTGGTTCTAGGTCCACTCTATGTGTAACCACTCAAGTTCTCCCCCAAAATGGCTAACCTAAGTTTTGATTTATGGTCATTGTTCACACATATATGTTAAGAATTTTTCCATTATACTATCGATGTGCGATATTTTTGGGTTGTTACAATCTCTCCCTGTTAGCTAGCCACATCTAGTTATTCCGGCTGACCGTCAGCAGCACAAATCTGACCAACAATATCAGCACGTCACGTGATTGTAGTCCAGGGTTTCACCTAAACTGGCTAGCTCAAATTGTAAGTTAGGTTCATTACACCTACATATATACCGACGAACTTCTCATTACACCATCGATGTGAGATATTTTGGGTCGTTACAATCTCCCCTCGTTAAATCCCTGACGTCTTCGTTAGGCCGGGCACAGACCCGACCCGCACTATCCACACGTCACGTGATAGTGACCGGGTTCTCTATAAAAATATCTAGCCCAACTTGTAAGTTAGGTTCATTATACCCACATATATATCAAGGAACTTTCTATTATATTATCGATGTGAGATATTTTGAGTCGTTACAAAAAATAAACTATTATTATTTTATTTTATAAAAATAATAAATATACTAACTGATATACTATAAGTTTTGGATATACCCTTATCACCTACAATTATCTTTTTTATTTTTTATCCTTTCTTATAATTAATTATATTTTTCTTCGTCAAACAAATTGATATCGTAAATATCACTACTTTAATCCTGAGAGATAAATAAATAAATTTGCGAGTTCTAATTTTTTTAATGATTAAAAATGAAGTTGTTAATGTATATATGATATGATGCCATTTGTATTTCTTTTTTAGAAATAAAGGGGTGTTAAAAATTAAAATTCTTACATTTAGAAAATTAATTTTTACTATTTATAATAAGAAAATAGAATTAAATTTGAAATCGTATAAATAATTTTGAACAATCGAAACTTATATTGAATTTAATATAACTAAATGTTAAAATATTAATAAATAATTTATATTGAAAGTAAAAACTACTCATACATGCCTAATAATCAAATAATGATAGGGTACGCAATATTATTAGGTATTTTTGGACATCACCACGGGGATCGTCAAGGCTCCAAAAAGATGACCTACAATTAACTTTTTTATTTTTTATTTTTTATCCTTTCTAATAATTAATTATATTTTCTTCGTCAAACAAATGGATATTGTAAATTTCACTACTTTAATCCTGAGAGATAAATAAATAAATTCGCGACTTCTAAATTTTTTAATGATTAAAAATGAAGTTCTTAATTTATATATGATATGATGCCCTTTATATTTGTTTTTTAGAAATAAAAGGGGTGTTAAAAATTAAAATTCTTACATTAAGAAATTTAATTTTTACCATTTATAATAAGAAAATATAATTAAATTTGAGATCGTATAAATAATTTTGAGCAATTGAAACTTACATTGAATTTAATATAACTAAATGTTAAAATATTAATAAATAATTGATATTGATAGTAAAAATTACTCATACATGCATAATAATCGAATAATGGTAGGGTACGCAATATTATTAGATGTTTTTGGACATCACCACGGGGATCGTCAAGACTCCAAAAAGATGGCTCTCATTCACCGGATGTATGGGTTTGTTTGAGTTCAACATGCTATATTTACATGAATCTAAGCTTGATATAACCTAAATCGTATTTATATTTAGAATATACCCATACTTACTACAATTAAAAAAATAAAAAAATATCAGACTTTAGGGTCATGTTGGTCAAAAACTTATTAGGGTAGATATTTTGTCATCCTAAATCTTGATTGCTATTGCTAAGGTAATTTTATTTGTTATCGAACCAAATTTATAGGTTTTTTTAAAGTAACCAAATTTATAGTTTATTAATTATGCTTAAGGAAGATAAATTTCTTTAACATAATTCTTTTTGCTTTCACAATAATATTAATTTATTTTTGTATATACAATCTGTAAACTTTAAAAAACAAAATCATAAATAAATCAATGTCCCAAAAAAATGAACTTTAAATATTGTTAAATTCAAATTTATTATATTTTGAAGTTTTAAAAAAAAAAGTTGGAGAGAGAGAAAACTGACGTGACAGTGCAAATTAGATATAAATATGCACTATTATTACTCTACATATTCTTTTATAGATAATCTACATGTTAAATAATATGAGGATGCTAAAAATAAAGAAAAACTATAATTTATAATTAAACAAAATAAGAATATATAGTAGAACTGGAGAAGCTATTATATGAATAATTTACATGTTAAATAATCTTGGACATATTGGAGGTATAAAAAAACTATAATTTACAAATAAATATTTAATGGCTATAGAGATACAATTAGAATTTTCATAGGTTTTAAACTTTTTAATATAGTTAATTAACTAAATAACTATTATTATCATCAATATTACCAACATGTCTTAATAATCCTGAGACGTTGGATCGAAAGATAAACATCCACATTAAATTTGAGCCACCAATTGAGAACATAAAATGGTCCTGCTGTATTATGACTGACCTAATTATTAATCTAGAAATTAGGTAGAAGGGCTTATTATACATTGATTTTTACCAAAAATCCAATGAATAATATTTTTTTGAATGAAGGGCCTATTTTTAATTGGTAATAGTGTAAGAGGCCTATTTTGTTTGATATTTTAAATGAATGTATTTGAATAGATTTAAATATCATTTAATTAATAAAAAATGTTATGTATTACCTAAATTACTCCTTTTTATGAAATTTACACAAAAAATATGGACTGCAAAGTTTATATTGCAGTAAAATATGAACTGCAAAGTTCATATTGCAGTGAAATATGGATTGCAATATGAACTTTGCACTAAAAATATGGACTGCAAAGTTCACATTGCAGTAAAATATGAACTGTAATATGAACTTTGCACTAAAAATATCCACTGCAAAGTTCACATTGCAGTGAAATATGGACTGCAAAGTTCATATTGCAGTGAAATATGAAGTGCAAAGTTCATATTGCAGTGAAATATGAAGTGCAAAGTTCATATTGCAGTGAAATATAGACTATAAAGTTCATATTGCAGTCCATATTTTAATGCATATTGGTATTTTTTAGTTTATTTTAAGGGTTGGGATGTCATTTTATAATGAAAAAAAAAGACACATGTCATATTATCAATAAAATAAAAAATAGGCCCTTTATTTAAAAAAAAATTATTCCTTGACTTTAGTGTGAAAATCTTTCTCTAATAAGCCATTTTTTTTAATTGCCCCATTATTAATAGATTATATGATATTATTTATTTATTTATTTATTTATTATTATTATTATTATTACTACTACTACATTGAAGTAAAGAGATAAAAAATTATGTATTATTTAGTATTACAATTAGAAAATTAGATCTCAGCTTTCAATTATATTGATAAATTAAATCACTATTCATATATTTGTTAATAAAACAATTAAGTATTTGAATAAGTTTGAAAGATTGCAATATTTAATTATAAATTAATTAAATACACAATTATTGTTATGATTAACGGATAAAGATATAATAGAAGAATTTGTAAAGGCTTTAAATACTTCATATCTATACTAATAAAATAAATATTCAGTCATAATTATCATTGTAATTACCAGTACGCCATCACAATTCTAGGTCGTCGGATTAGAACATAAAGGCTCAAATTAAATCAGAAACACCAGTTGAGAACATAAGTTAAGAGACTCCTAGTATATTAGGACTGACCTGATTTATTAATATATTTTGTTTTCTCTTGTTAACGGAATCCGTGTAGTTGTGAATACCAACTCGAGTTGTTTGTATGTAGCAAATGATCTTCTACTTCTTTTTTTTTTTTGGAGTTTGAAATTTCTGAAAATGTAAATTGGTATAGAAATATTGAATTACTATGCTATTAAAAGTGAATAGTCAAATTGGTAGAAAAATATTGAAATGTACTTTTTTAGAGGTAGGTTGTATTTGATCATATGTAAATATTGTTAGTGTTTATTTTGCAAGTTTTCTTGCCTGTAAAAACCTCATCTACATTCTCACCGATTTGGGAACGTTACAAATTTATTTGTTCAAACACATGTCAAACAAAAGAGTGACATATATATATATATACACGTTGGGTTGCTCTTAAAAATCACACATCCATTTTATTCGGTTTTAGCTCAAATAGGTTAAGAGTGATTATTTATGTAAGACGTACATAAATAAAAGACACAAATTGGGCAAATTTCATATCAACTATAAATAAAAGAAACGGGAAACTAACTACGCGTGTAGCCCTTAACCTATGTTTATAGTTTTAAAACTAGGCATTTTGGAACTCATGGTCGTACCTATCAACCCTCTAAACTATCTCTAGCTTTTCATTTTGCACTTTATAGTTGTTTTGAACGTTAAAAAGTTGATAGAAAATGATTATGTGCACCATAATAATTATTTTAAAAAGTATTTTGATTCGAGTACTGAAAATTTATATTTTCCTCCATGAAAGAGCCAAAAGAAAAAAGGAAAAATCTAAGAGAGCAAGAAAGAGTACATGAGAAGAGTTGAGATTGAAAGCGGAAAAAACTCAAGTTTTGGGTTTTTGTTCGTTTATATAACCGGAAATAATAATTTCACATGAAAAGTTTGAGTTTTATCAACTTTTGATTCAATTTTTAGACATGAATATTTATAGAAGACTCATATTGTGACTTTACTAATTTAAGATCTCGAGAATGAAGGAAAACTCGAATCAAAGGAACACTTAATGTCCAAAATAGATGAAATGAGTAAAATGAAACATATGAGATAACTTAGGGGCTTAATAAAATTGGGGTTTTTTTTTTGGTTGGGGGGGGGGGGGGGGTTGATATTTGCACCCCTCTTTTTTTGTCATTAATACTCCTCAAATATTTTTGACTTAAACAAATCAAACTTTATCTCTATTACCCTCCTCTTCAACTCTTTACTAACTTATTAATTAACTTAATTATTTAATCCTTAATCACAACAAAACAATTCCACCAAGCATCTTTCACCACCTTCTTCTTCTTCCTCCTCCTTCTCCTCCTCCTCCTCTTCTTCTTCAATATATATAGACACGTACACTCATATAGATTCGAAAACGAAATAAACAAAGAAAAAAAACAAATGAAAAATGCATACATATATAAATCTACTAAAAAAACAAACGAAAAAAATCCATACCTACAAATATATTGGTTCACTCAGTTTATGTCAATCGAGTTGCAAGTCTCCATACTTGATTCATGTCAAACGAGTAGGGTTGTAGAAAATCGTCTAAACAGTCACTGGCTTGATGTTAAGTGAATAACTATTAACATACTTGCTTGATGTCAAGCAAATGAATGTTAAACGAGTTTTTATAGCCTTACTCAGTTGATATGAACCGAGTGAACCAATAAATTTACGGGTATGATTTTTTTTGTTTAATTTTTTAAAAGCTATCTATATATATGCATTTTTTTTGTTTGTTTATTTCGTTTTGAAATATGTGCATGCGTATATATCTACGTTTTGAAGAAGAAAAAAAGGACGATGAGGAGGAAGAAGAAGGGTTAGTGATTAATTAACTGTTAATTAATATGTTAAGTAGAGAGGTGGTGGGTGGTGTGTTTGTGACAAAAAATAAAAAAATAAAATAGCATAAGGTACTGATGATATTAGAGAAGTGCATTTATCGTCTCTTAAAATAAGCACAAGTTTTAATTGGGTGATTTTGTTTCTATACACCAAATCTTACAGTTAATCCACCCTTAAATTATGGAAATTTTGAACACGATTTCACAATATTACCCTTTTTAAAATTAATAAGTATATTCACCTATTATAATTAAATTATAATTATACAAATTTAGATTCTATTTTAATTAAGATTCCTAATTTAAATATGATTCATAATCTAAATATAACTCTTTTTTAATTGACTTCATATTTACCTTTTTTAAAAAAAAAATTCAACGGTTTAGGGTTGGTTCTGCACGTCTATTGATCTATTTCAACATATCAATACGTATTTTTTTGAAGAAAAATACAAACCCTAATATAAATAAAAAAGTTCACAAAGATCAAGACAATATAAATAAAAAGTTTTCTTCATCACTAAAATGAAAATCTAAAATAAAAATCTAAATTAAGTCATTATATATTAAAGTCTAATTCATTAATAAAATAAAAAAGAAGTAAATTATGGTTTACATATTAGGTTCTTTTATATATATATATAGTAATAATAAAGTTTACGCGGTCTGTAGTAATAACTTTGTGTATAAATAACCAATAACCAATTACGTATGGACAAGTATCATTTTTAATTGAGGTTGTATTGAGATAATCTATATAATTATATATCACTTCTTCGAGTAGACTTTACCTAATTTTTACCTTAAATGATAATTTGGACTCACATCTCAACTAAAAAAAATGATAGTGCACTAATTCAGTTGACATTGACCGAGCCTAAAGTAGCTAATTCATTCACCGAGTTGGTTGCTCGGTTGACAGCAACCGAATAGAAGATGGCTTGGTTGTTTAGCATTTTTGCCGTCCTCATTAGCCGAGTATTTGGGAAACAATTTGGCCCTCATTATCCGATGGTGCCTTGCATCAACATTAATGGTAGTGCACTACCATATATGTGTGTGTGTGTATGTATATATATTTATATAGATGTGTAAGAATCATGGATTTTTAGTGATGTATTATATATATGTATGTATATATATTTACATAGATGTGTAAGAATCATGGATTTTTAGTGATGTATGAAATCAAAACATGAGGCTACTAATCAAATTCATAATTCGTTGCTCTTGTGATATTGGGTGCATAAGATTCAGTTATTTTTACTTTAAAATAAATTAAGATTCACTTATTGTTTAATATTAGTATCTAAATTTATAAAGTGGTAGAACTTATTAATTTAGTAGATATTTTAGTATTAAATTATTATTTAAAATAATATTTATAAAATTAAATTTATAATATTTTTTTGTCAATTTATACATGCTCGCGGATTAACTTAATAGTAATGCGAATTAATTTAATAGTGTACATTAAATACAAAATTTAATGGATAGAAACAAAAACACCCACTTAATTCAGGGGGCACTTTAATTAAAACTCCGGCCCATAATTCAGGGAGCACATGCATAATTTACTTTAAAAAGAAACATGAGGGAGGAGTTTACTCCCAGGGGTTGCCGTGGCATTCTCGAAATATAATGGGAAGGAATCCTTGTACAATGAGGACAAAACTCAGGGGGTTTATTACGTGTTAAATCTCTCTCACGCAAACCAAAAATCCCTCTCTTTTTTGTTATTTCTCTGCAACTCTCTCTCTCTCTCTCTCTGTGAATTGTTCTTCTTTTAGCTAAAAACTCAATCTTAACGAGTCACGTCACATTGCATGCATTTGCACAACACTGAGCTAGGCCACCACACATAAATATTTTTGCACATATTTTACATAGTTGGATTGACAGATCTTCGATGGAACAGAAGAAATCGTCAATGCATATGGAACAGAAGAGGTATATAATTGAGATCGAGCCGGCAAAGGAAGCCGTTGATGGTAAGCCTTCGATCGGACCTGTCTATCGAAGCATTTTCGCTAAGGATGGGTTTCCACCTCCGATTGATGGCCTTGATAGCTGTTGGGACATATTTCGGTCAGCATTATTCTCGCCTTCTCTTTGTTTTGTTTTTTTTTGTTTTTCTATATGCGAATCATATCTGGCGAGGAATTCGTTTCTTTACATTATTTATGTAATTTCTTGTGGTGTTATTGTGATCACACTTCAATGCTGTCCGATTGTCTATTCAACATTGTTTAATATTAGTTGCTGGTTTATTTCAATGGGATTTATGTTTCATGTTGGACCATATATATGAATCAACGTTTATACCTAAGGCATTTGTTCGTGCTTTGGCATTAGAGCTAAGTAATGTTCTCAAAGGTTCAAAAGCGACTTAGGGTGGCCACAAGACACCACAAATGGTAGTTTATTATAGAATACCTCTGAAACATTGAGGAATTATATATATATATATATGTATATATATATGTATGTATATATATGCTGTTTATTTTTAATTGTGATTCGTTGCTTTGATGATTCCGAGAGAAGTTCTTTGTTCATGTTACAGCATGTCTGTAGAGAAATATCCTGACAATCCAATGCTTGGTCTCCGTAAGATTGTGGATGGGAAGGTATATTGATGCTATAGCTTCAACCTTTTAGTTTTTCCCGTCTTCTTTCTACAGCTGATACTTGCAGTTGCTGGTCTTTGCAGCCTGGTAAGTATGAATGGCAGACCTACAAAGAAGTATATGACATTGTGATGAAAGTTGGAAATTCCATTCGCAGTTGTGGGGTTCAGGAAGTAAGTGACTATCTCACAACTTATTTAATTTTATGCAGGAGATTGAAATCCTTTTTGCCTATTGTTTTTGCGTATAGTGTTGGACGTGTTACCATTTTGTTTAACCTGAGTCTGTCCAAATTCCAAGGTCCAAAAAAACCTGTTCGTTCAATGAGTCTATCAATCGAAAATCAGTAGTCTTGTTTTTGTATGCTTGTTTCTAAGCCCCAGGACTGCTCTATCCCGTTGTATTACTTATAGCTGGCCTGATTTTCAGTGGGTATGTATGCTAGTTGCTGCAGTTTTATTTGGAGTTTCGATCTTCTCACTTTTATTATTTGCATGTTTTGTTTAGTGTTCATATCCGGTTTTCAATATTTATTCTCTTAATTGCAAATAAAAATTCTATCAGAAGTTTTGGTTGAACAACGGGCTTCTGTATCTTACTCTATGATAAACTAACTGCTGATTTTAGGGAGGACGATGTGGTATTTATGGTGCCAATTGCCCAGAGTGGATTATGAGCATGGAGGTATTTGATTCTCCTATAATCTTTTGCCATTTTCTTTCACTTAATATATTTCAGTTTATATAGTTTGCAAAGAAAAATATATCAACTATCAATCAATCTAAAAAATATCCACTCGGAAGACCTTGCTTTTCTATTTGTCTCATGTCCCATATATGTTTCCTATACAATTATTTTCTCCTTGTCATATTTGATTGTTTCAGACTCGGTTTATGTAATACTGAGCAGATTTACATTTTCCTGAAAGGATATGTGTTTGTTAAGCAATGAGTTGGAAGAAGTTTTCTGCAGTTCAGTCCAAGAGCTTATAGTGAGGTCTCTCTTGGATCATTTTCCTGTTATTCTCAATTCTAATCCTGTGAGTTGGACCCTCGATTTGGGCTTGACAATATGTGGTTATCCCATCATAATTTTGTATGGAGATGGGTGAGTGATGGAGGAGCTGTTAATTTCAGGGATTAAGGGATTCTGTTAATGGTAAAATTGAAATGGCCGGTCAGGTTGGGGTGTCCGTTTGAGATTGAGAACATTAAAAGAGCTGTATTTGTACTCTAAAGTTCTTGTGTTGCTGCAGAATCAGAGGAAATGATAATTTACTGGTTTTAGTTCTAAGAAGAGGTCTACAAGATGCCTTGTGTATTATATTACCATCAATTCATCTGGTCTCCTATATGTTTGTGGACATTATCTTCTCCTCAGATGCCAACGCCAATTGTTATTTTGGAATGGATTCTTAACAGTTCTTTTCTAACACTGGCAAACTAATGCAGGCGTGCAATGCTCATGGGCTCTATTGTGTTCCTTTATATGACACTTTAGGTATGCAATACCCCTTTTGTTCTATGGGTTTTATATAACCATGATCTGATTTTCATCAAATCCACGAGGTCTTGTATATTATTTTACATAGAAAGCAAGGTTTTTCTCTTTTAGGACTGAATATTGTGCAGTATTTTCAAAAGCAAAGGTGTGGGTTGAGGTGTTTTCTTGTCCAAAGGCGACAATGCACTGAGGCATAAGCCTTTTCTGCAGAACATATGTTTTTTAGTTAAAAATATATAAAAAATAATAATTAAAATAGGCGTAAATAGAAACTTAATAAATACTAATATCATAATCATTTATCCCAAAATTTTCTCCATCGTTTGTAACTGCATACTTCCAGAAAACATCCTTATTTTTGCTCATACTCCAACAGTCCCACTAATGTAAAAAATTAACAATTATTGGAGAACAAAATATAGGCAGCATTAATTTAGCAAACACTTGGCAATTAGAGCACAGACTTCCTAGTGGGCGAAGGAATACAAGTATACAAGTAGTATAGCATGAAATATAATAGGACTAGAGTTTCAAATATTATTAAGAAAAAATAGTATAGGCAAAGAGTCAAAAGTAGGAATGGAGTTCTACAATAGTAATCAGTATTAGTATAGTCAAAGTAAAGCTTCTCTTGCCGACTGCAATGGCTTTCGGCTTATCTTCCACGCAGGTCCTCTCCTCTCTCGTGGATACTCTCTCTAGAACTAGAGTCCCGATTACGCTTCAATATTTCATTGTTTTGATTTTTTTTATTTTTTTTAAACAGAAGTAAAACAACGTTAAAAATAAAACATAGAAGACGTATGACTTAAACGCTTACACGTAAATACACGCATCCCGAGAATAAAGCGTATGCCCCAATCAAAAAGCTTGCGCCTTTCCTGCAAACCGCACAACGTTATGTGCCTAGGCTTTATGCCGAAAAGCTCCCTGAGGCACACTAATGGATTATATTCTGTTATGCATAATGGACACATACTATTCAGTCTAGGGATATATTATAGTTTTGACCACTCCTTTTCTATCCTCTAGGTGCTGGTGCCATAGAATTTATCATATGCCACTCAGAGATTACGATTGCATTTGTAGAAGAAAAAAAGATTGCCGAGGTACACAATTTTCCTACTTGCATTTTAATTCCTGACTAAGCTGTTATTTTTTATGAAATATTTCTGGAAGATTTTATTGTTTTAATATGATCTCATGAACATAGTATATACATCTCTCTCACACACGTATATATTCATGTTAAAAACAATATTTATGTTCTGATACTTATTTGTAATTAGCTGGGGATGATGCGTTTGAGTGTTAATTGATAATTATATAGTCTTGGCTTCTTGCCACTCGAAGGGTCCAGTTCATGTGCTATCTCTACAGTAGTAGTTTTTATAGGATTAAAGCGAATCCTTTGATGTTATTGCATTCTTAACTATACATGCTTTTTCCCCTTTCAGGTGTTCAAAACTTTTCCTAAAACCACAGAAAACTTAAGAAGTAAGTTTAGTAGTTGATTCAAATTTCCTGTTGGCTATGTGCATGGAATTAAGAAATTATAATATCTGCATTTTAATTGTAGCAATTGTGAGCTTTGGGAAAGTTACACCGGAACAAAAAGAAGAAGCTGAAAAGTTTGGCTTGGCAATACATTCCTGGGATGATTTTGTGTTATTGGTAAGCAATAGTATTTTATTTCCGTAATTCCACAATTCTTGTCATTTACTTGTTTCATTAATGATTATGAAGTTTAATTTGCAATGGTGCCTTTCTTGTTTTAACATATGAAAGTTATATTGAGGGTACGTTTTTTTGTATTATAATGTGGCTTAAAATTTATGGTTTTATTTTAACTGTTGCATTTATTTCTATGCACAGGGAGATGACAAACACTTTGACCTTCCAGTGAAAAAGAAAAGCGACATTTGTACGATAATGTACACGAGTGGAACAACTGGTGACCCGAAGGGTGTTTTGATTTCCAATAATAGCATTATTACTCTTGTAGCTGGAGTGAAGCGTTTGCTAGAGAGTGTGAATGAAGCGGTGATTACCTGTCCGTCTTAATATACTTTTACACCCCTTTAAGGTTCCATTCTGTTCGTTCTTTGGATCATTCCCAGAATCCTAAATTCCCATCATTCAAGTTTCCAACGTTTGGTTGGAGTTTTGTAAAGGAATCCAGGATTTCTAGGAAAGGAAAATTCCCTTCATCCATTCCATATGTAATAGGGGAAAGCTAAGGATTCCCTGGAATAGTTTCATATAGATTTTTATTTTTGCCAAAATTACCCATATTTCAAGTTTCAACTATATTTTTTCTTATTCATTATATTGAAGTAATATTCAATAATATATTGTACCAAGATAAATAATTTTAATCTATTTATTTATATTTAATTATGTATCTGCAAGTTACTAGCAAAATCCGGGGAGGAGAGTTCCACTATTATCCAAACATTTGCTAGGAATCTCAAATGCTAGGAAAAGAACTTTCTGGAAATAATCTAAAATGTCAAATCCTCTCCTAAACCTTGAACCAAACGAGCCCTAGATGTGTCTATCTATAAACGTTGGTAATGATATTCTGGCTTTTCGCATGCTCATGTCTGGAAATTTTACAGTTGCACGTGAAGGATGTATATATTTCTTACCTTCCTCTGGCACATATTTTTGATCGGGTGATTGAAGAATGTTTTATTAATCATGGGGCCTCGATAGGATTTTGGCGTGGGGTAAGGTGACTACTAATCCTCTTTTCCTCAACTGATGATTTGATATAACCATTGTTGTCCCTTTTCACTTCTTCAGGATGTCAAATTGTTGATTGAAGATGTTGGAGAGTTAAAACCTACTGTTTTTTGCGCTGTACCCCGAGTGTTGGATAGAATTTATTCAGGTATTTTCCAGGAACTTGACCTATATATTGTAGAAAATAGGCAAAAATAATATCAAGGTAGTAGTAAATAAAAACCTTTGAGAAACTTTTGCCATACTTGGAAGGAGATATCTTTTAGTTGGAGAAAGCATAATCTAGTACTGGTGCTTAACTCTTATGCACAATTGGAATTAGACGAATACATGATTTATTGAAGGATATCTGAAGGACAGAAAATATATATGTAGGAGGACTGGAGGTAATGGTTATAAAAATCATTTAAAAGGGTCTTTCTTTTACTCTGTGTACAATTCAACTGATCTCCAGTGTCTGTGTGGGCGTGCATGTGTGTGTTTCTGAAGGTAGAAAGCAAAGAGTAAAAAAGATAGCCAACTGGTAACGAGTGAATAATTGTCTTCTCTAGTTTTGATTATTCATGGGACGAGCAGAATTGGAAGATATTATTTTAAACTATAGTTGGTTGAACTAAATGAGTGCTTTTGACAATTTAAATGATCGTTACATATATACGAGTAAATTGAAAGTTGTAAAAACTACTAAGATGAATCATGCAAAATAACTGAGGCTCAAGTGCAAATATTTAGATTGCTTGTGGTAGGCAAGAAACGTACACTACGATGCACAAATCTGCCAGTGACAATTTGAGAAAATTGAGAGAAAACCTACTAATATGGATTTTTAACATGTGGAACAAAATCAATAACTACACAAAAGGAAGATTAATGTGATTAGGGAAAAGGTAAGACCAAATTTGATATAGTTTTGATTTAATTGTTTATAAGACCACATAACTTGAGGTACGGCTATTGAGCTGGGTTGAGATATCGAGGTAGGATTTATTGACAGTTTTTTTGGCATAAAGCCTTATGACATTATTGTAAATGCCCAAAAACTGCATTTATTTCAACTGTTACATGCATTTTCTGTGCACATTTTCAGGTTTGCAACAGAAAATTTCTTCTGGGAGTTTCCTGAAACAATCGGTGTTTAGATATGCACAAGCATAGTAAGTTTCTTTACTTAGCTCTAATTTCTTATGGGAACTTCTTGAGCTTCTCCATCCCAAATTCCATTCTCCTTGAGTAACATCATTTCATCCACAACATAATTGGTCAACGGTAACATAAGTACTGCTTCAAACTTACGTTCTTATGATCACATTTCTTAATAATTTATCACTTCTATCTGTCTGATTCTATGTTTGTCTGACAAGATCAGGGGTGGAGCTAGGAAATTTTTTAAAGGGGGAAAATTTACTACTAATATTAAATAAAAAATAGGGAAGAACATTTGTTACTAATATTATTTTTGTTCAACATTAGAGGGGCCAAAATCAATTCTAATAACAACTTTTTCAAATTAAAAGAGGGGGGGAAGGGGGGAGGGAAACTTAACTAATACTTAGCTGGTTGTGTCTCTGCCCCTTATATGGACATTTGAGGGTAAAAGAACAATTTCAGAACCCCCTTTAGTTGGCTGTGTCTCTGCCCCTGACTAGATCCTCAGCTTATCAGTGTACTTGTTAATTTCATCACCCTAGTTCTCTTCGGAATCTGTCAACGTTAAGAAAAAGAAATCCTCAGATGGTTCAGAATTGTAGTTCACCTGCAACTTAGATTTATCAATCTGCATGTAGGATAAGCTACTGTTTTGTGGTGTTTCCTTCTTTGACTCTGCATGTTAAAAATTATGCAGCAAATTACATAGCATGGCGAAGGGGCGCAAACATTCTGAGGCAGCTCCGCTCTGTGACAAAATTGTTTTCAATAAGGTGGGAGCTTCTGTATCCTTTTTACCTTTTCTACATTGAAATGAAATAATTTCGATGAGCATATCTCATTGATCGATCTTTCTTTCTTCCTCGCAGGTTAAGGAAGGGTTGGGGGGGAAGGTACGGCTTATCTTGTCTGGAGCAGCACCTCTTGCTGTCCACATTGAAGAATATCTTAGGGTGGTGGCATGCTGTCATGTTCTTCAAGGATATGGTATTTCTCCTTTCAAATTATTGTCTAGGAACATGTTTTTTGAAAAATAAAAATTTAGACATAATATGGTGAAGATATGTTGATCAATAAATGTATTTTATTATTGTATATATAAATATAGGAATATGTGGCAAAGATAACTTGTGATTTGAATAAATACTCCTATCCCAAATTAAAAGTCCACTATTCCTTTTTGGGATGTCCCAAGTTAAGAGTCCACTTTCGTTTTTAGAACATAATCAATGCACCAAAACTAACGAGGCAGTAATTTTTGTTATATACAATTGATTGTGATGAAATCAGTGCATTCTTAAAACATGTGAAATCAAACATGCACTTTTAGTTAAGTATGGAGGGAGTAATTGATTTCCTCTCCTAGCAAGCTCGTTTTCACATACCAGCCGATGACTCATATGTGACAGTGTGGATTTTAGGGAATGCATTATGTAAGATCGAAAGGTATATATATTATTATTTCTTGCTCTTGCCACTTCTGTGACGTTTACATAGTGGATTTTTAGTCATGTTAGACAAATTTTAAATGCCAAAGTAGCTCGACAATCCTGTCCCGCCTACAAAAGTCAATTCAATATAATTTCCATACAAGATTATCTAACAATTGGTGTCTTATGCATCCACGATCCCAAATATTGTTTTTCGCATGCGATTATTTCATCTTCTACATTCGTTTGGATTCTCAAGATCAATACGAATGACGTCAACATTATCATCCGGCAATTAAATTGTCATGTCTTGAGCATGATAATCCATATGTCATCAATTAAGTATTCTTTATTTTTTAACTTTTGCTTTAGTTGCGTATGGATTTTGCTGGTATATTAGATAATAAGAATAGTTACATATGTTTGAAAAAGAGAGAAGATACAAATGTAAAGTTAGATGATGCGTTGTCGTAATTACAGTAGAATTACTGGGTGTGATCAAATTGTGGTCAAGTTCAAAAGCCTTGAATATTTATTTTTAGTTTCTTATCCTTTCAATTAAATAACTGTTGAAAAGAGAACATTGGTAGGAAAAAATATTCTAGTAGGTCTCTCTCTCTCTCCCCCTCCCTCCCTCTCCAACTTACTTGATAATGAACAACTTTACTTTTTGATTCTTTGAATGTGATGTAGGCCTGACAGAAACCTGCGCGGGGACATTTGTTTCACTACCAAATGAGCCCAATATGTTGGGTACAGTGGGCCCCCCAGTACCCAATGTGGATGTTTGTCTAGAATCGGTTCCTGAAATGGGATATGATGCCCTTTCAAGCACACCCCGTGGAGAAATATGTGTTAAGGGGGAAACCCTATTCTCAGGGTACTACAAGCGTGAAGACCTAACAAATGAGGTCATGGTTGATGGGTGGTTCCACACAGGTCTACCTATAGCAATCTTGATATAAATTTTGAGCCACTAACTAATCCATAAAATGGTTAATCTGCTAAATTTCCTAATGAACTGCTGCATCAGGGGATATCGGCGAGTGGCAACCAAATGGAACCATGAAAATTGTTGATCGCAAGAAGAATATTTTCAAGCTTTCACAAGGAGAATATGTGGCAGTTGAAAACTTGGAGAATGTTTATGGTCTTGTTTCTCTTATTGACTCAGTATGTGCTCTCAACATTTCACTAACTAATATGTTGATTTTGACATTTCTTTTAACATTGACTAGGTTTGTTTGTAGGGAAAATATGGAATTTTTAAGTGGACTATTTGAGAACAATACTTGGCTACTTTGTAACATTTGAACTTACCTTATTTTTCATGTAGTAATGTATTGTTGTGATTTATAGTATATACTTGAAAATTATATCATAAAACAACCCTTCTGTAACTAAAAATGTAAATATATTTCTTACATACTTTGTGCAATGTGCCCTTTACTTCGACTACGCATGCACCCTGCCCTGCACCTTAGATAATTATGATTGGATCATGGAATGATTAAGGCTATTCGTTGAGAATTGGAAAACTTGACTCAATTTAAACCAAGTTGTACCATTGACATCCATCTATGGAAAGTTATGCAATCAAACACCAACGAAGATATAGACGATTCTTGGAAAAAGAAGTGCAATCAAACACACATCTAGCTTATTTCGCTTTTTTGTGCACACTTAAAATCTGCATATGATTTTGACTCTGATAAAATTCCCTTTTTCTTTCAACAGATATGGGTATATGGGAATAGCTATGAGTCTTTCCTTGTTGCTGTTGTTAACCCAAACAAGCAAGCAGTTGAAAAATGGGCTGCTGCGAATGATATTTCTGGGGATTTTGATTCTTTATGTAAAAATCCCAAAGTGAAGGAGCATATACTTGGAGAGCTAACAAAGACTGGAAAAGATAAAAAGGTTCTCTTGTTTATACTTTTTTCTCGTTCTTTTGTTATTTGATTTGAAAGCTTCTTCAAAGCCTTTTCTTATACTTAGCTAATAATACTTTCTGGCAGTTGAAAGGTTTTGAATTTGTCAAAGCCGTTCACCTTGACCCTGTGCCATTCGACATGGATCGAGACCTTCTCACCCCAACATTTAAGAAGAAAAGGCCACAGTTGCTGAAATATTACCAGGTATCTCCTTTGTTTCTCTGGAAATCTTCAAATTGTAATGGGACCCGCCCACCCACCCACAAAGTTAGTTCTAGTTGAACCATTAAATCTTAACACGCTAAGCAATTTATGCTATGATTTTTCAAACTATTAAATCTAAAGTTAAATATAAAATTCAATAGTCTTCCAGTCTTGTTAATTGGATAAGGATTGGTTTGGCAATTTGTGTAGGGCCGTGGGCTCATGTTTGCCTCCCATAGAAAACTGATCAATGCGTAACAACCCTGAAGTGTGTATCACTTATAAGGGTTTCATGTTGTGTATGGCTGGGGTTTTAGTCACTCATTAGTGACTAAACTAGGTAAGCTCGGTCCCTTAACAGAATTATCCGTGTCTATTAATTAGTGTTACTTTCATTGTTAGGCCTTCATTTTACAGTTCATGTCTTTATAATTTCGAATAATGTCATCAGGAGGGTTTGATCCCTGGATTGCTGAGCAGTTAGTGAGTTTATTTGGTCCTGAAGTCTTATTTTAGGGCTTGGTGTCAAATGCTGAAAATTGGATTTGGTGAAATCATACTAGGGATGGGGAATCTTATATTGCTGAGAATATATTAAGGGGCAGTTGTAATTCTAGAATTATCGTGAATGGAACATTCCTATTTCTTTTTTTTTAAAATGTTTTGCATGTAGACCACTAGAGAAGGATTGGAAACCCTAAAGGAAACCAGATTTATGGGGTTTTGAAAAACCTGAAACCATAACAATTAGTATCAGATGCTATGCTTCTCCATGTCTAAAAACACCGGACCTGAGACTGTGGAAGAAGTTGTAGAAATCTCAGAACAAAACAGAGTCACTAGAGCTATGGCTGATCTTCTTAAACATTAAATAGCTTAATATAGTATAACCAGTTAACCAGCGAAAGAAAATGGGAACAAAAGATGGAAGAAATGTCTAACAACCTGATAAAGGTCGCCTATGACAGATTTGAAAGGAGCAATGAGCAAAGAGGTAAAAGGAGCTTTAAGTGTTGGCGGAGATAACTCTTCTAAGAATTATTTCCCACATTTGTTTGAACCAATCCCAGAGTTTGGGTTAGAAAATGTAAGAAGTTTTTTCAATTCCATCCAATGGATGAGGAGCCAAAAGTGGTAACAAGAGAAGGGGAGGATGATGTTTGGCATCAAGACTTCCAAGAAGAAGACCATATTAGATTGTCCTGAATTTGGAGTAGAAGAGCTCAAGGCTATGATGATATGCAGAAATAGAAATCTAACTGAGGAATATTTCATTATGAGCTTCCTTACTCAAGCCATTATTTGGTTAAGTTGCAAGAAATTACCTCTGTCACCACCCAAACTAAATTTGTAGAAACCACTAACCCCACCTCCAGTTTTAAACCCAATAGCTCCTCTCAACTCACCAGAAGACTCACTTATGCGCTGGGATGAGGACCAGAAGGAGTGAAGGGCTTATGCTAGAACTGTGATGATATTTTTAAACCTGGTTACAACTGTACAAATTAAGAGTTGTATATGTTGGTAGGTAGTGAAGAACTACAAGAAGATGAAATACTAGACGAGGAAGAAATGGAGGTCTCTGTCCATGCTTTGCATGGAATGTGACTCCCAACACCATCAAGATACGGAGATCAAGAAGCAACCAGTCGCCATCTTGATTAATAGTCGCAACACCAGTCATTTCATAGACCCTTAGGTAGTTAATCACAATGGCAACATTATGCCGTATGAAACAAATTGATTAGTGATGCCATGTGTTAAAAGCTGAAATGGTTAATGCAGGTTTGGAATTTGAGGCTGGCATGAGAGTTCTTCCTTTGGGAGAATGAGACATGGTCTTGGAGGGGTGGACTGGATGAGGGAATATATCCCTATTGTTTTTTATTTAACAGTATCTTCTGGTAAGAAGGGGATGGATGTTACTTTACAAGGGAAGAAAGAAGCTACTCTACAAATTATGTCAGGGAAGGAACTCGAGAGGTTAGTGGGAAAACATACTCATGGTTTGATGGCTTTGTTCTTTGCCATATCAGCTAAGCCACATTCTCAAACCAAGGCACTAGAAATTGAGCAACAACTGTGGTCTTACCAGGATGTGTTTGCTGAACCTATAGAGTTACCTCCTAACAGCCTTGATCATCACATTCCCGTAAAAGAGAAATGTCGAGCCTACTAACCAAGGACCCTATATATATCCTTTTGTCGAAAGAACTGTCATTGAAAAACTGATTGAAGAATTTTTTAAGTTTGGAGTCTTCCAACCGACCGCAACCCTTTTGCTTTGATATTGGTGAGGAAAGGAGATGGGACTTGGAGGTTTTAAGGTGCACTGAGGGTTAGTTGTCACCAAGTCAGTCTATGAGGACCTTTAATCAACTTAAGATGGCTATGTTAACCACCGTTATAATGACATTACTAGGCTTCACCGAAACATTTGTCGGTAAGATTGATATTAGTAATTATGGAACAGGAGCCAAGAAGGAAGACAAAGTGTCTTATTTCAGCAAGGCATTGGGCCATAATTTTTAGTTAACGGCCGCGTCGTAGATATACCAAGTTATTGCTGCAAACCCCGAGCTCTAGAGCTCTAATTCAAAATTCTTTCAATTCATCCCATAAATGTAAGTATTATTTGCAGGGATACCAATTCATTATTCGTGTACATCGAAAAAGCATCAAATATTTCTGTAATTAAAGTGTGACTACTGTGATAGTGTGATGCAACAAAAATGGGCTCAAAACTATAAGGTACAATAAAGGGATGAAAAACAGAGCATCTGATGCTTTATCCAGATTTCCTGAAGCTGCAGCAAGATGCAAGTATGCAACTCTTATCTCAGAAATACAACCTCAGCGATTATAAGAGGTAGACCACATTCCCCTCCTTCAAAATGCCTTTCCTCCCTATCAAGTTATAGCTAAATAAGGACAGATGCTTGCAAACTTGCACTGTCTCCTACTGGTAAAATTCACCTTGTGTTTCATTTGTCTCAATTAAAAAAGAAATTGGCTCGGGTGGAATGCCCAGGCGGTAACTTCGTTGTATCAATTTAGAAGGACATATGTTGGTGGAACCTAATAACCTATGGCAATCCTAAAATAGTTATGCAACCCAACAAACCAGTGTTCCAAGGTTAGATCTTTTATATTTTAAGGCTAGGTGTCAAATGCTAAGGATTAGTTGTGAGTTGTGTTTTGGCTGGATTCGCTGATGTTTTAGAGAGGTGCTATGAAATCTTGTATTGCTGAGAATATATACACATAGCTGTAATTCCAGAATTATCATGAATGAAAAATTCTTTTTTCTTTCTATAAAAAGGCTCTGCGAGAAGGCTAGGAAACCAGCCAAATTTATTAAGGTTTTGAAAAACCTAAAACCATAACATGTATTTTTCATTTGGTCAAGGGGCTATATGTCTCATCTTCCCTAACTAGAGGAATTTTTTGTTGCAGAATGTAATTGACAACATGTACGAAAGTGGGAACAAGCCCGCCACCTGAGTGGATCTTCTCAAGTTAAGGCCGTGTAAGTTGCTAATAATTTATAGCATTTTTTTATTCTTCTGTTCGTGGACTTGTACATATCTTTATTGGTATGTTAGGTGAAACTCTCATGTTTAAATTTTGTTTTATCGAGCAATTTGTTCATAAAGGAGCTGTAGAAATCTACTTAGATTAATTATTTGGATTTTTTTTTTTATTTGGTCATTTGGAATTTATGGTAAGCCGGTAAAGGTGTGATTTCTTATGTTAAAGCACAACCCTTCCCCATCTTCCCTTTCTAAATGTCATTTAGCAGAATATTATTATACATGGGACATTGTGCCTTTGGAAATTCTTACTTATTTGAAATTATGATTTTAAGGAAGAGTTTGTACTAAAACGTATATATGATTACAATCGTTCATATTGATTTGACATTGCCATTCAAAGATCCCTTAAGAACAAACTGTTCAATACAATACGAACTGAAGCGGAAATGAATTTGACCGTGACAAATTACAATCTTGAATATTTTGTAGCAATGTCGTTATAGTTATAATTGTGACCAGGAGTGAATTATGTTAGCCTTTGTGTCAAATCTAAGCTAAAACCAAATTATTATGAAAAGAATTCTCCTGGACATAGTGTGTGACAGTATTTAAAACAATTCAATTGTATAATATTTGTCACAGCGTGGTGAGTTTGGTCACTGCTAACGTTATTGACAAAATGCAATAGTAGTTTGCGTAGCTAATTGTCACATATAAGAACCGTTTTAAAATGAAATTCAATCTTTAGGATAATTGTACGACGCAGGTTCTCATACTTTAGTGTAATTTCATTTTGAATCTTAAACTTCTTAATTTATACATGCATCATCTCCCCAAAATTTACAATAATCACACACAAGTTCTCGAGAAAAACCATTACTAATTCAAGTCCTTTCACTTTAAGATAATTACATGCAGATTCTCCAAAAATTCACAATAACTAAAAGATGATCGATCCTTTACAATAATTTGATGTAGGACATCAAATTTTACAATAATGACATGAAAGTTCTCAATCTTACAATAATTACACGGTTGTCCTCAAACTTTACAATAGTTAAATTCTAGTCCTTGAACTTGATGAAAACAACAGGCGTGTCCTCAAATACATGAAAATCCTAACTTAACAATAATTACTAGAATGTCACCTTTAGAATTGTTACAAGGTCCTCAAACGTGACAAAAATCACGTATCCTAGATCTTAACAATGATTATATCAAGTTGTCATACTTTATGATAATTAGATGCAAGTCCACGATTGTTACAAGAACTACATTCGAGTCCTCAAAATTTACAAAAACAACATGCATGTCCTTAAACTCTACCATCATAACATGGAATACCTCAAACTTGATTATAATTATATGAAGGTCCTCAAACTTGACAATAATTAAACAACGACCCTCTAGCTTTACAATAATTACTTGCAACTTTTACAATAATGAGCATAGTTCTTTACACTTTGCAAAACTACATTATGGTCATTAAGATTTTTCAATTTAAATACATGATCTCAAAATTTAGGATAACAACTGCAACATTACTACAACATTCATGTCATAATGCTTTACACAAGTATATACTCAAAGGCGGAGTCAGGAACTTTTTTCAGGTGGGACCAAATTAATAACATTACAAGAATTTTTTGCATATTATAATAAGGCCAAAATCAAAATATTATATTAAAATACTTAACTTCTTATACATCAAAAATCACAATGACATATTTAGTTACAATATTCTCTTTCGAGATTTCAAATTTTAAAAATACTAAATGATATATTTATTGTCGATAACGTCAAAGACATCTTTCTCGATATATATTACCAAGCAATCATTTATGAAGTCATCTCACAACTGATTCCGAGTGGAATCAACATTCGAAGTAGAACTCGAACCAACATTTCGAGAAGTGGAACTTACTCCTACTTTACTAAAATACTTCTCCATTCTATTTTTGAAAAGTGAAAAATGATATACTAAAATTAATTATACATGTAAAAATATCTTTATCAACTCAATTCAACCTATTATATAAAATTCAATTTTTTTCAAGCCAATATTGAATTAACATCAATAACCAATAAACAAATAACAATCTGATAAGTAAATCAACCTCAATAACAAAATTTAATATCAATATTTAACAATTTAATAAGCAAATCAACATTAATAAATAATAACCAACAAACAAATATATTAATAAACAAATAAATCTCAATAACCAACAAACAACTATATTAATCAATATTATCAAAAAACAAATAAGTCAAAATTCAAAAAAATACCTAAATCTTAATATTCAAAATAATAATTAAAAAAAATTGTATAAGAAGAAATCTAACCTAGAAGCAAAGCTACAGAAGAAGAAAAAGGAAGAGAGCTGTGAAATAGCGCGCAAAAAGCAGAGCTGCTAGCGCTTCAAAAGGAAAAAGAATAGGAAAAATGAAACCATTGAGCTGCGGCACCGAAATGGAGAAATAAAGAAATGAAATACTACACTACCAATACTTTAGTTAACATATTCTTTAATTATGAAATCTATCATGTACTATTAATGCATGTTGCACAACACCCCCTCGCCACTATCAAGTTTGCTAATTACTCGTGCCCCATGACTTTTCACACTATTCTAAAAAAATCCAAATGCTCAAATTTTTTTTAAAAAAATCTATGTGGGGCCATTCCCCCCTGTCCCTATATCCACCCGCCCCTGTACATACTGATCCTATAACTTTACAAAATAACATTTTGGTCCTCAAATTTTAACAAATTATTTATTGCTCAGTTATTACTGGTTTTCAGAAATATGAAAAATTATTAGTCGCAAAGGAGTTAAGACTTTGGCCTCAAACCTTACAAATTATGTACCAACTCTAATAACTTTACATAGTTAAATGTTATACCTAAAATTATGCAAATATGTAGTGGAGGTATGGGTGTTGTGGCGAACCTGAAAATTGAACGACCGAACTGTACCGAATCGAAACAAAATCACCAAACTAAAACCAAATATGTTTGGTTTAGGTGTGGGCATGCCAGTGTAAAACCGAACCAAATCAAACTGAATCGTTACATATATGACTAAAATATAATATTATTACACTATCAATTTTTTATATTTTTAAAATTTACAAATTTTAATGAGATCCCATGTATTTAAGTTATTATGAATATTTGAACTATATTATGGGGTCATTTGGGTTTTGGGGTCCATTATTCTTGTTGACCGTGAAGGTCTTAATCTTATTTTGATAATAACAATAAATCAATCATGTGTAATCTAACATGTTCTTGATATAAGATTATAGATTTCTTATTTGGAAAATCAAGAATAGCATGATTGCTCAAAGGAAGTTTGACAAGGATCATTCAATCAATATCCGATCAAGTCAACGAAGCATTGGACTAAAACCGATCTATCCGAATCAAGATCATTCTTCTACAAGCGTTCGACAAGACAAGAAGATCAATCTCATCACTCACAAGCTAGCAATGCAAATTCATGAAGCACAAAGATCAAGAATCATATGCAAAAGCTTCAAGGGAAAACCTTCAAGTGAAGAATCAATTTGAAGAAACAAATCGAAGCATTCGAAGACTCATCTATTCGGTAATTGAGTGTTTGCTTAGGATTAATGTAAAGTTTCTTAATTGATTGATAATATAGCTCAAACATGAACTTGCATCATATTAGATTGATCAAAACCAAGTTTGAATCAAAATCATTTCAAAACATTTCTTATTAACACCTATGAATATTTTGAAAAAAACTTTTTGGGAGTCTTAGAAACTTATTTGAAAAATAAAAGATTTTGGAACAACAAAAATGTTTATTTTTCAATAGTTTTGACTCGGTTTGTTGGAGGCCCCATCCGATAAGCAGAGGTTAGATAACACATTATAGTACTTACATACAAAATTTCATCAAGTCCAACGGCTGGACATGAGATATGATCAAAACAAATCGGGAAAAATAATCTTCTAAACAGACCAGCAGAGGGCATATCGACTGATGGGCTTTGCTCAGTCGAATGGTCAATTAAGGAGCCTTCTCAGTCGACCAGCCGTTGGATTTCAAATTTTTGTACAAAACTTTCAAAAAGATAACTTTTGGGACTGCTCCAACCATTTTACACACCTTGAATATCTCACAACTTCAACTTCACAATAAATTCAATTATTATCATAAAATTCAGTATAAATATATGGTTATTGTAAATTGGTGTGAATCACCAACAATTATATTTCATTGTGAGAGGTAAATCATAGGAAAAACAAGAAATTGTAGTTTTTGTGAAAGGTAAATTTCACAAAAGAGAGTTTGAAAAAAAATGGATGAGACAACAACACTTGGAAAAAGTGATAAATGGGGAACCAAATAAACCAAAACCGTGCCTATTAGAATGATTGTATTTAAGTATATTTTCTCTTATGCTTGAATGCCCTTGGTTAAGTATAGTTTTTAAATTCCGCCCATGCTCTATAATTAGAGGTTCATAGTTTTTATTTTATGGGCTAATTTTGATAAAAATGTCAATAGTTACATAAAATAAGTACATATTTTGCCCCTTATTATTAACACCTTTTTACATATGAAAAATAAAAGAAAGAAACTAGAAAAAAAATTATTCAACCAGTCAAAGATGTTAAAATGCTGGAATGAAATATGAGGGAAAAAGTGATAAATGCGTGGTTCGATGAAGTGGGTAGAAGATGCAACTGGAATAGAGTCCAGGTCATCATTAACTACTGATTAAAGATGCTTTCAGTGTGGACAAACTGATCATTCGGTTAATGATAAATGTCTTGATGTTAACATAAGTTTAAAATGCTTTCATTGCCACAAGTAATAATATCCAAATCAATCAAAGAAATATTACCATTAGCAATACTTAGCAAGAAATGTGGTGATTTGAACATAGCAGTACCAATACTTAGTAGTAATAGCAATAGCAAGTAAAAAAAAGAGTTATAGTAGATCAAACTTGAATCATCAAATTCTAGGTGGTGGTCTGAACATAGCAGGCGGTTTAAATATCTTTTTCCTCTTATTTTTTTTTCTTCGCCTTTCCTCTTAGTCCCCAAATTTGTTTTAGGCATTAGTAGCACTAGAACCAATAATTATGGTCCTTCCCCAAGTAATATGCATATGTACAACAAACAATCAACAACAAAAACCCTATATTCAAACAGCAAACAAAAGCCTTAATATATAATAATAAAATATATAATATTGAAAAGTTTGGTGATTTATACAAAACCAAAAAACCCTAAAATCAGCCCTAAACAAAACATGGTTTCAAAACACAATAATCCATAAATAATATACTTGTATCTAGAACTTTTTTCTTCGTCCTCATCGTAGAAGCCCTAATTTTAGTTGATGTTACTTGTTCTTTGTTGTTGTCTCCTTTTCTCACTCTATTTACCTATTTGATTTTGATCATAAATAATTTTACCTTTGGGATCCATTGTGCTGTTTACAACAAGAAGGGGTAACATAGGAAGTTCATACGTTATTTTTCATTGACTATCGAAATTTTGCCTTTGACTGATAGTTCTGTCAAAATTGGACTCTCAAAACCCAATAAATGAAAACTGTGGACCTTTAAGATCTAAAACTATGGATTTCAAAACCGAAATGACCCTATATTATAATTGTAATAGTTAATGCTTTTCCTGTCCAAAATAAGTAGGAGTAAATATAAAATTATTATTTTTCTAATCAAAATTAGTGTTATCTTACAATTTGATTTTTTTTCTTTCTAAAACATATATATATAGTGCAGATCTCATATGCACCACTGCGTAAGCACTGGTGCCCGTGCACGAAAATCCAAGCTTTCAAACGTTTTCTCTTTTCTTCTGCAGACTGATGCAATTTTCGAGAACAAGCATCAAATTAATTTTCTTTTTCTCAGTCAAAAAAATTTGTATCTCTCTCAAATATACAACCCAGCACAAACACTATTTCTCTCTCTTTAACAACCGAGCAAAACACCATTTTTCCCTACCCCCTACGATTCCAAACAAGGATTTTCATGGGGGAACAATTGGCAAAAGGTTTCTTATTCTTGGATGAAGAACACCCATCAATTTCTCTCTTTAAAACCGTCCCCCTCTCTAAAATTCACGCCAGCAATCTGCAATTCTTCCACCATCAAGCTCGGCATCAACCTATAAATTGTAAGTGGGTCGTTCCTCTTTAAACATCAATTCAAATAACCTTTATGCCTCCCTAACATCACCCTTGTTACAACACGCTGTTATAACCGGATTCCATGAAAAGTTGTCCTTCTCATCCATGTTCTAAAAAAACCTCCTTACAGAACCTAGCATCCCACATTTAGAATACGCACCCAAGACCAAATAGCTAACACGAATTTCATGATTCATTCCAAACGAATCACCATTGAATGAATCAACTTGCAGGCTTCAACATCCCCACAAGCCATTAAAATATTAGGAAGCAAAAAATTATCAGGAACAACCCCATCCTCCATCATAGAAAAGAAAAGGTCCACAACCTCCCTCCATCACTCGTCTCTCGAACAAGCACTAACCATAGCTGACCAAGTAAACAAGTTTCTCTCAGGGATTTCATCAAACACCTTACGTGCATCCTCTAAAGACCCACATTTAGCATACATACTAACCAATTTAGTCTTAATCAAATTTGAAGTAAACCGGCAAAAGTGTTAGGTTTTACCTTGAACCCATATTGAGCAATGGAGTCAAGAACAACAATGGCCTCATTGAGGCGGTGTTTGTTGCAGAGGTAGTTTAAATGGGTGTCTGTGATTCTTGAATTTGTTTTAGGATAATTGAAGGTGGATATTGCTGAAATTGACCGAGAGTTTGTAGTATTTTGGTAAAAATTCAGCAAGTAATGCCGAGCTTGATGATGGCGTGAATTTTAGGTAGAGAGAAATGGTGTTTTGCTCAGTTATTAGAAAGAGGGAAATAGTGTTTGTGCTGGGTTGTATATTTGAGAGAGAGAGAGATACAAATTGTTTTGACCGAGAAAAAAGGAAAATTAATTTGATGCTTGTTCTCGAAAATTGCGTCAATCTACAAAAGAAAAGAGAAAACGTTTGAAAGCTTACTGGTGCGTATGGTGCGTATGAGATCTGCACTCTATATATATATATAGAGCAAATAAAACTGAACCAAACTAAAACATCCCTAAATGGAGGCCCATCTTTAAAAAATCGCCATCCTGGTCTTCAAAAGTTTATGTAAATGCCTCTTAAGCCTACTGGTTTTGGACCTGCAACTTCACGTAATCACGTTGTATGACCTTGATCAATTTAGTGTTACAGGTAGCCCTCAAAACAATACGTAATTACATATATGTCCGAAAACTTTACCTTGCTTAAAAGCTCTACCTTCCTCGTATGTGTTCCATTTTTATTAATTAATGTACATCCAGGTCTTAATTTTTTTATTTAATCGTATCTTGGGCCTCCATCTTACATAGCTTGGTTTTAGACCTCCAACGTCACATGATCACGTTCCTATGTAAATGACAGAGGCCAAGCCGAAACATATGATAAATTAAACCAATAATGTATACAGGAGATCAGGTGCGCACTAGTGCGTAGGCACCGATCCCTATTTATCCACACAGCTCGCTTGCTTAAAACTTGCATGAAAAAAAAAAAGTCAAATCCTCCATTTGCAAAAACACGCTCTCAGCTTCTCTCTCTCAACAACACAAACGTTGGATCATCACTTCCCCCTACTCAACGAAGACCACCAACTTCGCTGGTGATATCAAAAAAACAAATTTGGATATTTGTTTGCGCCATTGATATAAAACAGTTATTAAAACACCAAATTCCTAGCAAAAAAAAAATTTAACAAATTCGAAATCCTAAATTTTTAATTACAAAAAATAAGAGAGAAGAGACCCACTTACGGGTTGATGATGCTTCTGTTGATATCGCCGTCAAAATTGGTGGTCTTCATTGAGTGCGAGGGGGAAAGTGACCATCCAACGTCTATGTTGTTGAGAGAGAGACGAGAGAAGCTGAGAGTGTGTTTTTGCAAATAGTGGACTTTCCTTTTTTCTGTTTTTTCCGTTTAAAAAAAAAATTAAGCAAGCGGGCTATTTGGATACAAGGGACTGTTGGATTTTGAAACAAGAACAGGGGCTGATGTGTACACACCAGTGCACACCTGATCGCCTCTATATATATATGTATATCAATATACATTATATTATATATATATATAAATAAGACAGAATTAAAGAAAGCAACAAATTTTAACTAATGAAAAAAAAATTTCGAGAACTCTATGTTCAAGTACAAAATTTACTGGTATAAATACGTAACCCTGGATCTTACACAACTAAACATGAAACCTCAACATAGAGAGACCTGTGATCTTACACAACCAAGCATGAAACCTTAAGTTTGGGGTTATACTTTTGCACAAGCCAATATAGCTAGCTTTTGCCAGAGCAATGGATTAAACTTGAGCATAATGTACAACTTCATGTACATTGCTCAGCCAGTAGCACCATCTCAGCTTTAGCAAAAGCATTTCTCTAAATTAATAGTCTTTTTGCAAAGGAATAACTAATATTACAGTGAATATTAAATTAAAATACATACAATGACAAAACCCACAAAGTTCTTTCCACCATTTCATTTGCTACTTAGGTATCTGAGGATCCCCTCTACCCCGGGGACGAATAAAGGGTACAGAAGAAGAAAACTGTAATGCTAGTAGTTCTTCTCTGTCATACTTCAATCTTTCATCTGCTTCAAAACCATCAAAATCTGAATTAGACAGTCCTAAATGATGCAGCTTCTACCCAAAAAAAAATCGTGAGAAACAAAGACTTTCAAATTGTTCAATGCATCAGAATTAGATTGTGATTCTCACAGTTAGTATTTAGCCCTTAATTTGAGACGGAAGGAGGATTACTTTATTGCAAACAAAACCCCCAACATCCAATTTTGTTGAGATATTTCAAATCCTCGAGCCAAGTATTTCCTTCATAGACAAACTCTCCCCTCCGTCTCAAATTAATAGTCTCGCTTTCCTTTTTGTACGACTCAATATTGATAGTCCCCCTTTTCCTTTTTGGAACATAATCAATGTACCAAATTTTACAATAGAAAACAAGTTGTATTCTTGACCATTGATTAGGTTGAAATAAGTGTTTTTAAAAAGTATGTAAAAGGGGACTATCAATTAAGGAAGTAAAAAGTTGGGAAAGTTCATACCTACAATAAAATGTTTACTCTGATTCTGTTTCCTTTGTGAATTTGCTGAAGTAACTCGCGTTGGAGATGAATATTTCGACCCGTCTTGATCAGATTTGAGGGAACTAACAAGTTCATGCTTCACTTCAATTTGAGGATGCTTGTGACAAAAAGACGAGAGAATGTCTTCCGTTATGAGCCAACAACCCCTCAGATCCAGCACTTCAAGAGTCGGTGGAGGATTTAAAGAATCCAGGCCACCATTAGTCAACACGGCATCTTGAATGCTGAGGACAATCAGCTTTCGGATGGATGACAGGCGATACAAAGACTCATCCGTAAGGAAACCATTTCTGAGAGAGAGATAGCCCAGTGCTTGGAAGTTCGGTAGAGGCTCGAGTGCTGCATCCGAAACTTTGGTCTCCTCCATATCCAACCTTTCTAAGTAACTGAGGTTTTGCAATGCAGTCAGTGACGAGATCAAGTCTTTCCTGTCACCTATTTGTTGAATCAAACCTGCACTCCAACCAACAGTTCGGATTCACTTTCTCTGCCATTTTGTAAATTCTCTCAAAGACATCCCCTAAGCTCAAAATAGGACTCCCACCCATAAGACTCTAAACTACTCTCTCCTTCCTCTCAACTTTCTCGTACACCTTATGGATTCTCCTTTTAGAAAGATTCACTTAATACAGACACAATACAAAATAAAAGATATATGCATATATGCTATTTCCGCTGATGATAGAGGTCTTGATTATAATATATGCATATACTGCAAGAGTGTATAACATACATACATACATATACCTAAATAATATCAAGTTTGTTTAACTGTCATATCTTTTTATCTATACAAGTACAAACAATTTGCTGTAAACGAATTTCAAAAAATATTATAGACATGTAAATATGTGTAGTGCTTAAGACACGGGTCACCGCTACTTAAATATATTATGTTAGAAACCATCCTGTAGTTATTTATTAAAGGTGTAATCCCATCAACCTTCTTTGCTTCTTTATTAACAAGTCTCTTAACTCTACTGCTCTCAAATATTTTAGTACATAATTAAACTGAAGGTGTAACTTTTTCACCATCAATGAGACAAAAAAAAAATTTGCAAACACTCCCACTAAATGGCTGCAACCCCACATTTTAGGCACAATTGTACAATGACATCAGAAAATCAAGAAGTTAGAAGATTGCAACAACAAACACACAAAACGCACAGAAAAAAGGTACCTCTAACATTTGTGCTGCTTAAGTTGATAACTTTAAGCGAAGGCATCATGCCGATATATGACATGGCAAGATCATCAATCCGCGTGGATGATAATAATAAAGTTTCAAGATTAGGAACATGTCCAGCTAAAATCCCAACTCCAACAGAGCTCACCCTTGTATTGTTCAGATTTAAGAACCTCAAATTGGCTCCAATGAATGCAATCATTTCAACTGAATCATCTTCCACAGAAGTACCACTGATATCCAGATGTGCCATCGCATTCATATTAGGCAAAAATCCTAATCTGTTAATTGAAGAGTTGGATACGTCCAAGAAATAGAGGAAATTGGTATTAACATGTAAAAAGGCTTGAGAAATATCTATGAATGAAGCTCCGGCCATAATAAGCTTTGAAAGACAAGCTTTATTGCCGAGTCCTTCAAATAAAGAATGTATGGTGCAATTACTCATGTTTAGGAAGGTGAGGGAGGGCAAATTCGGTACTTTAGTGACCTTGGTCAAAGCTAGATTCAGGAAGGTCAACTTGGAGAACTTTTGAAGGACAGCAGCTCCTTTGTTGGATATTTCACTCCCCCAAAGATCAAGATATCGTAATTTCCTGAGAACCTACAAATGTTACAAAGTATGACAGTTCATTACGGATGTGCTTGATTCATATCTTTTCCTTGAAAATTGTGCAAAATTTTACATTTTCCAGCTTCGGTGGTGTTCGATTGCATTAATTTACCAGTGAATCAAGTACCAAGCTACAACTTGTTTTAGCATAATCTTTTTCCTTTTACAAGGCACAAAAAAATTCTGGTAATTCAACAAAAATGCCCTAAAATATGTAAAGAGTTAGAGAAGGTAGATACACCACCTTAAACAGGAAAAAAAGAGGCAGAACACCAGTATTCAGTCCTGTCAACTCTCCCACAAGACATTCTTTTGACACCAAACACCACCTATGTTACTATTCAAGTCTACAAATAAGTAAAATACATACACAAATACACATATTTGTCTATACAGGTTAAGGATGAAAGATAGAAATGCCTAGTTAAGCTTCAACTTAATGTCATATTTCAAACTTCAAAAAGTAGAAAGAGATTTGAAAACTCAAATGAAGCAAGCTATTGAAAATATGTACAAGAGAATATATATATATATATACCTGGAGAGAACCAAGAGCCTGATCATTGATATGTAAACCTCCCAAGTCCAACATAGATAAGTTTGTAAGTGACGAAAGCAGTGTAACCCCATTAGCAGTTACGCCTGTTTCAGAAATGCATAATTTCTTCAAAGTTTGAATGGACAAAAGGTGCTTGATGCCAGCATCAGTAACCTTAGAGCATCTAGAAAGGTCCACCACTTTTAAACTAGTCATACCTGCAATCAACAATTAATCATGCAGCTGTACAAAATCATTTCAAAACTCAGCAATTACATAAGAACAAAAACTATAATCCAGTCTCCATGCAGGCTGTGTGTGTGTATACTCAGAAAACACACATAAATGTTGGTTGGAAGCACTGAAATCAATTTGAACATCCTACTTCATACATGACTCAGTTCCATTGCTTCAAACCTTCCTTGTAGAGTGGGGTGTGTTTTGATCAAGAACTTAAACATAAAAGGCACATTTTTCCTTGTGCATAAGTGTCTACGCTTCCAGTAAAATCTGAAGAAAAAATCACGTATGTGATCTATCAACGCAATTTACCATTGATGGACAATGCACCATATGTATTGAGTCAGCCTACAAGAAAGGTCATAGGACCATCAACGAGATTGAGTTTAGAAATGCAACATCATGCTTGGGAATATAAAATATACCAGCTTGATGCAAACATAATATAATATTACCGCGTTCTAACATAATATAATATTTTCTTATAAAAATATTGCATTAAATAGTACCAAATAAAACAATGTACATATGCACCACAGAAAAGAAACTGTACAAGGCTATAATGTTAACCCAAACTTTTTGTTTCATTTTTGCCTTTTTGCCGTAGTTTTCAAGGGAGGAAAGTTATTTACTTAGATATATTTTTTGGCTAATATAATATAATTGTATTAAAAAAAATGGTGCTTTAGCGATGTTTTTTCGTTGTTAAAAACATCTCCCCGAATGTTTTAGCAACGAAAAACGTCGCTAAAGGTTGGTCTGCACTAGAAATGGCCTGGGCAAACCAAGAAGAACCCATTAACTTAATGGATTGGGCTAGATTGGATTTTTTATTGGTGGGTAGGGCGGGCCTAGCGGGTTGGGTTGAAATTTGCCACTTATGCTTTGGATTTCTCATCTAAATCACATGTTAGTATCATTATAAGTCAAAAATTATAAAGCTTCACAATTTTGGATAAGAACTTTTTAGAAATAATATATAGAGAAAGCCGAGTTAATGTTTTATGTAACAAAGAAGTGTGAAAAATGAGTTATGCCCTAATAATCCTTAACCATTGACAGTATACAAATGATTGTTAAAATAGAAGTGCACATGGAAAAAGAAAAAAATACAAATGTGGTAAGAAAGATGATTGGTTGATGAATGCTATTAGCCAAAGGTCAGAAAAAAATTCGAGAACAAAGCTCGTCTGAAAGGGATACAAAGAGTGCATACCTGCAAGTGGCCAAAGGGCGGAATTATTGATCTTGTGGCAATCAGCAACATTCAAAGAGTGCAAGTACCGAAAGGAACCTATGTACGCCAACCATTCCGCATCCACAGAGCTCTCAGCTTTCAGATCAATCTCCTCTATGCTATATTTAAAAACTCTACAGGAGCAGATATATTTTTAGGCTTCTAGGTGGTTTAAGAATATAATGATGGAATTTAGAACTCAAATAACGTCAGTCCAGCACTCCATATATATCAGAACTCAGAAGAGCGTATGACTGCGACTAGTACAAATATTATCATTATTTAGGGAATGGACTATTCGTTGCTGGTTCTTGTAGATTATAGTGCAATACAATAACAGAGTTATTCTATACCTGGAGACATTCATTAACTTGTCACCTTGAGCACAAAGAGGGGATGGATCTATCTTAAGAAAATTATGTCAAACAAAAAGCTCTGCTTTAATTTATGTTAATTGCCTTTGCTTGTCTCTTAAATTCATGTATTATACTGTTTTTATTTTAGTTTCAGGTTTCAGAAATAAATAAGAATAAACAAAATTAACATAGATACATCTTCGCACACTGAATTCGCATGCCATTCTAGAAATTCTCACCTACAACCTTCAGCAAATGACATCGCACTTTTCAATATTACCTCAAAATCATCTCCGCTTGCATGTAAATTGCATCGATATCTATAGCTAATGCATATATGTGAAGAATTATGAGGAAACTAGAATCAAGCTGTTTGGTACAACTGTGCAAGTGATTGATCATAATCTTGGTACATTCATATGATCTCGCTACAGTAAAATTAGCATCAAATTAGCGCACAACAACCTCTTAGCTCCAATTTTCAGTAAATAAATCGCAACTTTTTCCACAAAATTGCAATCGATCACATTCATTTTCATAAACAACTTATATATGTCAAAAGAATTATGAGGAAATGAAAACACAGCAGACTATAACTGATTGAAAAAGCTCCACATCGTACTTTTTGATATTAACCTCAAAAAAATCTCCATCGCACATAAATTGCATCGATATCTATAGATAATACATACATATATATAAAGAAGTATGAGGAAATGACAAACCTAGCTGTTGAGTGCAAGTGATTGATCATAAACTTCATACATTCAAATGATTTCGCTACATCAAATATTAGCATGCAATTACCACAAAACAAAATCTCAGCTCCAATTTTCACGTCAATTTCACAAATAACACATCTATGTGAATATTGAAAAGATTTATGGGAAATAAAAACACAGCTGGGAGTATAAAGCGGTGGACTTACTCGAGCAAGGATGGATAAAGGAGGCGGCGGTGGAGGAGGCGGCAAAGGAGAGCCTCGGCGAGCTGAGACGGCAAACGCTCGATAGTCCGGCGCTGTCTCCGCCACGTCTCGACGGCGTCTCTGCTCTGAGTCGCCGCTTCGATGCATAGAAGTACCAAATTGCTCTCCAATTCGATCATCGCGCCTTTGCCTTCGATCGCCATTGTTATACACAATCGAAGGTTGATGGATCTTCTTCTACTCTGTTCAATCTCCGATCTGCAAAAGGGTGAGTTCGTTTTTCAGAGGTTTGATTGCTTGGGCTCCAAATTGGATACGTCACGTGTTAGAAAGTTCCAATTAAGGGAAAAATGTGTAAAGTCCCTTATTTCTTTTCACTTTTACTAATTTTAATTTATAAAAATTGACCAACTGTTGGACATTAAATATTTAATTGAATAAGAATTTTTATGAATTTTTAAAGTTCTGGGTATTAAATGAGATTTTAAAAAGTCTTTAAAATCATGATTTTCAATTGATTTAAGAGATGTATTCAATTAAGATTTTCAAAATTCATCTAAATCTTATGATCAAAACTCTAAACTTAGTAGAATTTTAATTATGGTGAATTTTGGTGAATTGTAAAGCATTTTTTATACGTAAAAATCCATCTTGAAATCACTACAATTAGATCACTTTTCAATGATTAAAATTATTCTCTTTTAAGTTAGCCTAATTTTAGGATATAAAATAAGACCACCAATCAAGTTTAAAGACTACTATGTACAAATTGAAGCTTGTAAGGGAATAAATAAATGAATTACAACCAAAGTTATACCGATCATTTTCCCTTCCTCTCCTCGTGAGAGTTTCTCTCTCTAGGATATCTAGGGTGTTCCTCTAGGGTTTTCCTTTAGCCATGGACTCTCCAACCTTTCACCACCTCTGCAACGCCTCTCTTCTTCCTCGATTCACTGCAAAACTTTCATAACCCTTTCGATTGAGCTTCCCCATATGTCACTAAAGCCGCCACCAATAGATGGTTTGTTTTTTTTCCTTTAAAACCCTTCATCCTACCACCGCAAAGCTGCTTTTACCATGCTCTAGCTCAAGTTATGTCTCGAGTTCTTTAAGGAGTGGTCTACTAATATGTTCTTCGTTCCGATGGCTTAATCCAAATCACCTTTTTATGTATATCAAGTTAGGAGCTGGTCTTGTACCATATCTTCTTCGAAAGGAATACTTCAATTTACTTCATATTTGAATTGTGTTTGTTTCTTCGGCGGTTTTAAAGCTTCCTTAACAATTGATGCTACTTTTAAAGCTATTGATGCTTTATATTCCTCTATTTTGTCAAAAGATCCCATCCTAGTATTGGTTTCTTCACGAAAAATGTGTTCTCAAAGTTTCCTCTATTAACTTTTGATTTCGAGATTCTTCCTTTTATCTCATGTTTATTTTTTTTCCATATCTTTTAGATTGGGTTATCTATTTTGTTTTTACTTGTGTTTTGTTTTGTTCTTCATGATCTTGTTCAATGTTGATGATGGTGATGTTGGTTGTTAGGGCTTTTGCCTTTTGTTAGTGATTAAAAAAAGGGAATAAATAAATGAGATTTTTATGAAAATTTAGTGAAGTTGATCTCTAACGATTAGTAAATGATTTTCACCAAATTTTATTAAAAAATTCAATCAAAAAGTGGGTTAACTAAAAAGTTGATATAGATGCTCATTTCTAAACATATATTGTTTATATATACTTATATAGATATACCATATAGTGGGTAATGAACTTAAGTAATTTTTTGGTCTGCAAATGCGGATAAACTATTTTGAGGAGATAAACAGATTAATTTTTTGATGAAAATTAGTGAAGATGATCTCCATGATTAATAGATCATCTCTACAAAATTTTATTGAAAAATTCAATTGGGGAGTCAACTAGCTAACATCTAAAATTATAACGGCTAGAAATGTGTATAATATATCAATTTCTTAATTAACCCACTTTTTCAAATGATTTTTTTAATGAAAAACTTGGTGAAGATGTCACCAAGTTTTATCAAAATATTCATTTGTTTATGTTCTTAAAATGGTTTGTCCGCATTTGAGGATCAAAAAATTGGCCATCTTTTAAAATCATTCATCGGCATATAATTAGTCTAGAAAGAGATATTCATTCACTTTAACAAAAAGAATGGATGACTATTTAGAGAGGTAAATGGGTGAATTTTTTATGAAATTTTGTAAAGACGATTCGGGAATTTTTCACATAAAGTAATGGTATTTATGATTTAGTGGTTTTTTTTCTCAGGTTCAAACCATGGGGGAGTGGGAAGAAATGAAGATGCCAAATGAAATTTTACCACCTGACTAGCCCACCAGATACACAACTTATTTTAAGTTTTATACAAACATTAATGATTATACAACTATCATAAAAAAGAGTTAATAAAAAAATTACCATAACAACCGGTGACTATATGGATACAACATATTCTAAGACCTAACACCTGCAATACCCCGTACTTTAAATTTGTTTAAATTGAATTATTTTAGCTTATTTATACTCATGTGAGTGATCGTTTGGTGATTCGGGTGGTCCGAATCGATTTCGGATAGTAAATAAGAAGTTTTGGTTCTTCGCGATTCGTTAATTCTAGCAAACTTTGAGCTATCGTAATTTATTCAATCTTTATCCTATTAAGATTCCCTCCGCAATGGTGTCTAGGTTTCATACCATTCTACAACTTTTGTGTTTTGGCCAAAATCCAATTCACACTCCTCGTGGGTCAAAACAGGGTGCAAAGTAGGCCCATTGCAAAATCCTGGTCATTCGGTAGCGCTTCGGCAGAGCGCTGTCTTCGATGAAGCTCTGGGAAAAATCTATCTAGAATTTAGGAAAATTTTCTCTCAGAAAGTTATAGAGCTTTGAAATACCTTTCCGTGGACATAAAGATCACCTCAATCAAAATTCCGAGTGAAAAGTTATCACCAAAATAAAAACAGTGGTACAAAGCCCAAAATTTATAACGCGGACCTGTATGGCGTTTTTGGCATACCGGTCCGGCACCAAATTTTTGGAAAATTTGTGCTCTACGGACAGGTATTCGGTATTTGGCATATCGGTCCGCCAGTTAACTACTCCTACCGACTTAAGCACGTTTTTAAGCTATTTTTTGCAATTTTTCATCCAAACTTCGTGCCAAACATTTCCACACTCCTCTAGAAAGTTCTAGAGGGTTCTAGAGAGAGAAAGAGGAAGATTTCTACACATCTATCCGTCCAAATCGAGGATTCAAACTTGATATCATCCAAAACCACCTCTAAGGTACTATTCATCATCTTCTACCTTGATTTTCTTCTATAAAAGCTCAAGCGTGAGCTTTGGCTACTTGGGTTAGGTTTATACATCATTGATTCAAGAATTTTGCTATGCTAGGAACGTGTTGACACGAGAGCTTGAGTATTTCACCGAACGGGGCTTCGGTTTACATCTTTCTTCTTTCTTTTGGTCTACAAACTTGAGGTAGGGGTTATATCTTTTCAAAACTCGATATTATGATTTTATTTATCAAAATATGAATGATTATATACATATATGTTTGATATGAAGCACATACTGCTTTGTTATTAATTATACTCAGATGATATATACATGTATGCTTACTATAAAAACCATGATTAGTTGATATTCATAAATCATGCATGATTAAGCTATGATTCAATGATACGAAGCGATATATGCCAAATAAACTCGATTCTCACGTAGTATTTGATCTCTACGGGATGTCCCTCAGGTGTATATGTGTTTAATTGATATGATTGAATTAGTAAATGGTTTTAGTATGCATCAATGGACAAGTATGAGGTTCGATAAGGTTTATATGGCATATGTTATTTCTAGCTTGCATTTAAAGCATGTTGTGCATGTTTGCATCATTATTGTGTCAACCCGGTATCTCGAGGATATCTTGGCAAGTTCGGAGCCTTCTTATGACATATGGTGTGAAAAATATCTCTTGGGAGAACTATATCTTGTATCCATGTTATGGATGGCTTTCCATGCTTTTGAGGCATTCTTGAATGTGTGATTATCTCTCTTCAGGAGTTCTTATTTCTTATGGGGATATATTCTCGGCTATGTTGTATGGTAGGATGTTGTCCATAGTTATCAGTATCTATGTTTGGGCCTTCCGTTGATGAAGGGGAATAATTGTGGTTAGCATTTACTGATATGAAAAATAGGCAGGGCCTGGTGCCCTTGAGTTAAAAAGCCCTAAACCTCCAGGGGGTCAGCAAATCGTCGACTGTCTAGAGCCAGCTGTGAGCAGTCCAGAAATCTAGACAATGGCAAAGCACTAATATTCTGGTTGACATGAAAATGAGCTGTTGACTAAATATGGTGAACTGTGGTCCAAATTGTTATTATCTATTGATATTCACCCGAGACGGAGATGCCATATTATGATCTCGATCTTATGTCTCTTGAGGACGGTCAGGCCCATGTTATGAATGCTCATGGATTGATCTTCTAGCGGGGCGGTCAAGCCCACGGTTATTGTTACAGTTCTAATTCCTGATAAGGACCGGCTATGGTCTTGGACAGGCAGACTCATATCATTTGCTATCTCGGCTCACCCATATTCTGGTGATTCGACGTAACGGTTAACACAACGGAGGTAACCTGCATAAACATGAGCATGCATGGTTTTGTAAAATTATGATAAGTTACAAATCATGTTTGAATTGTATTATGAAAAGGTTTACTTTGTTTAAAGTAACGAATCAATAAATGTTTTCAAAGTCGTTCCCTTTTACTCCCCCTGCTGGGCGACATGTTGATCACCCCGTTTTTCTAAAACTATATAGGTATTCAGGAGTCCAAAGAAGGCATGGACGCAACGGGATCGGGGACGTGTTAGTAGCTCTGATATGAACTCATTTTTGTCATGTATATGTTCTCTCGGGAAGCCACGGTTAGCCCGAAATGTAGTATATTCATTTGGGTTACTTAGTTGGTTATGTAACATGAATATGTATATGCTTGTATGTTTGTGTGCAGTATAAACATCATCAATATGATTATGAATTTGTTGTTTGACACTCATGTTATTACTGGTTGTATTTCTTTATGCATTTACATATATACTCATTTTAGTCAATCTAAGATGGGTTAGTAACACTCCAGGTCTTAATTACGGGTGTTGTCCTATAGATTAAGGTGGGGGTGTTACAACACCAATTGGCTAAAAGACTGTTATTTTAGATAACCACTATTTGCACTCTACAAAACAATTGATAACACTTCATTTTTCATTCATTCAATGACAAGCAAGTAAGTTATTTTCAAGCTTTTACTCGTTTGGTATTGGGCGAATAACATGCACTTACTTGTTTATGATCAGGCGAATAAAAAGTGGAGTAAAACTAAGTAAAAAATGGTGTGCAAATAGAAGCCACCTTATTTTATAGCGTTTGTAACTTGATTTTTTTTCTTACCGAAATAGCCCTATTATGTTTACAAAACAAGCAATTTTCTACTATAAAACACGTCAACACAGTGTGCTAAAAAATTGTTTAAAAAACATAAAATTGTTCAATGCCTTCCAACTTCGGTTTGCTAAATGGTCTCTCGCAATATCATTGTGTGGCGTGTTTTGTGTAATTGTTCTTCGTGATGCTTTAATATTCCCTTCATGTATAATGTCTTATAGTAAATATAATTTTTAAGTTCAAAGAACTTGTAAAACTACGAACATCAAATAAAATGAGAAATCATTCCATCAATCAAAATGAGAAAACCAAAAAAGATCTAGAATGTTGCAAAAACTTATAAAAGCACAACACAAAAAGCTAAAACAACATAGGAAGAAGAACCCTTCAAAGCAATTTTGAATTACAAACTAAAGAAACACAAAAGACTCCTTGATGAACTTTTGTTAAGAAGCTTTTTCACTTCTTAACCCTCACTCTTTCACAGTCTCACTCTCTCGAATCTCTATATAAAAGTGTAAAGAAGTGGAGGAGATAGAGGATGAGCACTCTTTTTTAAATTTGTCTCTTCACTCCTTTCTTCCTCCAATCTTATAACCTTACTAAAAAACCCTACCCATCATCACAAATCAACAAGTAATTGAAATTAAAATTTCGAAAATGAAAAAATAACCCAAAAAAAAAGAGACAAACACCTTCATGGACTGCATCTTCTATAGCTGCACAATTACTCACATTATAACCCCCACCCATAAAAAGCGTGTGAATATTTAACTTTTGCTTGTGAAATTACTTGATTTCTTTAACTTTTTAAGCCAATGTGTAGCTCGAGATTGATACATCTGCTGGTGAAGCCGAATGGATGTACACAAACTCGATGCTTTTGCCAGCTGGCAAAGATTTGATCCATGCTGGAAAAACGTAGGAGTCCCCATTTTTCGTTAGTCCCCAAAGAGGGCCGTAGAGTTTTGATACCGAAATCTTTAGGTTCTTGAGTGTCTTGGAAGATTTGTTGGTCACAATTGTTGAGTATCTGTAGTAAGTTTTTCCATTGGAGATCCATGAAGAAGTTTTCTTTTGCTCAATGGCAATTGGAGTAGAAGATGAAGCTGCAAAAAGAGATCCTAAAAGATTTGTAAACATTTTTCATTTCAATACTTGAAATAAAGTTTAAAAAACAATCTGAAAAATAAGCAAAAGAATAATACCTGGAACTGGAGTAACTTTAGCTTGTGGAGCTGGCTTTGGTTTGGCAGCGATGGGCTTAAGAGCGGGCAATTCCACTACACAAAACAAATTAACTCATCACTAGGACAAATCAAAAAAAATGGCTACCATAACTTTAGTGCTTTATCCAAGAATGAAAGCAATAGTATTATGATCCGACAAAGTCATAATTTTTAAGGTACAAAAAATGCAAAGCAAATTATTAATTAGTACCTGGAAGGAGTTGGTTATAGCCACTATGACCACCATTTAGCCTAGCCAAAATGCCAAGAAGAGGGGCATTGTTGTAGGTAGCTGGCTCAGTTTGCTCATAATTGTCTCTTTGGTCGGCAAAGTTATCGTACGCATCAGGTCCACCAACAATGGCGCCAGTAAGCAAATTCGGGTCACTGGCCTTCCGGCTAAACCACGTGGCATAGCCTCCTCGGCAACTGACAAATGACGGGTTAACCTTAATCGAAACAATCGAGGAAGCTCGGTGGTGAACTTGTCGAGGGTAGTTGCTTCCATATCCCACCATGTAGCTTGTGGCCCTTGGGTTGTCTCCAAGTATATAGTCCACCTAAGGGTTCAACAATAGCAATAATTATATAAGTTGTTGTGTGCATGTTCTTCAAAAAGAGACCTGAATACTTTATTAAAAGAAAATTTATGTATAATTATGTAACTACAAAAAAATCTTGAAAAAAAAAATCCATTTCTTTGTTTCGTGTATTAAAAAAATTAAAAACTCAAAACACCAATACCAACATTTTAGTATTTGGTTTTGAATTTTAAAAGTGCTAAATACCGACCAAATCAACATAATTTAAAGCTTACTTGAGATTTAGCAAAAGAGAGAAGCTCAGAGGGGGAGACGGAACCAGAAGAACATTTGAGGGTTTTTCCGGCAGAGGAGAGGTAGTCGGAGTAGATAGTGAGGAGGAAAGAAGCGCTTGTAACGAACTGTAAGTTGTTCCATCTTTGCCTGAAAATCAAGCCACCGGGAGTCTTTTGAACATTGTGAGAGCTCTTTCCAAGGCATGAACACATGAAGAACTCTGCTTTCTCCTGGTACTTTCCAAAGACTTGTGCATGGCCACCAGCTTTCCCTGCCATTAGGAACTGCAAAAACAATAAATTTTTACAAGTAAATTTATTTGTCGATCACTTTTGAACTTTGCAATCAAGCAGAACCCAAAGGTGACACTTTTGGAGCATTGAAGGCAATCAAGTTGTGCCATTTATTTAATTTTGACATATAATTGGTACAAAAAAAATTGTGCCCCTAATAGCCCTAATTTTATAAACTAGATTAAGATGCACCTGATATTTGAATAAGGTCTGAAATTTTTTTGTTACCTTGGCAACAAGAGTCTGAACACCAGCATACTTAACATCCCAACCAAACTCAGTCATGGCCCAGCCAGTACCACCAAGTGCATCACCATTGTTCCCTAGGTAGTTCAAGTAGTACTGATTGTTTGTTGCCTTGTACATCCATGCAGCAGCCCACAACAATTCATCCTATATATATATATTACACAAAAACAAATTAGAAAAAAAGAAAAAACCAATAATTTATTTTGAAAGTACTAAAATAAATAAAAATGTTTTTACAGCATTTTTTCTACTATCATGCTTTAATTTATTGTACTTTTACATAAAACGTCCTAAAAGCTCAATCCATTAAAACATGAGAGTGGCAAATTGTGATAGGGTTGGCAATATTAATTGCAGCGCGCACTGCTCAAAATAAGAATTTTTATGTCCGTATGATTTTATTTACATGAAAAAGAAGCTGAATTCCTTATAAGTAATTACATACAAAAAAAAATTGCTTAAAGAAAAACAACTATTTGTGGACGAGTAGGTTTTTTAAATTCCATAAAAAAATGAAGTTAAATTAAATTGTACATAAAACAATTATTGCTTGAAAAATAAAAGCACTCAAAGCATTAGTAATACCGAAAAATATGACTAATTGTTTATGAGAAATGCCATTGTACGAATATTGTTGCACAGAGTGCAATTAACTAAAGAGTTTGGTTCGATAAAAAAAAATGTAGTTGAAAGGAGGAGTTGTGATAACGTACTGCATATCCACTGACAGATCGATAGTACTTCTGAGCCACTGTGATACTGCTATCATATTTGCCCCTGTACTTGTTCGCAAATTCAAACAGCTGAAAACAATTGAACAAACGTAGGTAAATCACACGACTTTAAACTTTAAAGAGGTGTGCCTCAACTTTTGTTACCGAGAAGTTAATAAATTGATACATACTTTGGCTTGTTATGGAAAAAACAGAAACAAAAAAATAAATTGTATCAGACTTTTTATCCTAAAATGATGAAAAACAAAGTCGCGTGATATAGGATTATGAAATGAATTTATAAGACTAGTAACAATATTAGCTTCTCTTTTTCCAGTAAAAAAAAAAACGTAGGTAAATCCCAAGAAAAGGTAAAAGGGATAATTTTAGAAATAAAAAAAATTTAAAAGCAACACGTGTTTGATGGGTAGACACTGTGTGGTGGAGGAGACCACCGACAGTTTTCTCATGTGAGAACGGCGCAAGACTATCGCGTTATTTACGCTTCACCAAATTGAACGGCTGAGATTTGATGATAAACCTGATTTGTACGGTCTTAAAGAAATGACCCGTGAAAGACGGGTAAAATGTACCGCCACGATCCAAAATATGCGCCGAATTTTTTAACACAAATAAAACACGATTTTGTGCAGGAAGATTCCAAACGACACCGTTTGGACCATGGCAGCCTCCATAATTTGCACAGGTATTGTCCTATTCCATCTTTAACATTTATCTTTTTAAGAGAAATAGCTACGACATAAGTTCTTTCAAGAACTAATTAGTCTAATCACCTTAATGAAACAACAAATATTACGAATTTGAATTTATTTATTTATTTCAAAAAATTCGTATAATTAAAAGTGTATTTTCATTTTTAGCCTCTTTAAAGCTTAATGCAGCAAATTCTACAAAACTTTAGTGAAAATATGAAAAATGGTTAATTACAAATGTGAAGATGAAAAGAAGAATAATCCTAAAGTTACTTCATATCAAAATAAAAATATAATATGCCTAGATTTAGGTGCCAATTTGGCTGTAAACTTGAGTGGGTCAAAGGTTGAAGACCACTTGAGTGTTTAACTTTTGAACTACTCAAGTTAAGAATTTACTTAATATTTTTTCTATTAATTTTATTTTTTTCACATTATTTTAAACAGAAGTATGTAAATAAATCTGTTATATTTAGAATTATTGTTTAAAAAGAAAATCTAAAAACAAGTTTACTAATCTGCGCCACAAGTCTTGTGGTCCCATTTAGAAAATCCACAAGATTTTTGTCATAAATTCGGCATCACCGCTAACCTACACTCACAACTACCGTCCTGACAATAAAGCTGATACAATCGTAACTTCCAAATTTCCAATTAAATGGAACCTTTCGCAAACAAACACCTTTTTCAACCATCTTGCTATCATACGCGAGTCCAAGTCTCAGTGTCCCACTAAGTATTAGTGTGAGAGAAATTAGAATACGGACCCAAGAATAAGCATTGTTAGAAACGAATGACACATAAAAAATTATCATATAAAATATATTTTATTAGTTGAAAATTGAAGTATCGTAAAAATATAGTTAAATTTTTTTAATTGTTGATCAATTTAATAACTAACATATTATTTTATGAATTGATTTTATTCTATATATATTATAAGGTAAATATTGTATGTATATATATAGTATTATTTTTGAAGTGCTAAACTCACCTGATACGCATGAGTCATAAGCTCGTTAGCATATGAAGGGTTGTAGCGGCGGAACACGATGGAGGCCGCGGCCATAGCGGCGGCAGTTTCTCCCGCGAGGTCAGATCCAGGACGGCTTGGGTCAATCCTATAAGCTTGTCGTGAAGTGGTCATATCCTCCGGCCTTTGCCAGCAGTAATGATCTGTGTTCCCATCACCTACCTATTCTCCAAATTAAAATCAAAATTTTAATTTTCACTCAAAAAATTTACTAGATCTATTTACATTGGTTCATCTTTGTTCTCAAATAGAAAATACTACTATTAAAATAAATAATGCATTAAAGTATAAACATTACGCTGAAGTTTAGTTTAGTATGGACAATACCACTATCCCAGCAACTAAGATATATATATATATATTTTTGTTCATTATCAAGATTGAGTTAAAGTTACATATATTTGACCAGTTGATATAGTTTAACTGATGCGTGAAATATGTATTAGTATAATAATTAGTTAATATATAAAGCATTCACATTAATTGGTCAGTGTATCATTAATTAAGACATTAACTAGCCAAGGAAAATAAATTTGTAAATTAGAATAGAATTACCTCTCCATAGAGGACATTGGGTTCAGGGTGAGCTTTAATTAGGTAATCAGTGCCCCACTTAACAGCATCAATGGCATGCCCAAGCTCTCCACTTGAAGCCATTTGCTTACCATACTCTATTATGCTCCATGACATCATTGTTACTGTAAATGCCATGGGCAGTCCAAATTTCACATTGTCCCCTGCATCATAATATCCTCCCACCAAATTTACCTGCAAATTAAAATGCCCCAAAAAATTGAAACAAAATCAATACATTTATTTCTCATTGTGAATACAGTTTGTCACAGTAGTAAAAGACTTCATTTAAACGTGGACATTTCAGGTTCAAGTCTCGCCAGCCCCAATGTAGCATTTGAAATACAGAAAAATGTTTTGAACTAAAAAGAGTATATAACAAAAGAGAGGAAATTACCCCATTAGCCTTGCCGTCATTGAGACCAGAATGACCTCTCCATTGGACTCTTTGGGTGCTAGGAAGAAAACCAGATCTTTGAGCTTCAAAGAAGAGAATGCTTTTGGTTAAAGCTTGGCCATAGTTATGGCCACCAGCAAGGGCCAAAGGAACAAGGCCAAGAAGCAAAAACAGAGGAACCATAGAACAGAGTCTCACACACTTGCTCATAATTTTTGTAACAAAAATTAAATCAAAGGGTATAATTTGTATTTATGTTTACAAAATGATAATGTTGGTTTGGTTTATCAACAAGAAGTTTTGATAAACCCACCAAGAACAGAGAGAGAGAGTGAGGAGAGAGTAGGGAGTGGGAGAGGAAGTAAAGGCACTATATATGGAGGGAGGGAAGTAAAGGAAGGTGCCAAGTGCCCAGAAATTTTTGCAGTGGCTAATAAATGCAGTACTATATTATTATTATTATTGCAATAATAAATGATACGTTATTTATCTAATTTTTTTGGCAGTTGTTTCAATTTTTGAGAGTGATATGAACGGTTGAAAGAGAGGGAGAGTCATGTGCGTTTGTTTGCTTCTTTACGGCGGAGGGTCGGTGTTTGATTATATACAAATTTTTGGTATGTTTAAAGGAAAATTACTGCTAAAAATAACGGAAGAAAATTGGTTTTTAAATTAAATAAGTCTGAGAATAAGAAATTACAGTTTTTTTCTTGGTGAGAGGACAGAATGCATTTTTATTTTTTTTGGTTCCAACCGTAAATTCGTCTGGGCCAATTTAGTGCTAGCTAACTCATGAAGGTAAGAAATTAGTTGAACAAAAATAACTTTGCATTTCCAATAATGTATATAAGATAAAAACAAAAATCAAGATAATAGGGAAAAAAATAGTGCTTAATTAACTTAGGAGGTTTGCTTTGCGAAAGGTTAAATTGTTAAACAATACAAATGAAAATTTTAAATTTTAATGTGCTTATGTACTAATCGCATTGAGATTTTTGGTAGTGGCATAGACAAGAAGGGGTTTACTTTTACCTTTTCGACTTTGATTCATAATAAGATAAAAAATAATGTATTTTGCATTTCAATTTATTCTGTGGAAAAAAAATGGGGGATTGTAAAAAATAACTACATAAAATAAAAGATGATCAATGACATCTACTCGTAAAAGACGAAGACTATCTCAACACTTTTTTCAACTAATTTTTTAACTTCTTACACAAATACACTTCTCATTTTATTATCAAATACACTTCATTTATAATTATATGTTGCAAATAAAAGCCAACGTAGAGTACCTGTAGTAGAACATGCTAAAACTTTGAAGTACGTAAACAATGTACTTTTGAAAGTAACAAACAAACAGCATTGTGCAAATATAGTATCAATGAGCATAGAATGCCATGCTGTTCATGTGGAGGATGATAAATAAACCCACTCCATAGATGGATTCCAAATTACAGACACCTAGCTCATAAAAAATGTTTTATTCAACATGACCTTTGCACACAAACTCCTTATTTGTTGATTTTCTAATTAATAAAAAATGCTCCTCCAAACTTAAGTAAAAGTTCATATTCGATTTTTATTTTTGAGAATGTACTTATTCAGCACAATTAATAGTCTGAAACAAAATTTGTTACATTTAGAATAAAACATGAGAATTTAGGATGAATAAAATAAAAACTTTAATAAATAGTCTCCAATTGTTTCAAAAATTTACATAGCGAAAATTGTAAATTAAGGTTCTACATTATCAAAAGATTTTGACCTGTAAACAGAATTCGATAATCCGACAAACAACCCTCACAGCCGTTTGTATTTAGTATAAATATTATATTTACAATAAAAAAATTTCATTTGTCACTTAATAGTATTTTTGGTGGTATTCAAAAGAAATGAAATATTATAGATACATTCATATGACCACCGACGGTATGGTGCAGAGCATTAACGCCTATACATGGCACTACTGTAATATCATCTAAAACTATGCCTATATTGGCAACTAAATAAAAAAATAAAAGGAAAAAGAGGAAAATACCAAAAGAAAAAAGATGCGGTCAAAAATTGTAGGTCCCCAATTAAAACACTTTATTCCTAACCGCAATCAACGGCCAAGCTCAAAAAGGATTTAAATTTATTAATAATATAACAAACAAAAACTTTTATTTATTTATTTATATTGTTGTTTTTATCAAAAGAGAAAGTGCGATAAAATATGTAATATTTTATAAAAGTTGAAAACGGAAAATCATGGAACATCATATACAAGTCAAAAGGGCAAAGCTCCGCAATTTTCGGGAGGCGCCGGTTTTGTTACGGTCACGGCAATATACTCACCACCACACCACTGCGACCGCGTCGGCTTTTGCTTCAACTGTCTCAACATAATACGGTCACCGGAAATCCAAGTCAGCTGGGCTGCAGCCTGATCAAAAGCTTCACCTATGAATAAAATATAATTAATTCAAATTTTAAGGCTCCAATTACAAACATGAAAAAAAGAAAATTAATTAGTTTGTATGAAAAGATAAAAAATAAGGTGAGATGTGTTGCTCACTTTATGAGTAAAATATCTTTCATCCTTTTATATTTTTTGTGGAAATTTTTACTCACCACCGAGCAAAAGAAAATTTTTCTATGAAAAAACTTAAAAATCAAAAGGATATCACTCCTATCACTCAACTCATTTTTCATCTTTTAACCAAAACTAACTCAATTTATTTTCTTTTTCCACCTTACAATCAAACGGAGCTTAAGAGTTCAAATTTTATTTCGTGAATTTTTAAATTTAAAGCTCACTAATTTAACTTTCAAGTTCGGAAAACCGCTTTAATGTGAGGCACGATTACACAGAAGTAGTTTCTTTTCGTTTCTTGAGTTTATTATGGGTGTCATTGTGTGTTATGGTTATCACAAAAGGGGCAGCTTTAGAAGAATTGCTACCTTAATGCCTTAATCTTTCAAATAGATAAAATAATTTTTTAAGTAAAACTTTTTAAAATGCAGTCTTTTAACTTTTTTTTTAGAAGATGCAATCCCCATAAAAATATTTGCATTTAGCAAGAACTCATACACAATATTTGTAACTTGGAAATGCTACTATCTCTCGGCATAAATACTAATTTTCATCACAAATACAATATTTGTCACAGGAAAAAATAGTATATAACTAAAAAAAGTAGTATATGTGGTTGAAAGATACAAAAACAATATATGCAGGGAACACAACATAAATACAATATTTACAAGAATCGGCATCCTTTAAAACAAAAGTCAAAGGATCACATCTAAAAATTATTTTAGTTAGGGATTGGATCCAATTTTTTTCTACTTTATTAAGCTGAAAATTATACTTTGGCCAATTTGAGGTGCAAGGCAAGTAGCCAGGAACACTCTATTTTAATATTTTACCACTTTTTTTTATAGATATAGTATTTACCACTTTAAATTAATTTATTGCATATTTTTCACCGTGTTTTGAAATACTATATCCTCAAAATATATAAATATATATATATATATACATATAACGGTACCTCAAAAATAATTTTTGTCCCATTAATATTAGGCCCTAGTTCGCACATAAGTGATTTTTTATTTTATTTTTTCAATTTTCTAAGTTTTAAGGTTGTAGTGGTTTGGTCAAGAAGACACTTCTCTCGATTTGGGGAAATGAGAAAGTACTATGGTTAATCAATTAAATAAAATCTCTTTTCGCTTTTGTTGTCCTTTTGATGGGTCTGTTTCTCTTTTGAACTACCCGGGAATATTTATGTGACTGAAACCCTAGCTAACCACATCACATTGTCAAGACTCTTAATTAACTATTTTTTGCAAATTTATACTAGTCATTTTAGGTTTAATTAATTATTGTACAAATTTATAGTACTAAACTCTAACATAAACAAGTTTTAATCAACTTGGTAAGCCTTCCCTTTTAAATAAATTTTATGTCTTAATAATGATATTAGTAACCAAAGTGATGAATTGTTAAGAGTGTTAGAATGTGCAATGATAAATTTTTAAATATTATTTACGTAGTAATAAGTGCATTTTTATTACAACTATTATGTTGATCATTTAAATTGATTAATGTATCATTATTATTTATTGTTTATCAATTGATTATGCTAAACAAATGTGTGTATTTTCATGAATTACAATGATTAGAATCGAACTCTTCACCTATTCCCTCCCAATGCATGTTTTAGCAATACCACTTCTTTGTCTAATCTAGTACATATGTCTTTCAAAAAAATTGCAAAAGTCAAAATTATATTCATAATTTGAGACGAAGATAAAGAAAGATACTATATAGCTCAAAACTTGTAGATCAAACAATTTGAATCACGCATTTATTTTAGAGTCTGTGAGAGAGAAAGTAATAAATAATAAAATTGCAAACAAACATAGTATATATACAATTTACAAGAGGCATACTCGTGGATCACAACAAAATTTTCTCATCTATTCCCCAATTATTACATATAATCCAGTTCCAATTATTCTTAGCTGTACAATGACAAGCCTTCGCAGAAACATAGTTCTCTATCTCCTTTGTAACCTGACAATGATATTTTCATGCACTGAGACAAATTACTCTTAGTGGTTGATTAGGTTGCAATAATTACCCAATGTTGCTACTGTTAAACAATAAGAAAAAGAAATTACCATTAATTAGGTCAAATGATCGAGATCTTCCTTTAATGCAACACCCCCACTTCTAGGAAAGTACGGAAATTCAATATCTAATGATGTGCGATTAACACCAGAATCCAGTTCAATCTCATTATTAATAAGAGGGTTCTGTTTGGAACTCAAAAAATTAATCTCATTAATTAAATCTAACAAATTGTATTAAAGAAGATCAACAAGTGGATTTCACTAGTACTACAATTAATATTTATTATTATGTAATTCATCGATCAGAAACAATCACCATGAAAAACATGGATTTTATTTAGCAATTTTAAAAACGTAAATAAGTTTGTACAAGATTATCATTATAAGTATTACACTCAATATTTTCTTTGAATATTCGATTTTCGGATGAAGAGTTGACCTACTTCTTTCCTTTTCGAAAGACCCTCAGGCAATTCCTATGACTCTTATCACAGTTAGTGCTACTCTTTCTTTTGGCCCGATCTTGTAAAGAAAATTTATCCTTGCTAGCAGCGCTGAATTGTGAAAGACTAACTTAGAATAAGCCCAAGTGAAAAATATTAACTTGTGCCTTAGAAGTAAATATTAAACATACTATAAATATAAAAAATAACACTTGATCTCTAAGAATTCGTGCCATATTTAATGCGTATTAAAACTTTATTCTTTTTCTAAATGAGATTTAAAGCATACCCTTTGGGCACACATTAACTCGATAATATGATCATATAAAATTCAACTACATAAAAGTTATAGTTTGCAACTAACTAAATAAATTGATATACTTTAGAAAATACAACTTAGTACTTACAACACTTATTATCTTTTGGTGGTTGCGTTAGAGCATCCACAGCGGGTAGGGTAAAATAATAAATTTACCCTACCCAAGCCCATAGAAGAGAAATTTGTAGGGTAAAATTTAAGCAAGTAGAATAAAAAACGAGTAAATTTATCTTATGACTAAATTTTAGTTCGTATGACCCTTTAAAAAAAATCTCATACAAGGATAGGTCATTCGTATGACCTTTTTTTTTTTTTAACCCATACGAATGAGCTTCATTCGTATGCACCATTTTATTATTTTTTTACCCTATCCGCTGTGTTTTGCTCTAAAATTTAACTAAATGTATGCTAAATTTAGCTTAAATTTTCTCATTCCCGCTGTGGATGCTCTTATATGAGCTCAACTACACAAATTATCAATAGTGCCGATTGCTATGGGCCACTATTTTGATTTACTTTCATAACTATATATATATGGCTGTTTGCTGGTAGAGTACTTATGGTGTCCCTCTAGCTAGTGGTTGGTTCACTAATAATAAATACTGACCCATGCAAAGAATGATTGTACCTTACCTCGTTGTGTTTGAGGCAATGGCAAAATAAACTTTATTTCCCATTATTAAATTACATGTTTTAAGAATAATTAAGTATCTCAAAAAAGATGTAATAGAAAAAGAAGGTGATGTTACAGTCGAAGCAACTATAAGATTTTGGTTGAAATTATGTACCATTAGAAAATCGCACAGTAAAACTTTTTGTATCAACATTTTTCTGTCATCAAGTGTAGCCATAAAATTAACTTCAATTATATTTATTTTTTAAGCTTAACTCGTGAAACTTCAATTATAGTTACGTACAACTCAATTAGATTTTTTATTTTTTATTTATTATATACATAAAAGAGATCTGGAATTTGAAATTTCAGAGAAGACAACATTATGAGATACTTATTAGCTCAAAGGAGATAATAACTGACACAATCAAGAAGGTTCCCATCCCATGCATTTGGGGAAATTGAAAGTTTACCTTTAACAAACATTGAAGAGGGTCTCATCACAAATGGAAACTAAACTGGTCCTCCGAATTAAATACCAACTACAATTACAGGGGCCCATTTCCACCATACCCACGTGCCAATCACGTGATTCTATTACAGAATAAAGATACAACAAACCTATATATGTACAGATCTTTATGTGATTTTTTTGCTTGTTCCCAATTTGATTGAGCATGAATCCCTTATCCCCTCCTCTCACACTTGCTTTAAATTATAAGAAAATTGAAAATTTAAAGGATGGTCCAGTTATTATGATATTTACAAAATAATTAGAGAAATAACTGAAACTAGAGATTATTTGAATGAAAACACTACGTAATTAATTAACGAATCAATAATTGCCTAGTGTAGACCAAAAAAAAAAATTGCCAAGTAAGTTGGTAAGACTTTGCTTTATATAAAAAAAAATGTGAAGGCTAAATTTCATCTACTTTAACGTCGTAACTCTCAACCCATTATAAATAATTATTCTTCCTTTTTAAAAACTGTGGACTATTTATTTACAAGGTGTCAATTATATATCTATATCACCCATATGTTAAAGAGTAAGTGATATTTCTAGTTGAAAAGACACTAGTTAAACTTTTGACGAAGAAACTTATTAGTTAGTTGTAAAAATTTGTTTGATATCGCTTGACCCTATTTTGCTAGGAGACGAAATGAGAAGCATCAAAAAATTATCAACAAATGAGTCGTGATATCACATCACCAAAATGATACATAACACAAACTCGTTGTTTGAACAAAAATTGTCAACACAATGCGAAAATCAAAGATCTCAACAAATTAAATAGAAGTTAAAAATATCTTTCAAAATATATTTGACGCAATATAACATTGTTCCAACAAAATACATTTAATTATAGACTATTATTAGGTACGCCAAGTAGATAACATCATACATATTAGAAAATCAAAGTTTATATAAATTAACGAATTCTCTTTGTCTCAAATTAATAATCCCTTTTAAAGATTTTTTTTAAAACATGAATGTACTAAATCTCAACATAAAAAATATGTTATATTTTTAACTATTGATTAAATTAAAAAAATACCAAAGTCAAAGCGACTACAAACTTAAAACGGAAAGAAAAATAAATATGCATAGCACTTGACTATGAAGAAGCTAATGAACCGCAACAACGGTACCCAATATTTTGTTTGTAAATTAAATTAAATGGGTCTCAAAACTCAAGGAGAAATACGTACCATGATTCTAATGGTAATATAGAGTGGGGAATGTAATGGCGCAAATGAAGGTGGATTTGTATGCATGGTATGATCTGGTCCAGGTTGGCCCCACATTTAAGTGAGCCAATCACGGTGGACATGTGGTGCACAGCCCTACAATTGTTGTATCTTTCTTTTGTTTAATTTTACGTAGTGATGGTTTTTACATAATCATACCAGGTTTGTCCCAGCTGCCTGTGACAATTATTATCAATCATGGGTCACCGAATTATTGAGGAATTTTATTTCATCCTCTATTCCGATCTACCTTCTACGTCTGCTTCCACAATTCTTGTTTCTTGGTTGAAAATTAATTAATCATTTTTGTATTACAATGGCTAGCTCTGTGAATTCTCAACTATTATATTACTTGCATCAAGAATTAAGAAATTGTTTATTCCTACCGTAAGTATAATTTATGAACTTTGCTCAACATATTTGTATAAACTAGTGAGCATACCATATGAATAAAATTTTGTTCCGAATTAAGTAAATAAACTTTTCATCATTTAAGATGACTTTGGGGCAGAGCCGGTCCTGGCCAATTTTAGGCTCCGGGCGAAATTTTAAAATGATGCCCCTTTTATAAATAAATATATTATTTTTTTTATATTAAAAAAATCAATTAATTTTTGTATTCCGCCAAAAACACATTATAATTAAAAATTGAAAGTGTTTACAAACTTCATTTCAAAATGTATGGGTTTACATGTCTTTAAAACCAATACAACGATAATTCAAGGAACCTATATATATGCTACATCTTTAACCTTCATGTGCGTTTTTCATCTTCTAAAAAGTTTCTAGATGCTCCAAAATGACGCTAAGAGGTCAATAGACGATTGCAAAGGGAAGAGATTAAGATTGAAGAATAATAAAAGAATAGGCATAACTCTGTTTTTCTTAATTTTGGTCAATGGAAAATAGGTAAAGACGAAGAGATCGACTTTAGAAATTTGCATCATTTTATTGGAAAGTTACCTTATTAAATAAAGATTTTTGGAAAGATATTTTATTTATTTAATATTTTTTTAACATATACTTATTATATTATATATACACATATACAAAAAATTTGGTGCCCTTTCTTATTTTTGGGCCCTGGGCGGTTGCCCTGCCTGCCCTGCCCAAGGCCGGCCCTGCTTTGGGGCCAAATACTTCACTCCAAACCAATTAATAGACCCTTAGTTAGTGATTCAAACTTATAATATTATACATTTTCTTTCTTGTTTTTTTTCCCAAGTTCATGATAGTTTTAAGTTAATTTGTACCCGCCAAACTAAAGCACGCTATTTCACAAAAATAAGTTATTTATGCAGAATTAGGTGATTCACAAGATACGGCTTGCAATATAACTCAATTATTCAGTTTCAATCTGACAATGTCTCAATTTAACCTTTTTTTAAATAATCAAAGCCGACAACCCATAGTGAATTTGTGATTTAGTGATAGAGATCGAGATATATTGTCACAATGATTTTGTTGCTGTTAGTGATATGGTTGTTCTTGTCGTGACCATGCATAAATTTAAATAAGTGGACTAAACATACATATATATATATATATAGGTTAACCCTACATCAAAATCTTTTTACTAAATCATGACCTAACAACATCTTTTTATTAAAATACCTGGTGGGCATTGCATACGCATGCACAAAATTAACTTTAAGCATAAAGCTTCCCACTTCATGTTTTTTCTAGTTAATAATAAATAAATAAAAACAGAGGAGACAAAGATTACACGAGCCAAAGAGATTACACTCCCTCTTTCTAGTGGTCCTTCTTCACTCCTTACTCCTTTTTGGTTTGGCTTCACCATTTCCCGGTAGTTGTATATATATACTTTCATCTCAATTCAAAAGTTACTATTCAATTTTTGTAGTTTTTAAAATAAATTGATTTCAACATAATAAAACAAAATTTATTTAATATCATAAAACAACAAACTGGAGTACTCTTAATTTTATAGAATGTTTAAAAAGGAATAGTGAACTTGTAACTAATTTAGGACAGAAGAAGAATATTATTCAATGATAAATGAAATTTTGGTTATGTTGATACGACTTATACGTACAAAGCAAAATTTTAGGTTCAAATGCACTAGTTTTGTGAGCTAACAGCTTAAGAGCCCGATTGGTTGTCCTTCAATATACGAATTAGACAATTTAAAATTGCTTAATTCATGCATGAATTATCTAATTTGAATGTTTGGTTACAAAAATGAATTAGCATATAAAGTCATAAACTTAAGTTAATACATATAAGACATTAAATAAGAAAACATAAAGACAGAGATGAAATTACATAACTTATAACTATTATACAAACTCATGCCAAAAAAATCACACCACAATTTTTTTTATTGAAATGAAAAAAAATTTCAATGAACCAATTTTAAATGAGATAATTTACACAATCAAACGAGTTCCAGAGAGAGAGAGAGAGAGAAGAGAAAACTAACAAGTGTGATAATGGATAGGAACTATTGTATCCTAACACAATAGCAAGAATTTGAATGATATTGCTTATGCCACAGCCATATTTTATTTGGAAGAAAAAACGCTTCATGAAAGTTACCGACTAGCTATAATAGAGATACTTGCGGGAGATTATTACAAAACTAATAGGAAATTTGAACATAAATTCTCGATTTCAAATAAAATGAGTACATGTTAACACCCTAGTACTAACATTAGTTTTTATTTTATTTCTTATATGCATATAATAACTTATACATTAAAATAAGGTGGTTGTTGTATACTCCCAACTTAAATTTATTGGTTTCACCCTCTTTATCACAAACACCTCATTTACTATTATTGTTATCACAAACACCTTATTACTATCACAAACACCCCATCCCTTCTTTCTCCACAGCTTCCTTTTCTTTGTCTCCACCAATTCACACACATTGACAAGGCCAAGTCCATACCTTCATCCATCGACTCAACTTCCAGCCGACGACATATTCTTCCATGGCCACTTGCTGCTTTTCCACTTAGATCAATGGAAATGCCAAAAAAAAGAGTATGAAACTCCACTTGCTTCAACGTAACCGAATCTTCCTTGTATCTCTTGTTTGGTAATGACCGACTCTATGCAGAAGCATTCACTCCATATGAGATGAGCACATGTTAATTTTTTTTGCCATGACCTTACTCGGTTCATATTGGACGAGTCTGTGGTAAATGGAAGTAAGGTATAAATAAGCAAGACGAGTCATTTTTTTATTGTTAGTGAAACCAAAAAATTTGTAAGGTGTATATAACAGCCACTTAAAATAAGTTGGGTCGAATATTTTCATTTTTTCAATGCCTTTCAAATGAAAAGGATAAGTGTATTTAAAAAAAAAAAAATGAAATTCAGAAAAGGCCGACATCAGAATCTTGTGCAACGTCCCCACTTAATTGCAATAGATTTCCGGTCCCCAAACTTCATTATAATTAGGTACACTGTAGCCACATGCACTTTTCTTTTATTAATAAATAAATAAATAAAGACGGAATAATTTTGAATTTCTAAAATTTTAAAAAAAATGGTTGGAATGATAGTTAAAATCAATTTGAGAGTTTTGAAATTGAAAATCTTTTATCATTTTCTTCTTGGAATTAATGGCAATCAGAACTTCCATAAACTTAAAACAAATTTTGCCAAAAATATAGTGTTGACGGACTTCTATAAAAGCGGACTAGCGAAGTAATGTATATATATATATATTTTGAAATTGCGAAGTAACATAAATTATCTTATAGATTATGAAAAATACCAACAGCCTAATGTTTTCATCCCTTTTCAATTTTATCACGATAAACAAATAATTAACCTGTTGAACTCATGGTGTTTAGTAAGATAGTACCCGAATGTTGTATTTATCATCCTAATTGATATTTAGATTATTTTATACATGCGATACACGAACAGTTACCAAAATAAATTACTTAAACTTGGCGCATGATGATCTGTTCATATTGATACATTAATATCTTCTTCTTTTTTAACAAATTGCATTTTTTTGAAGGTTATGATATTAGGTAAGAAAAAAGATATGTGAATTAAACAATAGGCTTTGTCCAAAAAAATTAAACAATAGACCAACTCTTACAAAAGTCCAATTAAACCCTATCTTTGCGTTTATACAATTATTATTTTGACCATAAGCCCAATTAAGATGAAGCCCAAATTCAAAGCAAGCCCCAAGATCTAAATTAAGTTGAACCTCACTTATTCTAAAATATTTTTAGATTAGAAATGGGTTTGAACTTCAAATGGGCCAGAAGAATTGTTATTGGGATGCAAACTATCTACTAATTCCAATAATTACAGAATAAATATATTGCAGTCCATGTGATTGTGATAACCAGTTAACTAAGTACAATATCTAGTTACTTAACTCAAGTTACTTAAAATTATTTTTAGTGACACTTTATATAATTTTTTTAAGATTTTTTCTTTACAAAAGATGATTTTAAACTGTTAGAATATTTTTTATAAAGTGCTATTGTCATTATCCATAAATAAAGACGGAATAATTTTGAATGTCTAAAATTGGGGAAAAAAATGGTTGGAATGATAGTTAAAATCAATTATTTATTTTTTTGAGAAGATATTTAAAATCAATTTGAGAGTTTTGAAATTGATTTTTTTTTCGTTTTTTTTTTATTTATCATTTTCTTCTTGGAATAGTGGCGATCAGAACTAATTAAAACAAATTTTGACAATAATAGTGTTAAAAGACTTCTATACAAGCGGACTAGGGAAGTAATACAATATAAATAAAAATTATCTTATAGATTATGTAAAATAGCAACAGGCTTATGTTTTCATCCTTTTCAATTTTTTCACCGTAAACAAATTATTTACCAGTTGTGAAACAAATGAATTATTAATCTTGAACTCAAGCTGTTCAGTAAGATGGTATCCGAATCTTGTATCTACCATCGATATTTTAATAGATTACTTTGCACACACGATACACAAACAACTATTAATTTATTTTTGCAAATAAATTAATCAAACTTGGCACATGATCATCTATTCTCGTATTGATATACTGATATCTTCATGTATTTCTTTTTGAACAAATAACATTTTGTTGAAGGTTATGATGTTATGCAAGAAACTAGATAGATATGTGAATTAAACAAAAGGCCAACTCTTACAAAATATTCCCATAAGCCCAATAATGATCAAACCCAAATTCAAAGCAAGCTTCAAGATCTTAATTAATTTGAACCACTTGAGCTCCATTAAATAGCAACATAAAAAATAATAAAAATTGAGTGACAATATGAAAAATAAATTAAAAAATATAGTGAAATTAACTCTTACTATCAAATGGAACCATATTTTAAAATATTTTTACGATTAGAAATGGGTTTGGAAGTCAAATGGGCCCTAGAATTGTTATTAGTTATGCCCAATCTCTCCTTTTGAAACTTTCTAACTTCCATTCACAACATTTTTTCTAACAGCTTAAGATTCTTGATTTTTAAGTTGCGGTCCTTATTGGCTACGGCCAGTTACTTAAGTGCAGTAACTGATTACCCAACTCAGATTATCCAACTATAGTAACATTTATTTCTTTTATACCTAACTACGTTAACCGGTATTTCTTAGCATTTTTGCTTTGTTACCCAACTATAGTAACTTGAAAACTTTCAAAGATCGCAAATTTAAAAATAAATAAAAAAATAAAAAAGGTTGTGAACAAGAAGTTATAATATTTTAAAATATAAACCGGGCAACAAGCTTCCTCTGTTATTGGAATACAAATTATTTACTGGTGAGAAATTGTTTTGGCAAATATCTGTCATATTTTTATTTTTATTTTTGTTTAAACCAGCACGGAATGTTTTTGCAGCAATCTCTCCTAGCACTCGTCCTCTTCCTTCCTCAACAATTTCTCCGGCCGTTGTCATCCTCTTTCGTTGACGGTCTCTCAGGCCATTGCTCTCCGACGACCTCTTTGGCAATCATCCACCTATGTTTATCCGGCCATCGTTTGGAAAGGTCAATAATTGATTAAAATCTACTGAAGGATAGAGAGGAGTTGGAACTCACGTGATTCAGTAAAATAAGGGCTTGCTTGGGTGAAAAAACACGACTTTTTTTTTAAAAAATAAAAAAACAATAAAAAGTGAGGTGAGAAGATAAATTAGACGGATGCAAATATGAATTACATTATAGAAATGTGTTCCATACAAAATTATAATTTATTAACCCAATCCAACTCTTTACGGGAATACATATAGCCCATTTGTATAGCGGTGAGTGTAGTCCCAATCTTTCTATATTAAATTAATTAAGAGAAGCTATTCGCAATATTTTGTGTATAATTGTAGTACCGACACATAAAAAAATATATTATAAAATTTCGATTCTTAACTCATCATGCAACCTTAGGCTATCTCTAATTGTATTTTCTATAAATTCATTTATGTCATATGTGTTATGGTGCTTTTAATAAATTTCTATATATATTTGACAATATAATTGTATAGATAGAAAAGTCTCAAATAAAGTTTTTCTTCAATGGTACTATTTCTATCTTACTAGGTATTTATTTAAGAATGAGAGAGAATTAGTGGGTTTTTTATATCCAATAAGAATGTGGCATGTCACATTGAAAATTTCTATCATAATTTCTACATGTATAAATGCTTTGGTCATCTCCAATGGTATTTTTTATAAATTCATTTATATCAATATGTGTCGTGGTGGTTTTAATACATTTCTATACCTATTTGGCAATATAATTCTATATATTAAAAAGTCTTAAATAAAGTTTCTCCAGTAGTACTGTCATTTATATCTTACTTGACATTTATTTAAAAATGAGAAAAAATTAGTATATTTCTTATATCCGATAAGAACGTACTATGTCATATTGAAAAATTTTATCACAATTTTTACATATAGAAATACTTATAGAAATTTCCTATATGACTCACCTTCCACCTCATATAAAAATAGGTATAGAAATGACCATTGGAGCACTTTTTTTCCTTTTCTTTTTTCTAACATATAAATTTGCTTGGATATAAATAACCATTGGAGATGGCCTTACAGAAATTCCCTATATGACTAACTTTTCAACTCATATAAAAATAGTTATAAAAATAACCATTGGAGCATTTTTTTACCTTTTCTCTTTTCTTAATATAGAAATTTGCTTGAATATAAATGACCATTGGAGGTGGCCTTAGTTATGACAGTTTCTCTTACTATCAGGGGGTAAGCATGTTAGGCCCTCATTTGAATTTTAGGGAAAAAAATTTATATGTTTGAATATTATATATATATATAGAGAGAGAGAGCATTTCCTATAAGGATTACTATTCACGGACCTTATTTACGGATTTGCCCTTTTGGCACGCTTCCCGATGGAATTTTTTGATGAAATTTGGTGGGGATGATCTTCATCGTGTGTAGAACATCTCCACCAAATTTCGTCAAAAAATTCAACGGAAGTGGGTTAACTATATGATTGAAAAATATTGGATTTTATATATCTATTTTTGGACCAATATTTTTCAATCATGTAGTTAACCTACTTCCCGGTTGAATTTTTTGACGAAATTTGGTGGAGATGTTCTACACACGATGAAGAACCTCCCCACCAAATTTCATCAAAAAATTCCATCGAAAAGCGTGCCAAAAGGGCAAATCCGTAAATAAGGTCCGTGAATAGTAATCCTTATAGGAAATGCTCCCTATATATATATATAAAGAGAGCGCAAAGTTATAAAGAGGAAATTATTTTCTTTCACAAAAAGAAGATAAATCCATTAAAAAGGGTAAATTGATTAATTTTTTTATGAAAATTTATAAAAATAATCTATATCATAAATATATCACATTCACCAAATATCATAAAAAAATGTAATCCATAAATGGTTGAGATCATCATCAAAAATTTCAATGGCCAAAAATGCGCGCCCACACACGCATATATATCTATATATAAATTTGTCATTACACCTAGCTTTAGATTGAATTTTTTGACGAAAATTGGTAGAGGTGATCTATTTATTGTACAAATCATCACTACAAAGTTTCCTAGAAAAATTCATTTAAACTTACTCTTCAAATGATTATCCTTTCTTTTTGTTAAAAATAAAAAATTCTTTCTATAGCCTACCACTATATATATACATAGTAATAAATTGTACTATTTGTTGGTCGAAAATCAATCCTAGAGGGGGATGAATAGGGTTTACGAAACTAAATGTAGATTTAAAAACTTTTTGAAAATGTTTAAGCAATTTAACTTGCTAAACAATAGATCAAGGAAAATAAGCAATTCAATGAAGTAATAAAAAAATATAGCAAGTAAATAAAGAGCTTAAGTTAGAAAGATTAAACCAATTGAAAACCAAGACTTTTTGTCCACACGGTTCAGTATGTTAGAACATACTTTCGCGCTCGGTTAGTTCTCCGAGAATTTCCACTAAAATTAATTTTTCTTTCTGGTGAAGATCAAATCTTTACAAGTGTATTTTTCTCACACTCTTACAAGTATTGCTCTACCACAATACTTTCACAAGAATCCCTCTTGTTAACTTATGAGACTAACCTCTCATAATTACTAAACAATAACTAACCTTCTTATTATCCTATGAGATTTACCTCTCACAAATGAATACAAATTGTTTGGTGAATCACATTAATGAAAAACAACTCTCAAGTGTTTAATAGATACAATTTGAAGCACACACTAAAGTTGACTTGATTGATCAAATGGATAGCTCAAAGTTGAATGATTATGATCAATACTAAAACTTGAATATTTGAATAATGAAGATAGATGAAAAAAGATTTTGTATAACTGTTCAAGCATCCCAAAATGTGTTTTAGATAGTCTATATATAGTCCCAAAAATGATATAGCCGTTTGTGAGGTTTGGTTGAAGTTTGGTACCAAAATTAGTAAAAAATCAAAAATTCAACTGCTATATTCTGGGTCATTAGTCGACTAAGAAAGGCTCATCAACCGATTGAGTGGGCCTTAGTCGACTGAGCACAAGTCATCAGTCAACTAATGGACCCTGTTGTCCATCGGGCCAAAAGGCCAAAAATTTTAATTTTTGCACTTTTGCATTTTAGCTCCAAAATCAATTCTAATGCTTTGGGAATCTTAACAATAAATTTCTAAGACGCTTATTTTCGGGAAAACTCAAAATATGATCATTTGAAATTTATATGAATTTATTTGAAAACCGATTTTTGTAAGAATGATGTTTTCAAAAGAAATTCAATTCAAGTTTGTTTTAATTAATCTATGAATGATGTAAGTTCATATTTGAGCTATATAAATAATCAATTAAGAAACTTTACATTAATCCTAAGCACTCACTCTATTACCGAATAGTCGAGTCTTTAAATGCTTCAATTTATTTCTTTAATTTGACCTTCACTTGCACCTCTTGTCATGAAGCTTTTGCATATAATCCTTGATCTTGATCTCCATGAATTGCATAATGATGAGGTTGATTTTCCTTGTCTAGCCCAATGCATTGTTGACTTGATCGAATAATATTTCAATGATTCTTGTCATGCTTCCTTTGAGAAATCATGTTATTCTTGATATTCCAAGTAAGATAATTATAAACTTATATCAAGAGACAAGTTAAATTACGCATGATTGATTTATTGTTATTATTAAAATAAGTTTAAGACCTTTAGGTCAATACTATTGTCAAAGCAATTATATTTATTATCAAAGTAATATACATTTTTTAAAACATACATTATAATTTATCAAAATAATATTATACTATAACAAATAAATAATTGCTTAGGCATATGAATAGCCTATACTTTTATATAGATAAAAATTGTTGAACATTTATCATGACACAAGATCATCAGTTGTTAAATGGGATTTGTATGTCACTTTAATTAACAAATCTCTCACAAGATTCTTTTAGGTCTGCTGTCCAAAACTCCAGATCACCAAAGTAGCATTTTTTTTTTTCTATTGTTTTTTTTTTCTATATCTAATGCTATAACATTCCTATTTTTTTAAAAAAAAATCTCATGTCTATATCTAAAATCTAATGCTATATTATTACAACTATTTTTATTGTATTTTTTTTAATCTATATCTAATGCCATAGTACTCCTACTTATTTTTTTCTTTCTCTTTTATATCTAATGCTATGTCTCCAAAAATTTATTATAAATATGCATAAATTGTCATAATAGATTCACCAAAGTGTCAATCTAGAGTAATATATATACTAGCTAGCTAAGAGATTGTGCTACTACAAAGATAGGTCCCTTCAATTTTGAAAAAAGAATATATAATATTAGTATTAACTTTAATTAAAAAAATATTAGCATTAATACTAAAATTGCAAGTTTTGAATTTTTTTAGGATCAAATTTTTTATTTTTTTCAAGTAGTAAACTTGTCTTTTAAAAAATATCCTGATGCACCTTTCCCCTAAATCATGAATAAATATGAACAATAAAAGGTATTTTTTTTTAACTTCATTTTTCTTCTTATAATTAATGACCAAGCCCCCACTAATCAAAAAAAATTCATACGCTACTGCATATTATGCTTGAATCTAGATTTTGTTGCACATATTTGACCGGGTTGTTATAACGTCAAATAAAGTTGAATTTATTTGTAAAAGAGACTAGTTATTATCATAAACAGAATCTCCAGTTACATTCCACTTCAAATTTATATTATTATATATACATAAACAAACAAGTCACTCTAGTGTGAAAATAGATATTAGATTTAGACCTATTGGTCATATTAAATATGTCAGCTTTTATGCATCAAAAAAATTAAGAGTTTGACATTATTTTTTTATTTTTAAAGAATCCCAGCACACCCTAAAATGGGAAAAAGTCATTTAAATTCTCAATAACCAAATTGGAAAACAAGAAAAATTCTTGTGCATCATTTCATCCTTTTCATTCAAGAGATCTCTACAAAAAAAAAAAAAGTATTATAAATAAGCACATAATATAATAATATCCACTTTACCTATTAATTTTTCCACAAACACCTTTTTACAATTTATGTCACCGTATTTACTACTACTAAAATAAAATGCTCTCTCTTTAAACATGAATGTGCCATGTGTCAAATAGAGGATGTTCCTCTATTAATACATAATTAATATTTTTTAATCTAATGTTATTTATCTAATATAATGAAAGTATTCGTTTTTTTTTTATTCATATGGTCACTGTCATTGCGTTTTTGTTATCATTATTTTTTTCAACAAAGAAAAATTCAAGCCAAAAGTCTATAATAAAGTTAGCAAATATGATAGCAAAGTGTAATATAAAATTGTATAGTTTATTATGATTTTTATATTCTTTAATTATATCGGATATTGGAGTTTTTAGATTAGTGATAGTATATATTATACCAATTTTTGTCTTCACACTTAATTGCACGCCAAATTGAAAGTTTTAATGTGAGTCATTTATTGTTCAAAGTGTCATATGATTATCTCTATAAATTCTAAATCTAGCAAGTAAAGAGTGTAAAATCTTTTCACGTAAATAATTCATCACAAGAAATGTATGTTTCATTTCTTTTCTTTTTTTCTTTATCGTATCGTTTGTATTATCTACCAAATGTTCATACGAATCAAATTAGATAATTAAAGAAAAAATTTATTTTTTATATTATAAATAAATTTGTAAAATATAAATTGCCTACATCCCACGGGTGAGAATCTATTAGTGCTTATAATTAACACCTTTCTCTATTAGCATTGCCTCGTGGCACAAACGCATTCATTGGGCTCATGGGCCATGTCTAAAGAAGAATTCAACTTACCCTAAACGTAAGGTATTAATAGGAGCATAACAAGTAACAACAAAAAGTAGGAAGATAGAAGAAAAGTTTAACAATCGCATAATAATGAAAGAGCTCGTTATATTTTTGTAATTCCATTTTTTTTTTAGATTTTGCATTATTTTATAGGAAAAATGAAAATTTTACTTAATTATCGGTGAACAATAAATTTATCAACAATAACAAAATGTAATAAATTAATTAAGTTTTAAAAAATAAATAGAAAGTTTAGTTTAAAACGTTAGAAACGAATAATACAACTCCTAATCTAAAGTTCTAAACATACAGGAAAATATGCGCATCAATAATCCAAGGCCCCAATAATTGTGACCTTTTTAGGAGTCCAATAATTCTAAAAAGTTGAAATTGAATCCGAGAAATAGAATGATTGATTAATTTGTCAAACCGACCATTGGTCTACCATTAGAGAAATATATACTTTTAAAGGACAGACCGAAGACACCACATTGAGTTGAAATATAGGACCCATTCATTAGACGATATGTCACACCACGCAATTCTCCTGTTTCAATCTTGGGGCTAGTTTGAACTTTAGTGCCTCGATAAGTGGTTCGAGGGCAGATTCAGCTCTGAGTCAATCACCTTTTAGTCTCGTTCAAAAAAAAAAATATTAGAGTTGAATTTTTGTGATAATCATTACATTAGAGTTCATCACTCACTCAGCATACTGTAGTTATTTTTTGTTGAATTTTCGAAAGAACGTAACTTTATATTGAGAATCATTAAATTAGAGTTGATCCTGTATTATTAGTAAGACTGCTGAGAGACTTATGCATGTTTGAATACTCTTATTCATGTTTTGTACTTAATTAAATTAATTAGAGCAAATCAGTTTAAAATTTAAATTAAAAAGTAGCTCACATTCTCTTTTTCTTTGGACAAAGCTCCAATTTGAATATATAAGATAAAATGACATCCCCGAAGTCCTGGGTAGGATTCGTTCTAATATTATATGTAGTAGCATGAGTTTTCTTTAAAATAGATAGTATAGTTCCGTACTCTGAAGTTCCCTAGTACGTTACTCATGTCGGATATTTCATGTCGGATATTTAAATTTGTACAATGGATGAAGCTTAAAAGACAAATTCGTGACGGCATATAAACATGAAAATGCGATAATTAAAGAGGGGACCATATTTATATGTATGAATACTTATAGCTGGATTTTGATTGCAATAGGAAGATATTTGTCTTCTCTTATAATAGATATACACTATCTAAACTTGACTTTCAAAATCCCTGCACATGGGCTTGTATGGGTGATGAGAATAGTCGCTAGAAGCCATTACAAGTTCAATTTGTTGCAATGTCAATTTGAAGAGCTTTCTTAATTGCATTACATTTTGGTACGTATGTAGTTATTTTGCATCATAATTTATAAAATGGTGTAAATATATATACACTATGATTTTTTTATTTACAACGCCATCTAAACACATTGTTTTTCTATTTTTCTTGAAAAACAATCTTTTCACCGGTACTTTGTTATACACATAATCATATACAACTTATTAACTTTACTATGTCTTTTTATAACATCTCAAATTACGAGTTCAGCTTCTTTTTCCACTGCAGTGTAAATATTCCGAAGAGTTCTCTAAACTATTTTGAGATTGTTTCGTTTGCAGCAAAAAATCAATTACATTTTTTTAAGTGCGCAACTGTTTGCTTCAAAATATAAAAATTTGTACAAATATTCACCAGAGTTCTTTAATTTGCAACGCTAACTTAAAACATTAATATTTTTGTCTTAAAACGTCACGGTCCTTTAACAATACCTTTTTTTCAGACACAGCACCAACCGAACTATTTTAACAATATTAACCTGTAATCAAGTACAATAAAGTAGTCTAGTGGATAACCACTCTGGATTCAAAAACCAGACTCGACTGAAAGTTCCTCAAGTCGAGTCTTGACAGATGCAAAATTTTTGATAGCCAGCGGTTGACACCCTCCACGAAGAGTATTAATCGAAATGTGTGAAAGCTGACTCGAATACTTCTGGCATAAAACAAAAAGAAAAAATACAATATATAAGTCTAGTGTTTTGTTGCACCGTTTCAAATGTATAGTTGAATTATGTGTGAAACAGCATGTAGTGTTATCGTGCGGTATGGCCACAAGTTAACAGTTACGTGTCGAACTTATTCCATTGGACACTGTGACTAATTAATAATACTGCCAAACTATACCTTTTCGGAATTTATTTTTCTTCCTCCTTGGCACTAAACTGCACTTTCTGAATATATAGCACTAACCATTTTTTTCTTTTTTCTTTTTTGTTACAAACTAACCACTGTGTATAGGGCAAGTGAAAATACAAATGCAAATTTTTATAATTAAAAATATTATTTGGAAGCGAGAATTTTGATAATTAAGAGCGTCTCAGTTTAAATATATAAATATTGCAAATGCGGACTCCCAAAATAATTAATGTTTACCAAGGTTGAAATTATATACTTCAGAAATTTGTTGGACCACAACTATTAGAAATATTATGGGATGGACTATGGGAGCGGCAATAATTAATATAAATATTTAACCACACTTGGTAATTTGTCTATTACATTTGTGAATGCAAAATCATGTTTTTAAAGTGTGAAGGCATTTGTTTTAAGTAGTTGGGATGAATAAATACATCTTGAAAGATAAAAATACCATAGTTAAACGATCACTTGGACCTTGAATTAACCGATTTCATAAATAAAACATATAACAAAATAAAGAGTCCAAAGTTAAGGGACGTCTAACAAAAAAGTAAATTTTTAATTTAGGACGGATCGAAGGAAGTATTATTGATTATTCCGGAACAGTTAGAGGGAACTTAAATTCCATACATTTGTAAATCAGACATCAGTTTTATTATTAGATGTAGAAATAATTGCACTTGTTTACAAATTGAAATCAAAATGAGTAACATATCTGCAAGTTGATGATTAACAATTAATAGCTCAAAATATTTTCATGTCAATGCTACAAGCTCGAGCAGTGATGGAACTGAGCTCAATCCAAAAAAAACAACAATATTTATAATATATTAAAGAAAAATAATTAGCATAATAATCTATTTTAGTTAACCTCTCGTCCCTTCTGTCTAATTCTGAGTCCGCTCCAAAGTTCAAATATAACCGACACTATCTAATAAAATAAAATAAAATTATGAGGATAAAAAAGTCATAACTTTTTTTATTTTATTTTTAGTACAAGCAATTAATAGTCCTAATCTACTTTAAAAAGTGAAAAAAGAGTTGTTGATCGACGAAATAGAATTACGTTACAAATTATTTTAACAAATTCATTCTAAAATTACTATTAACGAAATTAGAATTCTTGATGGTGAATTAAGTTGAGTAAGTAGGTTAAAAAAGGCATAAATTATGAAGTGAAGAAATATCGATCACAGCATGCAGATGGATGGAGAAGGAGAATGAAACTATTGTTTGGGATGTTGACTTTTGTGAGAGAGAAGAAGAAGATTTGGGGGGATGATGATAAGAGTTTAGCTGCCGCTGCTATCGATCTTTTCCACATGAAAATTAGATAGGCTTTTGAAAACTGGGGTCCATTCCACGTACGAGCTCGGTCTTGTAAAACCTAGCTACTTTAGATCTTCAATGGAGCTTTTGAGTCCCACTTTGATCATCATATAATACTTAAACTTTTTAGTTTGATTAGATCCCCCGTTGAATTGGTCTTACTCTTACAGTAATCAATCACTAAAGAAAGTCGGTGTACTATATATGTTTGCTCAATATCTACGTTGAAGCTAGAGCTTTTAAAATAGCAGTCTTAAATTTAAGTACGTATTTCTGTTAGTAACACTTTAATTAACTACCCTATTTATAATTAAAGTTGATAACGTTTTTCAATAACTAAAATGAAAGGCACACTAATTCTATTGAATAAAAAATAATATTTTTAGATTTAGATAATATTTATCTCCTTTTACAAAAAAAAATCGATACAATACTAAACTTGATAACAGTGAAAAAATTTGATGTAATGCAAAAAGGAAAAAGAAAAAGTAAGCATCGTAGACATTTAGCAATATTTAACTAAGTCCCTAATTACAATGAGTATTCTAGTGGCTATGATCATCATTTGCGAGGCTATCAATGTATTGATAATCAACTGCAAAGCTTAAACTTAAGACAACACCATTACAATGGACATAGATAAAACTATGATTATGATAGTTGTGTAGACATAGCATCTATGAAGGCATAATAGGTAATTATGCATGGTTTTGACCCTGGTTATAGAGGTTATGTAGAAAATTATGTGAGTAGTGGAAGATCAAATAGTAGGATTGTTGCTTATGGTGGCAATTATGGAAGCGAATCATAGAATGTATCATGATGGAATCCTTAAATAGCAATGAATATTGGGGATTTGAGTACTATCATTACCATGGCCAATCAATTCTTTTTTTTTATTATAGGTCATCTAGCCATTCATCGCAGCCTTACCCCACTAGTATCAATTTCCAATATCTTTTATATCCTTATTCTTTACTTGTTTGAGGCCTGGAGTAATGTTGATAATTATAGTACCTATTGTTATTCTAAGTCCTAATTGAACTTATATTTGAGATATTTGTGCCTCATTAGATTGCATTATTAAATATTTATTGAACTATAATGTAATATTGTATTACCAAGTGCGGCAAGCCAACAAATGTTAGTATTCCTATGTAAACTACTTAATTTGTATTACATAATAGGTATTATATTTATCTAATTGATCCATCTTATTAATCTCATATTTTAAAAAAAAAATCACATATTTTTTAGGCCCTTTAAATTGCAAATCGGTGTATATTGCCGAAACCAATACGAATGTCAAAATCGAGTTAAACATTGAGTGACTGAGTGAGCCCCCAAAACTGCCATTTTAAACCATGCACACATCATTAAAGCCGTATAATTTAAATAAATAGACAAAGTTGTATTAATATTATTTTATCATATGTTAAGGTCTTATTATTTTCATAAATAGGGCTTTAATATAGGCTCCAATATACCTTAACTCAACTCAACTCTAAAAAAATTAATATTTTTTTACTGGGGCCCTATGGCAGTGTAATTGCATCTTTTCATTTAGATTTTAGAGATAAATTTAGTGGGTTTTTTTTAATATTTAAATATTAATGATTTATCTAAATTTTATCAAGTAGAAACTTACATTTTAAAATAATTCGGAAGTTCATTCAGACAACTAAACACACAGTTTAAAATTCAAATATCAATTTTTTTTATAATAAAACAAAAAAAAAAGTAGCCTTTGAGAATCTTGAAATAATAATGACTCGAAGGATTCACGGTCTTAAGTTACATTGTTATTAGTTTTAAACTCCACGCGATGCATGGGTGTTTGAACATATTTTTTTCATAAATTTAAAAAGATTACTTTTAAGAATATAAAATATCGATCAAATGACTTTATTTTTAAGATCACAAATGTGTATTTAGTTTTAAATAATTACTTAAAAAAATAAGCTAAAATATGAATGCCCTTATCTTCCATCAATCGATCACCTATATATAAAGTTTAAATTCATTATTGAGGTTATGTATATGCTATATGACAACAAAATTCACTATTTATTACATGAGTATTGTAATTCATTATCTCGCATAACTTAACTTTGATGTATGAAAATGCATCAATTCCAATTTGAAAAGACAAACTAAATAGTTATAGTATTTGTAAAGAGAAATTGGTGAGAGACCTTTCAAAAAAATAAATTTGTGAGAGAATTAAATGGATGAAAAGAGAATGGTAATAGAGTTGCCTTCATAGATGATACAAAAATTAAATAAATAGACATAAATATAACAAAATTGCCTTAATTAATATAAATGATATCATTAATTAAAGTGTTGTATATTTAGATACATTAATTAATGTAAATGATATTATTAATGGTATCATTAATGGAGGCACTTCCTCCATTTTACTATTTATAGTATAAATGCTTTATTGTTAGGTAGGTACATATGAACCTTGTGCACATGAAGCACCACAAATTGGATGCAAAAAAATTTCTTTTTTATGGGAACTTTTTGGGTACAATTTAACATGGGTTAAGAGGGACAATCTATCGTCTTTTTAATTTTTAGATAATTTGCCTCCACATTTTTGTGTAAATGTATCCATTCTTAATTAAATTTCTTCCAAACATTCACTTGCGATGTATTAATTAGGAAACTCTGTCAAGAAAACAAAAGTAGGTCAGGGAAGATGGAGGTTTCATAGTTGTTTTGGTTGATCGTGTTTTTTCTTTAAATAAAAAGAGGGTTACATTGAGATAATAACATGGGTTACTTTACATAAATTAATATTAATTTGGGTTAGTTTTTAAGGTGGTCAACTTAGTCAATTTACAGGTTGAAATAAAATTCCCCTAATATTATCTAGCAAAATAGCTCCCCAGCCTTTTTTCCTAGATAAAGTACACAAAATGTAAACCCAAAGAAAATCTTTACGCTCACAGTTGAGAATACGAGACTTTAAGAGCCCACACATTCTTCACATCTCCGTTTCTAGAAGCCACCCCAAATGAGGGTGTTAGTTACCAGTAATGAGACTAAATGCATTCTGTTTCAATAGAACAATATAAAGTTGACAAATCTTATGCCAAAGTGAAACCTCTAATGAATGCCATCAAAAATTGAATTATTTCGTTATGAATTTTGCCAAGTGTATTGCTTTAATTATAACACTATCCATAAACTTAGTATATACTCTCTTTATTTTAAAAAAATTAATAGCCACACTTGGATTATATAGTATTATTAAGAAACAAAGATTTCAACATAATTAAGGTGCCTATTGGTTTTCACGTGGAGGACATTTGAAGTAAATTCAACAATTGACGAAATCTTTACTCTGCAACTATAAATACAGCAAGAGGAGAGAGCTAACTTAGACATACCACCGAAATTTGAGGCTCCATTCCTTAACGCTTAAAAACCTATTTTGATTCTTGTTTTCTCACAAAGCAAAGGTACCTTCTAAAGCTTACTCAAACAATTATTCCACTTCTTTAAACCTACTTTCTCCCCCATTTTCCCACTGATCATCATATTCCTCTGTATCACTGGACTTATATTAACAACAAATCCCCCACCCATTGCTTTTCCTTTTCCTACATTCCATTTTCTCCTCCGGTTTTAAAGACACTTGAATCTTTTCTTTCTCGTCTTTTTGAATAAGAAAAGGGACAGTTTTTTTTACTACCCAGTTTCCTCTGTTTTTCCACATAAATTTTCCATCAAAATGGGCAGAATCCCAGAAAACACCCAACAATTTCCATTCAACAGCACTGCCGCTATTCAATCTTCGCTATCCAATCTCATACTACAAAGCAGCACAAACACCATGGATTCAATTTTCTCCCATTGCTCAATTTCACCCACCATCACAAACCCCATTACAGAGCCATTAGGCTCTTCGGTATACCTTAAACAAAGAGACTTGCTCCAAAAATTCTGCCTAGAAAATAGACCCATATCATCACAATTCCCATGTACCACCTATTTTGTTCCACCTAAGAAAAAGCTATACAGGGGAGTGAGACAGAGGCAATGGGGGAAATGGGTAGCTGAAATTAGACTCCCACAGAATCGAATGAGGGTTTGGTTAGGTACTTACGAATCAGCCGAGGCTGCAGCCTATGCTTACGATAGAGCCGCGTACAAGCTGCGTGGAGAATACGCGCGGTTGAATTTCCCAAATCTTGGGGATCCCAGCAACTTAGGATTTTTTGGTGATGGTGAGAGATTGAATGCTTTAAAGAGGGCGGTGGATCACAAGATTGAATCCATTTGCCAGAAAGTGAGGAGAGAGAAAGGTAAGAAGGTGAAGAATAGTGAGAAGGTGGAGAAGATTGAGACTAGTTCCGTTACGACGTCGTGCTCGTTAGGAGGTAATGGTAGTTCGAGTAATGAAATGGTGTCGTCTTGTGAAGAGGGGTTTTGGAAGGGGGAGAATTCAGGGGGTTGTGTTTCTGGCGAGTTTCCGGCGGTGGTGACGGAGGAATCGGAGTTTGAAGGTTGTTCGCTTGCTCGTATGCCGTCGTTTGATCCTGAGCTGATCTGGGAGGTTCTGGCTAGCTAGGAAGAATTTTTGGAGACCGTTACTATTACCAAGTTTAGTATAACATAATTAACTAATGCGCAATCAATCATGTAAATTAGTGAGCAAGGAGTTTAGGCCTCGCTTGATTTACGGAAGGGAAATCAATTCCCTTATTTTTCTTATAAACGTGAGAAACTAAATTTTTTGTCAAATTTTCTTTCTTGTGGTTGGTAAAACATAAAATGTATTTAGGTAAGAGTATTATTATCTAAAATTTGTGTAATAAATACTTGAAAATCACATAGAAAAATCAATCCCATGTGTTTTGAGATGAATGATTTTAACCTCTACTTTCCCTTCTTTCAAGAAAGTGTTTCCAAAATTTGTACTTACCAAACAAAAAAAATGAACGACTTTCCTTTTTCGAATATTAAAATCCGTGAACCAAACGAGGCGTTAATGTTAGGGATTGTTTGTTTGTTAAAAAAGTTAAGTTGTTTGCCATTTAAAACTGAAAATAAATTTGCCACTTAAATCTAAAAACTTAAAATATCCTATTGTAAATTACCTATTTTACCCTCTTTGTTTCTCATTTTACAAGTGATTTAAATAAATTAATAAGGGTAAAATTGTCATATTAAACAAAATTCAGTTTTCAAATGTGTTACATTCAAACAAACAATATCAGAAATAAACAAATAGTTTTTTCAATTTTTAATTTTCAATTGTTTTATCAAACGCCACCTTCGTGTGCTTTTCACTCTATTTGATTGGTAATTGAAACGAATAATTGAATTCCATTAAAAAAAATGCTAGCAAATCATTCCTCTACATTTTCAACGTGTCGTAAAATTTTCTACAAGAAACTCAAAAAGTGATTACACATCACAATTACAGGACTAGCAGTGTCACATTATTTTAAACTTGCATCTTAAGGTGAAAGTAAACTTTGGAGAAGAGAGACTACCAATTGAGCGAGTTTTTTGACTGCTCAATCTTTGCAGTATACGAGCTTTCTATCTCCTCCTGCAACAGTCATCAAGTTGTTTAGGTGCTTTACCGAGCTGGCAAAACTTACTACAATTCGTTTAAACAACATGAATACGATGAAAAGACAGAAGAAAAAGTTTAATAACATGGTGATCTTCTCCTTGTTTGTTGTGAGTCGAGAAGAAAGAAGAGATCTGTTGATATTTTATAGATCTACTATTGTCGTGTCGGTTAAGGTTTAAGATTTTCATTTTTCTTACTACATTCCACTTTCTCTTCTTTTCTCTCCTAGTTCTCCTTATTAAACTCCTTAAAACTCAAATCTTTCTCCGCTTCTCTCTCAATTTTCGGATTGTACATTCAACTAATAGGTTTGAATTTTTCCCTTGCCCATTCCCACTCCAGTCCAATACTTAAGCACTCAAAAATCCATACAAATGTATAAAAGTGTCTAGAAATGTATGAATTCACTCAACATATTGGTGTAGTAGAGAGCTTGTTTTCCTTTAATTTTTCAAAGGAAAGTGGACTTTAATTCAGGACAGTGGTAGTATGTAAAATATGAATCACATGGAGTCGACTATACACAACATGAAGCCACCAGACAAAACACACCTACGATTCTGAATTCCCTGATCATTACCTTTTTTTTCTAGTTTCAAAAAAACAAAAACTTCCTCCTGCAGAAAAAAGATAAAGGAACGTATGGACTATAAATGCCAATTGAGTGAAAAATACCTTGCAAGACTTGAGCAGGGGCTGCAAGAAGGCTGTTCTGAAATATCTGACAGATCTTCCCAATGAGGTTCTATCCCAATCTAATATCAATTAGTCCCACAGTACTAAAATTATCAATAAATTTGTATACCAGTGAGGTGGGAGGAGCGGTGAATTAATATAAAAAACTATCTAGCCATCTTCAAAACCATAACTTGCACTTTCCATCTCCACGCAAGAGTTGCCACTCAAAAGTCAACATGTTTTTCAAGCAATGGTGGCTTTTAATCTAATCAACGGCCAAAACAACCTCTTGTTTAACCATCATGAGATTTGATATGTCGATTTTAGAAGCGCAAACTCTTATTTTGTAGCATCTCGAAGATAAAAGAGCTACTCGCAATTTGAGGCAAGAAGACTGTTATAAGTCATTTAAGAACTACCAAATAATCTTGAAATGCATCAAAGATGTGATATTTACCATCCCCCATTATCAAAGAGTACAGTGAATAATTCAAAGTGAATGATTATTAACTTACCATTATTGCCTTCAGCTCTTAAACCTCCCATATTAATTTCTCCCAAAAGCTGCAGGTTTTGAAGAAGAGATTGATGACGAAACCACAATACAGCACTTCATATGCCATAAAGAGATGAGTAGAAAGATATACAAGTGATATGCACGTCCTCGAGCCTGATTTCTATATTGACAACCAAAAGTATAAATGGTTCTAGGCAAATGACTTTCATCTTAATTATTTTATAGCAATTCCCGACCCTCATTCAGATCAGCTCCTCTAATAACAATACATAACTACCTATGAGAATAGGAGATGGAAAGTCACGACCAAATACAATAACAGTTCATATCCTAGGGTTGGTATTTTCCACTTCCAAGAAAAAAAATCTATGGCAAAACGAAAATATGGCAAACGTAGTTACAAGAGCGCATCATCAAGTTCAAAATCCTCACAATGACTGTTGAGCAGTCTTGTCAACATGTTTATTTATAGCTCATACAAATAAAACAGAGTTAAAAACAATTATAAGAGGTCCTTAATGCATCATACCATGTTTCATTATTCAGTTCAGAATTGCCAAGTTTCAATACTTAATCTTCGTAATTGTGAGCAGCTGTTGATGTAAATAATTGTATGTCAGTAAAAGTTTACCTCCGACAGGGTTGGCACAGTTGTTGGGTCAAATTCCTCGCAACAATTTGGATCGATAGGAACACAAACACGGCCTGCAGAAGAAGGGAAAACGATTTGTAGTGAGAGTATTATCTAAGAAGGCATATGGCTCGAAAGTTTAGAAATGATGGAAACTGCATGTATCCATGCTTTCCTCTAAATTATCAAAGTGATTAAACAATATTTTTACAGATATACAAGATGTTCAATTTTTCTTATCCAAAAGAATTTGTTGTTTGCCAACTGTGAGCACTATGCCAGTCAATCACAAATTTGTTCAAAAGAATTTGTTGTTCGCTAACTGTGAGCACTATGCCAGTCAGTCACAAATTTGAGATCCAATATTGTGATCACTTTTAATTCAAAGGGGACAAGCATTTGAGAAACTAACCTGTTTTGGGGTGTACACAGAATGGTGCCTTCAACAAATGGTTCATGTGTTTTGAAACCTGAGATGTACAAAAGTTCCATTGCGAGTGGTAGAGATTAGAGACAAAGAAAAACCGTACTCAAAGTCCTAAGCAGTACATATATGCCTGGTACTTAGTAAAACTGAACAGCATCATAAAAAGAATTCCGAAGGAAAAAGAGAAAATAAGAATAGCACAGACCTCCATATCAAGCCTAGGATATGCATAAGAGAACACAATCTCTTCAACACACCTACGAAGCCCTTGTGCCTGAAACATAGAATAAAATACTCATTATAGTTTTTGGCTTTTACCCAGTTACAAGAGCAGCATGTGACATGAAAAACTAGCTCTTCATGTGATTGACAATAATACGTGCTCGTCAGCACAATATTTATATAGCCCAAAGCATTTTATCTATTTAAACCAGCCAATATGTCACAAAGCGTTAGAGGCGGTACCTTATGTTTCCCAGATTGAAGCAGATGTTTTAGTTGCTCCCATCGAACAACATTAATGTCTTCTTTTGCACTGGATGAACGCCTGTTCTCCTGCCACTTTCCTCGAAGCTCTGAAGTTATTGCTGCAGATATCAACTTCTAGCATTAAGTAATACTGATGGTTGCAAGTGATAAAAAAGAGCTAAGCCTTGCAAGAGAAGAAAAAAACATGAATGAATTTTATTAAGTAAAGTGGCATACATTCATCTGGAATCATCTCCAATATTTTCTCATATCTATCTTCACTTAAAAATAACTTTTGACTGCAAAGCAATTTCTCTTCAAAGAAATCTTTCAAAATGTCAGTATAAGATCTCCTGCAGAGATGAATCAGGTTCAGTGGAACATGATGGAGCAAAGTCAACAAAACTCGATTTCTTAATGCAAAATTAGACTTACCCTGTGTTTTCATAATCATTAGACTTTGCCCCTGCATGCAGGGAATCTCAAAGAGTTTCGTACAAGTAGGTGGCAATTTTTTAACATAGTCCTTTGACTTAACGCTCCAGCTTTACTTAATTCTTTGAATTCCCCCCATGCGGAGGGCAAAAGTCTAACAATTATGAAAACAGGGGGATACGCTAATTTTGCATATAAAATGGGGGCAATATAAAAAAAAAAAAAAAAAGTGCCAGAATATCAATAATATAGATTGAAACTTACGCAAGGAACGGATGAAGTGCAAGACCCACTAGAGAAACCTTTTTAAGACTATTGTCGTTGCCCTGAACAAAAAATAATAAACCTCAATATCCTCTCAGTTTATGATATGTTTTACAATTCTACTTTATCAAGAAACATCATAAACAACCTTGTACACACGAAAATAATCAGTAATAGCTGCTCTTTGCTCATTATTCAACCTGGAATTGATGAAAATACATTTTAAACCTTCAAAAGTTGATACAAGATATAGAAAATGAAACTAAATGAACACCAAGTTTACAATATTTGTAGCATTACCTTCTTGCCTTTCCATCACAAACCCAACAGTGGACACCACGCCGGCCACTGTATACCCAAAGAATGTGATTGAATCCAAAATCATCTGCATTAAATGAATCGTGAAGAGTGTACATATAAGACCATGATACTCCACCGGATGTAAAATCTTTGCGGTTACATTACACATGAATGCCAACAAAAGTGTGCAACATGAGTTAAATTTTAAAACTTCCAAACAAATGCCAAGACAAAATAAATTACGTATAGTGTGCGTCTTTTTGTACCATCGTAATTTTCTAAAAATTTTAGGGCCCGTTTCTTTTTGCCTAGTTTTCTAAAAATGTTGTCTAAAGGCATCAACTTCACGGTAGAGCTGGATCTCCTCTAAGTGTAGAGTTGAACTAAATTCAAAGTTCTAGAATTTCTATTTCAAGTTTTCATGAAATGACTTAATTTGAGTTTTCATTAATCAACTTGAATTATCATATTTACGATTGTTCATTATACAACCAAATACAGATAAATGTGAAAATTGTAAGTTACCTAAAAGTAAATTGTATAATTCACAATTTGAGGGCAGCCAAATGGGCCCTTATCGGAAAACTTTAAAAACAAAGAAACAATTACAAATAACCAATAATTATCGCAATGGAACCTTCTACATCAGAATAGCAATGTAGAACATCCATATATACCTCTTAGTGCGGTATCAAGAACTTTAATGGCAATTGTCATCAACGGCCAGCAATCCAAGCAAACATCAGCTCCTGAGCAGCAATATCTAACATCGTCATAATCTGACATATCCTGTTGTAGACACATTGTAATTTAGACATATCATAAGGATTCTGGAGTTGTCTATGAGATCTTGAATAAGTTGTTTCTGTTCGGAAGTTAATTAACTTACTATATCAAAAACTAGCTCCCTCTCCACGGGAGTGAAAACGTTGTCACCGGCTTGTGAATAGGCATGCCTCTTGGCAGGCTACACATTATGGTTAAAGAAAAATGTATCAATAGAAATATACTCTAAAAAGTTACTAATTATTATGTTGGATAAATGAGGGGTAAAATAAATGAGAAGCTTACATCAACATTGTACACGGGCCCAATATCTATTTTGAATGGACATTTCTCCTTAATAGCATTGTCCAGTTCAATTACACTGCCGAAAGACTGAAACCGAAGGTATATGTCATTGTCCAACGTGAATGAAAATTCTCTACGCCCAAAATAGGACTGGTCACATGCAGGATGCTTTCCATCTACAGATAATTAATTGAGATTGGAAACTATAGTTTCAGGAGTAACAATAAAAATATGCGTGTGTGTGTGTGTGTGAGAGAGAGAGAGAGAGAGCTACAAACAGGACGAAACATAGACCTTTGGCTTACCATTTCCATAAGACATCCATTTGAATATATCATCAAGTGGGAAAAGCTTTCCTGCCACAAGAAAAAATGGCCTTAGGTAAGACGATTCTCTATGCCCTTATTTGGCAAAAATACACTATCGTCACGAGATCCCTTTTACTGTTCTTTGGTTAGAAATAAAGGATTCCATTCAAAAACCACACATATCAGGACCCAGCCACAAGCTACCACACGATAAAACTAAATACCATATTTCACAATACATGACCTTAGTGTACAATCAAGCATTTACAACTTCAGCTATAAAACCAAGGCCTATATATGCATAAAAAATTAAGTTGTTGACATGATTTACATTCTGTGGGAGAGACAATGAAATGCACATAACCTGAAAATCTACCTTGAACACCCCTAATTATAATCTGCATCAAGGAAATCTTGTCATGACCACTCTAAAAGGTCCAGAATTTCGTTCGAGACAAATGCACATTTTTCCAACAGACTAAGGCAAGAATTCCTTTCAACTTAATACTCGTCCAATTACACATCTGATCCAATGAACAAATATACTGTACCTAACCACATTTCCACATTACAGGCATCCATATGCTTTATCAAAAGTGCAATATAAAAAGGTCAAGGGCATTTAAATAAACTTCATCTTGACTCCCAACTTTATATGTCGAAATAGGCAGGCCATTTGAAACTTTAGCATGCCTAAACAGTATGGCCCTGTGGAAACACAAGTGCAAACATGGTGATTCAGCCAAAGATTTGGCCATCTAATATTCTACACAGTTTCAGTTTCAAGCAAAAGGAATAATATAATCGCTCCAATCCAAATCAAGACTCCACTACTCTTTTTGGGATGTCACAAATCAAGAGTTCACTATTCCTTTATGGGACATAATTAATGTACACAATCTCGCAATCATAAACAAATCATAAACAAGGATGTTCTTAACCATTGGTCGAGTTGACATTACTGTATTCTATTATTTATGAGGTCAAGAAAATTATGAAACTAAATTGCAGGATTTTTTGAATTGACGAGTGGGCTTGGCGAGTAACAAGTCTAGTTTGATCCATTAAAACATAGGCAGGTGTAATGGTTTCGGAATACACTGTTCCGAAACAAAATCAACTTGATTTCTGAATTGTTTCAGCCTCGTCTTTGAATTACAAGTGCAACATTCTTTGGCAAATTATTTATTTACTATATAACATAGATCAAACCGCAGGGTAACACTAACTGACACACACAAAAAAAAAATGTTAAGTATCAGCCAGCTAAAAGATAAATAAAAGAAAAATGAAAGAACTTTATGTGCACTGGTGTCTGGTAAAACCGAAAAAAGGTCGTGCTTTGTTTGGTTGGAGTTTTTGTTCATTCTTAGAATCATAAAGCGGTAAATTAACACGGAGAGTCTCTTATAATCATGTTAAGTGGTTGAATAAATTATGAACTAACAAAACTTAGAGCCAAAGAAGTAGTAACAAATAAATAAAGCCCCCAAAGAAATGAACTCGTAAAATAATTACCATAATAAACTCTAAGGTAATTAGCGTTGAATCCATCGGGAACAGAAGTATCTTGCCTCTTTTCAATCTCATGCCCATCGATTAACATGTCATACCTTCCATTCTCATCTTCTTCTTTCATCATTTTCAATTACTGAGCCTTTTCCCCAAAATCAAAAACTGAGAATCAGAAAATTAGATTCTTAGCGAACAAATACTATGCTAATTCAAAACTCAAGAAGGCAAAAATCGAGCAAACGGATGTTCAAACCCTAATGCATACTAGTACAATCAAATAGCGTCTTAGCTCCATGATCGTTTACATTTTATATCGCAGAATGCCGAATCAGCAGGGAGTGAAATTAACCGCCGTGACCGAACTCAACAAAATCAAGGCGGCGAAGGATCTCTGGATCGTTATCAGAGAAGAATAAAAAAAAAACGGCGGGAAAATGAGAAAGGACGATGAGGGAAGAAAGAGGAATTTGGCGGGAAATTAGAGGGACAAAATGTAGTGGTCCTGTTGGTTCTCGTAACGTTTTTGTCTGTGTGTACTGTGGGGAAGCGAGGCTTTTGTATTACACAGTAACAGTCTCTAGTTTTTATAAGTTTTATTCCTTAAATAGTAGGATTGTTATTTTAATAGAATACACCATAATAATTAAGCTAATAACACTAAACTACCATACACCGGAATATCAATTTTAAAATTATAAAATAATAAAAATAAAATATAAAGATTAGTAATAATTGAAGAAATTGAAAAAATTGAAGAAAAAATTATAATATATATAGTGTAAATTAATAGCGTGTAAATATATTTACTGATGAGGCATAATTATTTTAGAATATAATCTTAATTCAAAACCCATATTAACTTTACAAAAAAAAAAAAAAAAACTTAAATGGGAGAGTAGTACCAAAGTTAACACTATATCATAAAAAAAGTATCTTGCTCAATCATACAAGTATATAAAATGAAAGGATTCTCTTTTACATAAAAAAATACAAAATGCTAAGAGGTCCAATTATTTAATATAAATATATGTGAATCCCAATTTAAAGATTATCAATAAAAATGTGATACATTTTATCTTGTTCGTGTCTATTAGAACCAATCAAGGACGGATCCATAGGGGGCTTGTTATCAATACATATACTGTATTTTAACTTAAACTCATATATGTTGTGAAATTAGTAAACCTTGTGCTTGGGACCTCGTTGGAGGGGATTTGTTCTATTGTATGGATTCGCTTGGATTGTGGACCGATTTTATGAATTAATCCATTTTTGATATATTATAATGTAGATATTTAAGTCTCTCACAGGGAATTATGTTCATATAATCCGTCGCCAACATACGGCACCCATGATTAACCGGATCTTAGATGATGGATCCTTTTAACGAGATTCGAGGCGTCACAGGGCTGGGCTAGCAGGGATGTAGTCCACTCCTTAATTAGGAATAAAAATATTGTTAGCTAGCTATGGTATAGTTTAAAATTTTAGCCCAATCAAAAATAGAGGTCAATCTTTCTCATACTATTATTAATTTTTCTCTGCTTCTAATACAAAACCCACTAAAAAAATCATATAAAATATTACTGAAATCACATAAGGTTCAATAATATTAATTATAGCATATAGAAAAATTGTTCTACATAATGAGTTCATCTAGAAGTAATCAATCTATAAGATTTTTTTAAAATATTATGCTATTTTGAATAATAATTCCTCTATACATCTAGTTGGCCAGATTAAGTAGTAAAATTCTTAGTTGAGAAACATAATAGATGTTGGGCATGGGTTTATACTAAATAAATAATTAACAAGAAAAAGCTTATAGGATATGAAGATTGATAAAAGCCAATTGAAAGAAATCTTTTTTGAACATGATCAATGTACTATAATAATTTGTCTTTTTACCATTTATTAGTTACATAATTAAATAGCTTGAAGTTTGATTTGAAAGATAATATATATATATATATATAACAGTTCAATTTTCTATGTGGGACATGATGAATGTGCTAAACTCACAGTAAAAAAGTAAGTTATATATATTATTTAAAAGAAAATAAAAAATACTCAAATCAAAGTGGCAAGTTATATTTAAAGTTTACATCAAAACTTATATTCAACACAATTACCTTGATGATGGGTGTATAAAATAAAAGTATCACAATTGCCATTCTATAATTTATAACACATACATAACAAAAGAATTACCCGAGGAAAACATTAATAATTACCCGAATAAGAGCTTAAGATGGATCACAATTACTATATTTTATAATAAGATTGGATTTATTATTTGTATGAACCCTAATGCGATAGGTGTTATATATCTACATTGTCTTTTGACAAATATATTATTATAACATAAAGGGACCAAGAATCTTAATAGAGTATGAGTCCATGTTTAATTAATTGTTCACGTATTTTTGTATAGTAAGGCCAAATATTAAATATTCCTAACCAATTGATCAAAGTGTAAAATACTTTGAATGTAAACCACCTACCTCATTTACACTTATATAATTAGTATAATTACATATATTTAAAAAGAAAAAAAATAGCATGCAGAAAAATGGCATATTTAGCTCTTCTCTGATTCTTCCTTGCCATGTTCGATCTCAATATTTGTATACTATATGAGATAATTATATATTTTTTTATGCTATTCATATTGATTTTAAAACAATAAGAGATAATTAAGTATTTAATTGTAGCATTTTTTTGCAAAGTTCTTTGCAATTGTAATGTATTTTTAGTACAAATTTTAATATAAAAAATGAATATATATATGCATATATATTTTATTTATTTAGTTATAAAGGGTTATATGCTATGTGCCACATGAATCACACTTTTGGACCTCCACCTCTAACGATAACGGGTGAGGGGAGCTTTTGTTAAAGTCAAATGATGAATGCTCAAAGTCCATCATAAAATCAAGCATGGAAGATTTGTATAGAAAGAATAAACTTGAAAGTTAAGTTAGAATTACCATCAACATCTTGTCTTTAGTGAATTTCACTGTGAACGTTCACAAATGACTTGTAGACTAGTGTCCTTCAAAAGACTATTTACATGAGAGTGAGATTAGCCCAATGTTATTAGAAACCATGATGTCTATAATAGATTCAGAAGGTGGGGGGTTAGGGGTTCAACAAAAAAGATAATCCCCTACTGACAGCAAACATCATGCTAGCCCATGAGCACACAAGTTATACACAAGAGAAACGTGATTGATTGAACAGCTCCAAACCTTCTTACGGAGTCTTTTGCAGTCCATCATTAAATGGAGAAGATGACAGTTTTCATCTGGAAACCCATTAATCTTTTTATGGAATATGTTTCACTATTAACCCCATATGCGTATTATTTTATTAAAATAGACTACCACATGAAGAGGAGAACAAGGTTAAAATATTAAACTTGTAGCAAGTAAGTATTGAACTTAAACTATCTAAGTTTGGATAGAGTCCTATACAATAAGATTCGTCGACTATGTAGTCCCATCACTTTATATTCTCAAACAAAAAAAAATTAATCTTTTACACAGAGTAGTGTCTATGAACTTTACTCCAACAGCGAATGGCAAATGGTTAGAAAACATCTTGAATTTAAACTTGGGAGCAAAAATTAATCATACATTTTAACATAGAATGTAAACACTTTGTGAAAAATAAATAAATTAATATATACTAAAATTTGAACACTTAACCCCCAGTCAATATATGTAGGGGCTGCTATTGACACACACAATATATAATTCTCTATCACTCCCTATAAAAAAAAGTTAATTAATCTATTGACACACACCACTTTTTTATTTTTAATTAACGATTAAAAGATTCAACTCGAATTGATAATAATAATTAATAACTCTAAATCATTTAAACCCAAATTAATTATTAACCCTATTAATTAAATACTCTAATCTTTTTCTTCGTTCGTTTTCACCACCGTCATTACCGCCACCGCTACCACCACCATTCAAATCATCATCCATCTTCAAAAGAAGTAGGATACTCATATTTTTGTTAATTTTATATGTTTCATTTAATTCATAAATCATTAGATAAAAAAAAAGAGCACGCATAATGTTCACTCGGTTTCTTAGAATCGAGTGTTGTTTATCATACTCAGCCAAAAAGAATTGAGTATAGTACATGTCATTCGGTTATAAGAAACTGAGTTAAGTTATGAGTCATCTTTTCAATTATACTCGGTTCTTTAGGATCGAGTGACGTGCGCTTTATTCAATTTATTTGAGCCAGGTATGATGAACACACTTAATTCCTAAGAACCAACTAAATATTTATCAATGGCAGAACCAAGTGAACCTTCATAGTCTCTCTTTCTCTCTCTCCCACACACACACACACACAAGGGAATAAGTGAGACTATGCCACAACTGAATATAAACATAACATCCAGTAGTAACATTACATATAACTGAGTCATGAATGATTAGTTTATTTGTGAAAAAAGAAGTTGGAAGAGAAAGAATAGAGATAAATTTGTGATGTGGGTAGGTGAGTGATTTAATTTATTTTTTTAAATTGTAAAAAGAGAGAAGCGCGCTTTTATATTAATATTAATTAAATTTAAAATTAGATAGAATATTAAAAAGAGAGAATGTATATTTATAAAATATTATTGATAAATGAAATATTAAAAAATTGAATAATATGTATCGATAGTAATCACTGTATGTATTGTTCAAATAATATTTTATGTACTTCGATTAATCTGAGTTGGATTGCTCTGGGACAAAAATTATTTTGGCCGTCAAGGTCGAGATATTTGTATGGCGTGAAAAACGAAATCCCTACCTAACTTCGGATTTACGTTATTCTTGCCACTTGCGCTTAAACAAACAAAAAACCTGGGGTTCCCTACAGTATCAGCAGCAACATCAGCCTTTTTTTTTTTCCTTCTTTTCTTTTATATATATAAAATTATCCCACTAGCAACACTTTGTTTGTATTATTATCATTATTATATTATATTATATTATATATTATTATTATTATATAATGAGAAGATGGTGAAGGAGAGATGTGGACGAGAAAGCACGAAGAGGGACCTTCGAGAGGTGGGCCATTTCATCACCCTCTCTTTCATCCATTGGACCTTCCGATGCCACTCTCTTTTGTACTCTTCTGACAAAGTCACTTTCTCTTTCCTCCTCCACTCTCCGCCGGCCGATTCACCTGTTCTACGGAGATCGGACCGATCGGATCTTCTTCAGCCATGGTGATTACTATCAAGGAAGACTCAGTTGCTGGGGGTACAGAGGAGGAGTGTTTTAGAAGACACCACAAGCACGAGGTTAGAGAGAATCAGTGTAGTTCCTACCTCGTTAAACACATCAAAGCTCCCGTTCATCTTGTAAGTTATAAAATCAATTCAATTTTCATTTCTTTCTCAAATATTTCCGTGTTAACCTAATGGATGATTATGATGTTTATATTCAATCTGTATCTCTATTTTGCTTAAAATTGCAAAAGTTTGATCTCGTATTTTGAATTTGAGCTTGTGTTTATAAAGAGTATTGATATCTATTTCTGTATTGCTTAAAATTGCATTAGTTTAGGTTTTTTCTATGTTTTTTTAAAATTATTGCGGTGGTCGTGGATTCACTTCGCAGTTTGTGTAAAAAAGAAGTATTGGATAAGAAAAGTTATGTCGCGAAATTACCGCGCTGTATAAAAAAGAAGAAAAAGGTTAAAAGACGCCTTTTAGTATAATTTTTCTGGTAAGTGACTGGTAATTCTTTTCTGGAAATTAGTAGAAGGGGTCAGCGAGGATAATTGCGTAATTCCTGTAAATGTTTGTTAGGGAGAAGTGACAATTATATATTAAAAATTAACTTTTGATATTACTGAAATCTGAGATTGAGCTACACCGAAATGGTGTTTGTTTTATCTGAACGGAAGTGTATCCAGTGATGGGGTGAAATAGTTATCTCACCTCTTGACCAATCACAAGAGGACACGTGGCGATCTTTGCCGACGTGGGGTAGCATAGCCACGAGGTGGAAACCGAGCTCGTGAGGATCTCGGTGCGAAGTTTGATCTATGTTCGGGTCCATAGACTTTCAAAGCTAGACCATTCGAGCTCCTTCACCGAGTTGGGGTAAGCCCGTAAGCCCTATCAAACCGCTTTGTTAGAGCGGTTGGTGGAGGCATGGGCGACGGGCACCAACTCTGTGGGAGGCGCAAAACCTCACTCAACTTCATTAAATGCATAGCTACAGGGCAAGAAAGTAGAATTAGAGAGAGAAGAAAAGAAAGAAAGAAAGAAAGAGGTCTAAGGTGCATAGTAGAGCTCTTAGTCCCTCCCAAGGCATTCAGACCTTGATTAGCATATAACTCCTCCAACAATTGTATTGAGAGGATAGAGTAATCTGAGAGATAGTTGTAATCAGAACTTGTTCATTATAATAATACGAGGTAGTCCCAAGCTTTGGGCTCAATTCACAAGAGGAAGATTAACACTTATTCGCATAAAGGGTGAACCTTCTCTATATATTCTTGTCTTGCTCCCCTCTGTTTGATTCTTACAAAAAGGCAACTTTATATGCCACGTCACCCCAATCATCACTTAATCATTTAACCATGTGGTTAGAAAAACTCATTCTAAGTTTTTACACCAACATCCAGCATTAAGAGGTAAAAATTGTCTTCTCGCCTCCTAATGCTAACATGGACTAAAATTCAGCATTTAGCATTAAGAGGCAAATGTTGTGTTGAATGCTTAATTAAAACTTTAATGAATTTTTATTCCAATGTTCCCCCTACTTTTATTCATTTACTATGGAATTATTGATGCATACCAAAATAAAATGGGTACACTTGTTAAGTGCCATCTATTCAACATTCGGAGTTCAATAAAATGAAACACATTTTTCAAAAGTTCTATTCAATATTAAACATTCAAGGTTCAGTATTTAGCAATCGGTGGCTAAAAAACCAAATGGACCCCGTGTAGTTCATTTTCTTTGGATTGTTGGTCTTTTTTGTTGATTAATTATTCAAATGGTAAACTCTAAGATTTATTAGGATTGCGGATGATAAGAACTTGTCTAAAATCTTGTATTAGGTATGGTCTTTGGTGAGGAGGTTTGATCAACCGCAGAAGTACAAACCTTTTGTGAGCGAGTGCAATGTGCAGGGTGACCTTGAGATTGGAAGTGTTAGAGAAGTGAATGTGAGGACAGGACTTCCAGCCACCACTAGCACTGAAAGGTTGGAGCTTCTCAATGATGAAGAACACATCTTTGGCATGAAAATTGTTGGTGGTGATCACAGGCTAAAGGTACGAATTTCTCTTTAGTCATCTCATCCTTTCCCAAGTTCAGTTCCTAATATTGCGATGCTTGAAGTGGATGTTTTTTGCACTTGCGAGTAAACTGTTACTGTTGCACTGCATAGTTTGTGGAGGTTGGACATGCTTTTATCTTTTAGCAAGGCACCAAAGCTTGTTAGTGCCTAGGTATATCGACATACCATTAATAAGTTAAGCACTTAGGATGATTGTGGTTGATTGAGGAACATTACTGACTTACAGAGAAGGAAGGCATCACAGAGCCAAAACCTTCCTTGAAAGAGAGACAAATAAAAATGGTCTTGGGTTTCATATTACCGCCTTATCCAGTGCAGAAAGATACATTAAGTTAAATACATAATGGATTGGTTATCCTAGCTATATCCAATGATGACCTCCCAAAACCAAGCCCTTCTCTAGAAAATAATTCTCAGGTCTTGTGGGACAGGACCAACAGTCCACCAAATCCAGTGATAGCAAAATCAAAATTATGAAAACATGTAACTAGGGGAGCCCAATTGTGTCTTGGGAGTGAGTCATATCAATGGCACGAATTGAAGAGTTCTACCATTTGAATTCATTGCATATATTACGAGGAGACATAATATTTGCTGGGATGTTATTGTCCGTAAAAGTATGAGAATCCCTGTAGTTCATTCCTCTAAGATGCTCTAAGCATTTCTCACACAATCTTCTGATTTGCCATGGCTATTGGTTCTCATAATTGAAGAAAATTATAGTACAGAGTGGGAGCCTATCTCACATCATACTTTGCCCATGCCTTCTCACTAGTCATCTATGCTGCCAATATCAAGGCTCAAAAAGGGAAACTGCAAAAAAAACGTTTTGTTTATACTGAGATTTTTCCACACAGACCATTACAAATCCTCTGTACTTGACCATAAGCTCCTTTAGTCATGTGATTGTGTATTGCATTTCACCTTCCAAACAAAAGAGGTATCCACTGAACTGCTTCAATCTTTAGGGCCTTTATTAAACTGTTTGAGATTAGCATTGTTTTTAACTGTTCATAACTCAGGTTGATCTAGGGCTATCATCTAATATGCATCTCTACTAAAGTTTCTCTAAATCCACACATCCCAAAACACTGCCATCATGTCACACACCCAAAGGTCAAAAAGCTGAGAGCTCAGCTTCACTTGTAACAAGCTTTTCAAAAGGATCTCTGGTATCCTTGATGGTTTTTCTTTTTTTAAGTTGGAAAGCATTTGCAGTACAGTGCCATTCTCTTTTGACAGCAGAACAATCAAAGAAGTGTTCCTAGGTGTAGGAATTGGAGGGTTAAGAGCACATTAAATATGAGAAACAATCACAACGAAGAACTGCCCTTTTCTTTTGTGTTTTTTTTTCTGGGTCATGCTGAAATTAAAGCTCCGTTTGATAACAACATGGAAAAGGAAAATAAAAATACGTGATTTGGTAAGAAGTTTGAAAATAAGTTGAGGCTTGTGAGAAGATGCTCTCCATTTCATGCTCATTTTATGAGTAGATATCCTTCATCCTTCATAATTTTTTGTGGAAAATTATTCTTCCTCGACCACCAAAGAAAATTTCTCCACGGAAAAGTACCAGAGTATGAAGACATCTCATCACATGTCTTAACTTAATTTCCAACTTCTCACAAAAATCAATTATTTTTATTTTCCTTTTCCATGTTGTTGTTATGAAATGAACCTCAAGTGTTTTCTAAGGGTGTATTTGATAGAAGAGTTTTTGAAAATGATTGAAAACACTACTTTCTCTGAGAAGTGGATAAGTGATGAGTGATTTGTTGAGATGTTTTATTACTTTTTTGGGTTTTATATGGAATTTAAGTCTTTGGGGGACAGGTAAGAACAATTTTACATGGAAAAAAAGGAAAAAATGGATAACATCTCACCAAATCAATTAATCCCTTTTCCCAACTACTCATAAAACTCAGTTGTTTTACAATAGTTTTCCAACTTTATATCACACCCCCCCTAAAAAGTGTTAAAGTCAAATGGCGGCTCTTAATTTTGGCCAGAGAAGTATATCGCTACATAGGCTTGAATCAATCATGATCCAAAATATTTAAACTAATGCCCCAATAAGCTGAACCAAGCCAAATAATTTGAAGAAATAAATAAGTTTGCTTTGGTTCATTCAATTAACAGATTTATTATTATGGAAGAATGGCTCTTCGATAAAACAGAAAATAAAAGGGGAATAGATATCGTAGCAAGTGTGACAAGAAATGGACACAAGGATTTACATGATTTGTAAGGAAGAAATGGAGGAAAAGAGGATGGTGACATTGCCAATTTACTGCTTTTAAACTTGGGAGCAATTAATACAAAGTTCTTATTCAACCTCAACTTTGCAGAACTATTCTTCAATCATAACTGCTCATCCAGAGATCGTAGATGGACGGCCAGGAACGTTGGTAATCGAGTCATTTGTGGTGGATGTGCCAGATGGGAACACCAAAGACGAAACGTGCTACTTCGTTGAGGCCCTGATCAAGTGCAACCTCAAGTCACTAGCAGATGTGTCGGAGCGTTTGGCTGTGCAAGACCGAACAGAACCCATTGATAGAATCTGCTTGACCGGTTTGGGGTTGCAGCCTGGTGGGTCCAATCCGTACAGGTAAAGCTCCATTTGATGATCATATTCGATAATAAGTGAATAATAATACTTCATAGAGAGATTGCCAGAATGGTATTTTGCGGGCCTCTGCCGACCTCTTAAACTATATATACATTATGTGTTTATTTGTTCCTTCTTTTCCATTTAACGCATCTAAATTTGTGTTTTTAGTAGCTCGTGAATGTTTTCATCCCACTTGTTTTGTAAAATAGAATCAACAATGATGGTTTTGAACATATGGGGAAATTTAATGAGCTTGCTTTGTATATATCTACTGCTTGAGACAAAATGGGTGTTACAACCTTGTTGAAAAATGTATGTAGTCTAGACATTTTTTCACTTATATATTTGCTACTGTCATAAAACGTTCAAGTTAGAAAGCGATTTAGGAAAATAAAATTATGATTGCGCCCTCCGAATTTCTCCCTTTTGCTATTTGGACCTCCCTTTGTTTTGTTTCTCTTTTTCTGAGACCATGGTTAACCATATATGTTGCTATTGATTGAGGCATGATGACGTTGATTGGATTTTGTTGGCAATGAGTCATTTTATGTCGAGCTTAAGCCTTGTTGAGTTGTTCCGGTTAAAAAAATTGAATTATAATTTAATCTGATCTAATTTAAATATGGATTAACAAAATCAACCCGATTTGGATGGGTGGGTACAGCATCTTTCATAATCCAATTTGAGGAAGTGAGTTAAAATGTTAAAAAAAAAAAAAAAAAAAAACTTTGTACATATATAGTGCCTGGCAAGTGGCGTGGAAATCACCAAATGTTGTGGGGTTAGTGATAAGGGAGGGAGTTCGTCTATTCGTTTTAGGTTATCATTCGTTGGACCCATTGCTTTTTTTGGATTTAGCGAAAGGGATAATTCTCTCGACTGATTTGGTACCCTTATCCATTTAGTTTTAAAAAAAGGGTGCGGGGAAATTTAGTTTGCATGATTGGTGGCCGAAGTCTAACATGGGATTCCGTTAACTTTACTTTTTTGTTTTTTTTTAAATTCTACTCCAAAGTTTTATTTATCATTTTTTTCGTGCACATGATGGTAATTTGTTATTGGGGCAATTAAAAAAAAGGGCTTATTAGAGAAAGATTTTCACACTAAGGCCAAGGAATAATTTTTTTTTAAATAAAGAGCCTATTTTTTATTTTATTGATAATATGACATGTGTCTTTTTTTTTCATTATAAAATGACATCCCAACCCTTAAAATAAACTAAAAAAATATCAATATGCATTAAAATATGGACTGCAATATGAACTTTGCAGTCCATATTTCACTACAATGTGAACTTTGCAGTCGATATTTTTAGTGCAAAGTTCATATTGCAGTCCATATTTTACTGCAATGTGAACTTTGCAGTCCATATTTTTAGTGCAAAGTTCATATTGCAGTACATATTTCACTGCAATATGAACTTTGCAGTCCATATTTTTTGTGAAAATTTCATTAAAAGGGGTAATTTAGGTAATACATAACATGTTTTTATTAATTAAATGATATTTAAATTTATTCAAATACATTCATTTAAAATATAAAACAAAATAGGCCTCTTACACTAATTACCAATTAAAAATAGGCCCTTCATTCAAATTACCAATTAAAAATAGGCCCTTCATTCAAAAAAATATTATTCATTGGATTTTTGATAAAAATCAATGTATAATAAGCCCTTCTACCTAATTTCTAGTTTGTTATTTATTTATATTATATAAAATTCGAAAGTATTTTTTTAGGGATAAGAAGTTGGCAAGAGAACATAGAATAACAAAAATTTGAGAAAAGTTTAATCGGTAATGGAAACCTCTTTTACTTTTATAATAGTATTTTCTTAATCTCAATTTATTTTTAACGGCTTAAAATTGAATTAAGAGTTAATATCTTTTGAGATAATAGTTATAATGTCTCGTTCCGTAATGTTTTATTATATTAAAGACGAATTCATGTTAAATAAAGAGAAGTAGTACTAATTTTATAATTCAATTTTGTAATAAAGACACTTTTCATAATATTAATTTATATTAAGGAAAATGATAAATGTTGATTGACAAAAATATCCCTAATATAAACATCTCTTAGCCCCTCATCCCTCACCTAAACTTCCAATACTTCATCTATCTTTCTAGATTCCATTCAACCATCAAATATTCCATTCTGTCTCACCAATGACCTCACCTCCTCATCCTCTACCACCACCACTACCATCACTTGATTCTTCGATCTTATCACAGGGAAGAGCGTCGTTCTCATCTTCATCTTCTTCTTTTTTTTTGTAGGGACAATCATAAAACAGGGGAAATCGACGAATTTCGACAGTCCAGCGGGATTTTGAAAAAAAAAATCTAATCGATCCTCTTTTTTTGTTTTTTTTTTACAAACCAAACATCAATTCATATATATAAATAGAGTGGATGTTGATCTCATTAATTTTGTTATTCTATGTTTTGTAATGGTGCTAAAATTATTTTAGCACCTTCTAGTCGTTATCCAAATGGTGTTACCTTTTGGTTGTTGTCCAAGTGGTGCTAAATTCATTTAATACTTTCTGGTTGTAGTGCTGAATGCATTTAGTACCTTCTGGTTGTAGTGCTAAATACATTTAGTACCTTCTGGTTGTTGTCCAGGTAAATGCAATTTAGCACCTTTTGGTTGTGGTGCTAATTGCATTTAGTACCTTCTGGTTGTTGTTCAGGTGATGCTCAATGCATTTAGCACATTCTGGTTGCTGTTTAGGTGGTGCTAAATACATTTGATACATTCTGGTTGCTGTCCAGGTGGTGCTAAATGTATTTAGCACCTTCTGGTTGTAGTGCTAAATGCATTTAGTACATTCTGATTGCTGTTAATGTCATAATAAGACGTGAAATCTTATAAAGAAAGGGTGTTAGTGTCTTTTTTGTACAATATTCTTAATTTATATAGTTAATTTTTAAATATTTTTTATAATTACATTATTATTAGAATGATCCCTTATATCTAATTGTTCCATATTTTTTTCGTTATTTATATCTGTATAAAGAAAGAAGAGAACCGCATAAAGCTGTTAAATGGGCATCGTTTGGCCAATGACGTAGAAGAAAGAAAAGCATAAAAGTAATTAAAAAAAATCAAACAAGTGGCTGGCCCTGCACGCTACTTGGTGCGGGCTGCTTCTAAAGTCATTGGGTGGCACGTGGTTTAAAGTTTAAACTACATCTCAACTCCTGAATAATTTAGCAGAATTCGGATATTCTATATACGAGTTCCATTTATTAAAAATGTAACGGTTTTTTCTGTTTAATAGTATAAGTTTCAATAAAAAAATTCTAAAATAAAATTACTGCATTTTAATAAATATTTTTGAAAAAATAACAAAAAATTGAAAAACACAATAGAAACTCGATAAAATAATAAACTAGCTAAATTAATAAATTTTGTCGGCCTTGACTCGGCTCAAGAGCTAAATTAATATTTTTTGTTAAATTTATAAGATAATACATTTTTTATAAGATTTTATTAGACTCATCAGTTACATAAATTAATAATTCATTTTTTAAAATATACTATCATGCCTTATTAAAATATGAGTACAATGTTATTTGCCTTTCACTAAATTTTATATTTGCTTGAATTTTATCCCTAAGCATGTCAAGCATGCATTTCTCATATTATTTGAGAAAATTATTTAGTGTCATTATTACATTTCTTATTTTGTAAAAAGATAATATAATTTACTTAATTAAGCTTATAGGTAATAAAATCTAGAGAAGATTAAGAGAAAAATATTGGAAACAAAAATCTTTTGGTAAATTAATAAATTATTAACTTGTGCATAAATTAATAAATTATTAATTTTATCGATAAATTAAAATTCTGTTTAATTAATAAAATTGGTCGGTCCCGACCTTATTAATTAACAAAGTTTATAGTGTAATTTAAGAACAATGTTAAAAAAAAAATAAAAAAATGTAAGTGGATTCAATTAGTTATCACTTTATCTATAATTGTGTACGTATATGCGATAAATTTATTTGAATTACACTTTTACAACAAATTTTTAAATTACGTGATGCAATCTCACAAATAACCGTTGATCACATTTTAAAGGGACGAAAAAAGAAAAGAAAAGAAAAGAAAAGAAAGAGGAAGAATAAAAGGAAATTAGTGAGCATATTTTATGGCTGACGGTAAAAGGATTGTTAAAGAACAAGTGTTTTATGAAATTTGCTTAAATAAGATATATTAGCATTAGCATTAGCATGGGGAAACTAGACTATTTATGTTTTAGAGAGAAAAATTCATGACGTACAAACAGTCAACACACACCGCCAGCTGCATCTGTTAACAGATCCCACCGACTCCCCAATATTCCTCATCGCATTTTGTTTCTCTCTCTCTCTACTCGAAGTGACAAATCTCCTTTTTTCCTATACTAGCTAGAGCTACTTCTTTTTCTCCTCCATAGCTTAATTTCAAGAGATTTATACTGGTACTATTTTATCCAACTTCACATCTACAGGTATTTATGCAAACACACACCTCATCTCTCTCTCTTTCTATATATATATACAGTTTAACAATGTTCTTGTTGAATTAATTTTATTATCTTAAGCTGATAATATGCATATATTTCTCACTAGTATTACTTAATTTTCTCTTTTTTGCTTCTCATCATCATCATTATTAGTATTTTCGTCTAATTATTATTATAGATTAATCGCCATTGACGTTGTATTTGGAGCTTTCTCGTTGGCAAGTATCTAGATCTATTTAATAATACTCCACACACACAAACACATACGAATTCTATATATAATATATTTCCTTCTCTGTGTTCAAGCCTTTTTGAAGCAAATCCACAAGCATATTTGGATTCATTCCATTGGACTTAATATTGCAAAAAATCGCCGTCAAATTTCTCTGATCCGACAATGTCTTCAAAATAACAATCATATAAATGGCTAGACTGCGGTTCCATGCAAGGGCGTGGTTACATATAGTTTTGATGTTTCTATTGACACCACTTAATATTTAAAATATTCATTTGAATAGGCTAGATTTTAGATATACCAATTATTAATGTGTATAATTGATACCACTTAAATTTAGAAAAAAAATAGTTAATAGTAGGGTCAATTCAAAATTGTGTCACAATTCCTTTGGATCACACATATAATGTGAGTAAGAAAGTTATGAGCAAAATATTTGTGTTTTTTTGGCCGAGTAGCATAGCTCATTTCTTGTTTTTCCCATTAATGATTTTCTCACTACAATACATTATAAAATTACCCACTAACCAAACTTTCTAGCCGTGCCACTAGGTCCCTATCAAATTCAATTGTAAGTCTCAAAGTTTGTAACCAACGAGTACTTACTAGGATGGAATTCACTGTTTTATATTAGATAAATATTTCCATGAAGAATTTCTCGATTTTCCACTAAATGACATAATATCTCGGAAAATCATCCAGAAACTAACATAGAGTTCATTTTATGTTGTACTCAATTTTTTCTTAGTAAGGATGCTCTGCCAAAATATTGATACTACTTCGGAGCATAAAATGCACCGATTTGTGTCATCAATCTTCCTGTGCTTCGCGGCCGTATTGCTTTCAATGAATTCCTCGGCTGTTGCTGAAGTGGTAACTTGCTCTGGTATAGTGCCGATGAGATATAGGAGTGATAATATTTCGATAACAGATTTTGGGGGTGTTGGCGATGGATTGACATTGAATACCAAGGCGTTTAGGAGGGCGATTTATCGGATTGGGCATCTAAAGAGGAGAGGAGGCACAATACTATACATACCTCCTGGTGTATACTTGACTGGGAGCTTCAATCTCACCAGCCACATGACACTATACTTAGCTAAGGGTGCTGTTATCAAAGCCACGCAGGTGTTGTAACTCTTACTAGTAGCTGCATTTGTAGTTTCAAATTGAAGGATTCAATTAAATCTTAATGCTATTTAATCTAATTCAGGATAAACGATCATTTGCTCTGTGTGTAATATGCTTAGTAAATCATTAGTATCAGACATAACAACCTCAGACAAATCAATTAAATATTTTACTTTGAAATGTTACATTGGCTTGGGTGTGGTTGGTTCCCAACCACTCCACAAACCACCAATGCAAAAAAGTTATTCTCCAACTCATTAAGGAAAGAAAAAACTGTCTTGGTACTTGGTGGTATCTTTTTATTTCATTGTAAAAGTAGTAGTACACTAGTACATTGATTTCCTTTGTTTTCTTTTGATGCTTTTTGAAAAACAGATTACCCGAATTGATAGTTAGTTACCACCACTGGCCCTACTCCCTAGTTACTGTGTTTTCAGCCATCTGTAAAAGTCGTATTTTAATTTTTCATTTAAATTTTGTTTTACTGCATTTGAATAATTCTAAGTTTATTAACTACATGGAGATATTAGTGGATTTGAAAAACCTCCTTTCTTTCTTTCTTCTAATTATTGTGGTTCTCCTTATGTTCTGTTTTTATACAGAAGACTCATTGCAAGAATTGTTTGCAGTACAGTGCCACTGAAGTACAATCGAGTTATATTGGTTCAATGTGATGTCCAGATTAACCTTTTACTCATTTGGTACTCTAGACAAAGTTTGAATTGCAATAATCTCCTATACGCCAAACTATGGTCCTATGCTATACCCTTTTTTCATGATGGAGGCTATGGTTTCTGAGTTAATGTGTTTCTTTTGAGGATTCTCAGCTTTTTAAGCGTTTCGATTCCATCTATGATATCCTTAAAGAATGTGTCTTTAATCTAGACAAACAATTGCTTTACTTTTTTCTCACTTCATCCTTTTCTTCATTGATGCTTCAGGATACAGCATCTTGGCCTTTAATTGCTCCCTTGCCTTCTTATGGAAGAGGGAGAGAGCTTCCTGGAGGAAGGTATATGAGCTTAATCCATGGAGATGGTCTTCAAGATGTCATTATCACTGGTTAGTGCCAAAACAGTGAATTTTGAAAAGCAGTGCTATAATTTTGAGTGATGTTGATTGAACAGTCCAATATTCATATGTTACAAGCTGTTGATTACATTCATGGGATTTTGTATGGATGCCACTTCATTACCTATGTATGATCTTCAGTTTCATGCTTTTCGTTATATATTCGTTTACTTTAAATTGTTTCTTTTCTTAGGCGAGAATGGGACGATTGACGGCCAAGGCGATGCCTGGTGGAAAATGTGGAGGCAGAAAACTCTCCAATTCACTAGACCAAATATAATTGAATTCATGCACTCTAGAAGCATCATCATTTCCAATGTGGTTCTCAAAGACTCACCCTTTTGGAACATTCACCCTGTATATTGCAGGTAAATTTTGGATTCGTAGTGCTACAGATAAAAATGCAAGTCATTTTTTGCCATTTCCAGTTGAAAATTAATTGCTTTTGCTGCTTTAGAATGTTAATTATCTGTTTATCCCCAATTATTTGATCACATGTTAATCATGTTGGGTAGACCTGAGCTGAGATTATGCAGGTATTTGGCTGGCCAAATTAGTTAATTTAGTTTTTACAAACCCCCTACCAATGCTGGTTGATACTAGCTTATATAATGCCAGGGTAGAACTGTAATTTGGTCTGATCCGTTTTTTTTTTTTACCACAGCGATGTTGTTATTCGATACGTTACCATACTGGCTCCATATGACTCTCCCAACACCGATGGAGTCGATCCAGGTACATTTTTGTCATTTCACTTCATCCACGATTAATTTCACACACCAGCTTATTATAGGTGATAAGTCAGATTTGTTTTGTATGAAAAGATAGGGAATGTTTCTCACACGTATCAATTTTGTCACAAGCGAGTTATTCCCTCTTTCAAAATTCCATTTTTGTCATTTCACTTTATCCACGTTTAATTTCACACACCAGCTTATTATAGGTGATAGGTCAGATTTGTTATGTATGAAAAGATGGGGAATATTTCTCACACGTATCAATTTTGTCACAAGCGAGTTATTCCCTCTTTCAAAATTCCTGCATTTAGCATGCAATTTGTCCATGGGGTGTTACCCTATAGTCTTGAACTACAGTAGACCAACGGTGAAGGTCAACTAGTTACCCCTAGTTCCACATAAGCCATGTGATGGGCTTATGTGGAACTTGATCATTGGGTCTACTCTACTTCCACGATTCCATGTGGTACAGACACACCAGTATTTTTTTTGTCAAATTTTGGATACGTAAGTGACATAGTTCTGAGAAAGTCCGTTATTATTATTTTTTTGAGATGTCCCATATTATAAGTCTACACTCCTTTTTAGAAAAGATTAACGTACTGAAGTCTCAATAAGAAACAAGTTTTATTTTAAACTATTGATTGAGATGAATTTAGTGCCTTTTTACAAATGTGAAAGTCAAACATAGACTCTTTATTAGGGACAAAAGGAGTATTTTTTCCCCTTTTAGTGTAACTTGCAACCTCCATGCTATTTTAACTCGATCTAAGTTCGGGTTACAGATTCAAGTTCCAATGTGTGCATCGAGGACTCGTACATTTCCACAGGGGATGACCTAGTGGCTGTCAAGAGCGGTTGGGATGAGTATGGAATTTCATACAATCGCCCTAGCGACACCATCACCATCCGAAGAATAACAGGATCATCTCCGTATGCCGGAATCGCAATCGGAAGTGAAACATCTGGCGGAATAGCAAATATCCTAGCCGAGAACATAACCCTATTCAACGTGGGAATAGGCATCCACTTGAAAACAAACATTGGCCGAGGAGGATTTGTTAAAAACATCACAATAACCGATGTCTACATGGAGAATGTACAAAAAGGGATAAGAGTTGCGGGTAATGTCGGGGACCACCCGGATGAAGAATTCAACCCGAATGCACTACCCATCGTGAAGGACGTGAAGATTAAGAATATTTTGGGTGTGAAAATTAAGATTCCGGGTTCGATAGAAGGGTTGAAGGGCTCGCCTTTTAGTGGGATATGTCTCTATAATGTGAACTTACATGGTGACACTGAACTAAGCTCAGTTTGGAAATGCTCTGATGTAAGCGGAGGTGCTGTTCAAGTTAGCCCTAGACCGTGTGCTGAACTAACAAGTACATTTCAGACCGTTGCTTGCACTGTTCCTTTGTGAGTGTCTTGTTAAAGTCTCAACTATATATGCAAGTAAATGAGCCTCTTTTTTTTTTTGTCTTCGTTGTATTAATTTTTATTAACTATATGTAAAGGATTACCGAATGATAGACATGAATTGTATTAATTCATTAAAAGCTTACAATGGATCGTCTCATTGTCAACTTATTAATAGCCGGAATTGAATTCTCATATGGTTGTAAATCCTATAATTTGTTGGCTATAGTGATGCGTTTTTTTGTGGAAGTACATGAAAGTTTTGTCACTGCTAGTCAGGTGTTTCCCATTTACGCGCATTCATCCCCCCCTTTTTTTTTTTGAGAGGGTCTAATTTTCCTTCGAAAATCTTACAAATTTTAGAGGGAGAAGCGAATAGAATCCACAGCCTTCTAAGTAGAAGGCTACAGCGAATGCCACTTTCATGGGTTTTCAAAGGGCTTACACCAACTCAAACCCGTGAGGAAGCAAACTGTATTCAAGGCCATCCGCATCAAATAAAGGTCTTAATATCTAAGGAAAATAATTAAGTAGAGAATTTTGACAAATACACAAGATTTGCAGCAAGATGAAGATGTGTATTTTTGTAGACAGTAGGAATACGAGACAAATCTTTATGTTGTGTACAGATTTCTTTATTTGCTCACCTTTGATTTTTTTTTTTTGGTAATACATTGAAAGGAAAACAACAAAAGCAGTAGCAGCAGGAGGTGAATTACACGCCCCTGGGGTATGAAACCCCCACAAGATCAGCCATTAACTGCTCCACCACCTCATCAGGAGGGATCAGAATTCTCATGTACAAATCTCTTTGTGCTCCTCCTATTTTTGCCATAATGTCAGCGCATTTATTCGCTTCACGAAGTATATGACGTATATTGGCACCAGTTTCCTCCTTGATTAGCCTACAGTCTTCAATAAGGGCCCTCTCTGGGTGGTGGTTAACCTCTCCCATTTCATTTATCAGATTTACTGCCAAAAGAGAGTCGCTCTCCACGTCAACTGCGTTCCATCTTCTTTCTTTAGCAAGTTTGAGGGCTTGTTTGATTCCCCATAGCTCCCCTCGTAGAACCTCAGCTCCTCCAATGAATCCACAAAAGCCTTCCATCAATCGCCCTTCCTCGTTTCTGGCTAGACCACCAAAACTGCCATAGTCAAGTGGTTTGGAGCTGCTACCATCAGAATTTATTTTTATTCTACCTGTAGAAGGCACATTCCAACCAATAAGATTATAATTACTCGCATTACCATCTTCCAAGTTAGTTCGAAAAGCTTTACATGTTTCAAGAGCTAATGTATAGCTTTTCTTAGCAATTTGAAAAAGGTTTGGTTGATAGTTTTTGAACACAACTTCATTTCTCATTAACCAGAGGCACCAGACAGTTATGGCAAACATGATGCCCCATGTAACTTCACCTCCAACCTTATGATCATGATCTTTAAGGTTGGTATCCAACCAGGTACCAATATTCAAGTTAACATCCCCCTGGTCAACATTCATGCCAACAGTGGTCCAAACATATTTGGCCCTCCAACAATCTTTGAAAATGTGAATCGTATTTTCAAGCTGGCCACACGATTTACAAGTAAGATCATGTCCCATACCCCTCTTCACACAATTCACAGCTGACAAAATTTTGTCTTGTCTCAGGAGCCATAGAAAGTGTATGATTTTATTAGGAATTTTTAATTTCCACAGCCATTGCCAATTTTCCTCCCCATTGGTTATAAAGCCTTTTTCTTTCAGCACATGCCGATAGCATGTACTAATGGAGAAAGTACCCGATCCCTTTCCTAGCCAGGATGGTTTATCCTCCATCCGAGCATTCATAGGAATAGGGGTGCTCAAGATTTCATGCTGGATATTCTGCGGGAATATTCCCAGTACAATTCCTTCATCCCAGCCTCCACTTGGCGAGATGAGATCCTTGACTTTACAATTTGTGAGGTTAGGGTCATCACTCCCCAACCTTTCTTCCAGCCGTTTTTCTCCCATCCACCAGTCAGTCCAAATGGACACATCCTCCCCATTGCCCACATTCCATTTAATACCTCTTTGGAAGATATTTTTTGTTTTAAAAACCCCTCTCCAAATATAAGAAGATTTAACTTTCTTTTTCCAGCCAGTGGGGTTAGTGGGAATCTTATATTTAGCTTTAAGAACATCAGTCCACAAGTTCTTTTTGTTAGAAATCAAACACCATCCAATCTTAGCAATGGAGGCAAGGTTGTTATTCTCACAAGTTCTGAGGCCTAAACCTCCAAATTTTTTAGGTTTACAAACCTTTTCCCACTTCACAAGGTGTATTTTTTTCTTCTCCTGAGTATCTCCCCAAAGAAAGTCTCTATTAAGTTTATCAATATTATCACAAATAGACCTAGGAAAAATGGCAGTTTGCATGTTGTAATTAGGAATAGTAGAGCTCACAGCTTGCACAAGAGTGGCTCTTCCGGCAATGGAAAGGGTTTTAGCCTTCCATCCCGCGAGTTTTCTTTGAACTTTCTCCACAACGAAGCTATATTTGCTTATACTCATTTTACCGTGGATGATAGGCACTCCCAGATAGATCCCAAGATCTTTGGTTGTGCTCATACCACAAACATGACCAAAAACATTTGCCTCACGCCTAGGCACATTGGGAGAGACATAGAGTTTAGATTTCCCGAAATTGATTTTAAGGCCCGAGACACCACAAAACTCGTCAAGGGTATCTATGATAACCCTGCAGTTGGCAACATTTGCCTTAGCAAAAAGCATGAGGTCGTCAGCAAAAAATAGATGAGATATCGTAGGCCCTCCTTGTGACGCACTAAGACCATTCCACTTCTTATTGTAAACAGCTTCGTTTATAAGATTTGAGAGGTATTCCAGGCAAAGAACGAAAATGTATGGGGACATAGGGTCACCTTGCCTTAGACCTCTCCCAGTCTTAAGCTCTTCCAGAGGTTCGCCATTCCAAAGAATGGCAGTACTACCCTCAGTGATACAACTCATAATCAACTTAACCCAGTTAGGACTAAATTTAAAATTCTCGAGGACTTTCTTAATAAAATTCCATGAGACTTTATCATAAGCTTTTTCCAAGTCTATCTTAAGGATAATACCCCCCTCTTTGCCTTTCTTGTTCTCAAGGGTGTGAACAATCTCCTGGGTCATAATGATATTATCAGTGGTTTGCTTCCCGGGGAGAAAACTAGCCTGGGAGGGCCCCACAATTTTATCGAGTAAAGGTCTAAGTCTGTTAACAAGGATCTTCGTGACAATCTTATAGTTGACATTACAAAGAGTTATAGGCCGAAACTGGGTGATGCTTTCCGGATTATCAATTTTTGGGATAAGTGTTATAAAGCATTTGTTACTTTCTTTAGGAAAACTCCATTGGGTGAAACAATTATTCACAAAACTAATGATGGAGAGAGCAATTTTTTCCCAGTAAAATTGGTAAAATTTAGGTTGAAACCCATCAGGCCCCGGGGCTTTAAAGGGCTGCATACCAAACACAGCCGATTTAACCTCCCTCCAATTAATGGGTCTATTAAGCCAAGTACTGTCTCTATCACTTAACACGGGGCTTGGTGGGAAGTTTATCCCTTCCAAGTCATAAACATCATAGGCAGTGAACAAGTTATTAAAATAACTTTGAATATGGTGTTTAATAGAAGAGCAGTCCTCACACCAATTACCATCAATACGTAGTTTTTCAATGCGATTCTTCTTACGTCTAATAATGGTGGACAGATGAAAAAATCTAGTGTTTCTGTCACCTTGTGAGAGCCAATTAACTCTAGATTTTTGCAGCCAAAGAAGTTCCTCTTCCTTAAGAGTAGTTTCCAGCTTTTTCTTAAGGTTCCTTTCAAGCTGGTCAAGGTTGTGAGAGAAACTAATTTCCTGAGCTATTTGAATACCTCGGAGTCTAGCTTTGATATTTTTCTTTCTTTCAAAAATATTACCAAACACATTTTTATTCCATTTAACAACATTTTCCATGTAGCAATTAAGGTTAACAATTAGATTGTTAGCATTATTCCAACAATGAGAAATAACAGAGTCAAACTCCGGGTGCTCAAGCCAACTTATAAGGAACCTAAAAGGTCTATTATTATTAGGCACAGTGATAGAAGACATACCTTCTGTGTTGACCAAAATGGGGCAATGGTCAGAGTACGTTCTAGGAATATTTGAGACAGAGGCTTCCGGGAATTTAATCATCCATCCTTCATTAGCTAGGGCTCTGTCAAGCCTAACAAGAGTATTCGCCATTCCTCATCGGTTATTCGTCCAAGTGAGGCGAGGTCCATTACATCCCAGATTAATAAGCTTGCATCTGTTAATATTAGCAGCAAATTGTTGACTTCTGATATTAGTGTGAGAATTCGAAGTGCCCGCGTAGCTTCTTTTCTCTGAGTTATCGAGGTGATCATTGAAGTCACCCGCCACCAGCCACGGAACATTGTAAAAATCTGCCATAACCGCTAGGTTGCTCCACAACTTGTCCCTAAGCGTGTGGTTTGGGCTCGCATACACCGCAGTCAAAATCCATTCTTCAAAATTATTCTTGGTGACCATCGCATGTATACATTGATTGGAGGTGTGGAAAGGTTTGAGATTGATATTCACCGGGTTCCACAACATCCAAATCCCTCCAACCTTCCCACTTGGGTCCACCGTAATGGAGTCTGTGAGACCAAATTGGTGGAAGTAATTTCCTAAACTCTGAAATGGGACCTTCGTTTCAAGAAACACAGCAACATCAGGTTTGTGATCTCTATAAAAATCTTTCATAGAGTTCTTAAAATTTTGATTACCGGCTCCGCGGCAGTTCCAAAATAGCATCTTCATTGAGACACAGTTATTGAGGATAGGTAACCTTTCATACTCAGGCCAAGCTGTGACAAGCTTAACTCTCTGTTGGGCTTCCAACGTCGATGACGTTTTCATCACTTGAATCAAGTGATCTCGTGAATCTTCCCATCTGAACTGTTCCGGTTCGATTCTCAAGCGAACTTGACTGATGCTCCAAGCTATGTCCACTATTAAGCTATCTTCGTCCACTGCTTCTAGTGATTTCGATAGCCCGTTTTTCTCCAGTACATGACATATCGGTTCCATCTCTTTCAATATCAGGCGGTTCAGGTGGGTGTATGGTTGTAGTCGCGTGCGGCAGTGTGAGATTTGGCTCTTTAAGGTCAGGGGATGCAAGAGATGGGTTTCCGTTTATAATAGGGGTAACCACAATTGATTTTGAGTGGTTAAGGCTTGGCAGGCATCGGTTTGAATGATTCATTTCCAGCGTATCTGAATGGTGATCAGAGTTGGTGTTAGCGGTCGGCATTAGACTTTTTGCGTGCTCCAAACGGCTACTGGAGCCCTCTTCCCTATAGTCTCTCTTGGAACTAGGTCCATCCATCTGCACATTGATATTTTTATTAGAACTGAAGGTAGTACGTTTAGTTGATATGGAACTATTTTTTTGAAAACTAGTTTTGTTTGTCTGAAAGTTTGTGCCGTGGTCCACAGAAGAAACAACGTTTGAAATTTTTCTTTTGCCTTTTTCAATCTCCTTGTTTTTATCCTGAGAAAGGATATTAAATCTATTTTGGGAATTTTTATTTTTCAGTAAATCATTTTTCTTTTGGAGTATGACCGTATTTTTCTTTTTGTTCCTCCCTTGGACCAGCATCCAAGGCCCAAACTCAGTATCATTGGGCTTATCATGGCCCATAGTACTGTTCTCATTCCTCCTCATTCCATCGTTCCTATCATCGTCTCCATCGGTAGTGTTACTGTTCATAACGGTAATATTTTTTTCCGGCACACTTTTCCGGTTTCCCGTAGAGATTTGCACGGAGTTGGTATTTTCCCTGCACAACTCGCTACGGTGACCAACTTTCCCACAAGAAAAGCACAGATAGTGTAAAAATTCGTATTCAACACGATACTTTTTTCCAGCAAGTAAATATGCCGGGATCAGAGGTTTTGATAAATCGATTTCAACACATACTCTCGCAAACTTCCCTCTCGTGGAAGTTGCTGTATTGAAATCTGTTTTAATGGGTCTACCAAGTCTCTTAGCAATTTGGAACAAAGCTTTTTCCTCATAATACTCTATTGGCAATTCCGGTAACCTCAACCATACGGCTGTGGTCACCTCCTTCGCCTCCGATGGTTTAAAGTTGGGTTCCCACTTCCTGACAGTCAAGTTATGGTTCATTATGATCCATGGTCCATTAGTAAAAACATTCCGATAATCCTCTTTCATGTGAAATTTAAAGAGGAAGAAACCCTCATCAAGGTCAACAGCCTCAAAATCTCCTTGTAGATCCCACACACTTCTGACACGGGAAGTGAGAGCCTTGTACCCAATTGATTTCCCCAATAATCTTACGATTAAGCAGTCCTTCCAGGGAAGGTGTATTTTCTTAATCAGCTGTTTGGGGAAATCAATAACGGGCAGCATAGGATCCATAGTCGTAGGGTTTTCATTGAGATCAAAGGACTGACTATCCTTCATGATCTCATCACCCTCCTCCTCTTCCCATTCTGACCATTCCTCAACATTTTCATTGAAGAAAATATCACTAGGTACATCATTGCGCACCGCATCTCTGTAAGATAACGGTGCTTTCATTGGTTGTTCCAGTGCCTCAGTTTCATCATTAATCTTTGGGTCTAGTGGAGAGTCTGAGTCCTCTTCCATATCCCCATCCATGGAACAAAGGTTCTCTGTATTATTCATGGTAATATGTGGGCTTTCAACCACGGCTTCCTCCAGGATCATATTGGTATCCGGGTTGTATGGTAAATGGTGATCACTTTTCACCTTCTTGTTGCTTCGTTTAAGGTGATCAATCTCTTCGATTGATATACCAGGATTCAGATTTTCAGCTGTTAAAGTTTCAGGGGGTGTTCTTGCTCTTTTGTACAATCGAATATTCTCACATTTTAACTGCCATAATAAAATCCAAAGTTTGTCTACATATAAAATACCTACGCCGAGTGTGCACTTGTATACGTAAATATCATCATGAAACTCATCAATCATCATACAAAAATTTATTGTATAAGCATCTGAAACGCCAGGGGTATATGCATACAAGATTATTATTTACATAGCAACACAGATAGATAAAGCAAAAGCAAACTTAAAACATAATTAAAACCATAAGACTTATGCAAAATGCAAATAACTTGTGCTACTGATATTATCGAGGTTTCGGACATTGTCTGAATGAAGTCCCCGTTTATAAAATTTAAGACTAGCAGTTTATGAATACTGCGTCAGGGACTGTATTTTTTAAATTATAGAAACGTGGACCGCATATCATTAAAGTTATGATTTCAGGGACCGAATCTTAAGAACCAGAAGTTTAAAAGTGGTTCAAGAACTTGCGGATCTTCTTCATGAAACCACCTTCCTCTCTCTTTTCCTCTTGCTGATGATGAAAGTGCTTCTTGTACTGTTCTTTACCGAACATCTGCTGCTCGAATGGAAACTCCGGCAACCCATCGTGGTCATGGTGGCGATAGTGGTGATGGAACCTGACCCACTTCGCCGGGATCTGACGCACAACGCCGCGGAAGGCCTGGTCGGAGCCACTGCCGTCGCCGGACAATATCATGTCGTTGCCGTACGACACTTCACGGCCATGGAATCGTTGTTCCAAAGCCTTCTTGTGGTGGCGGCAGCGGCGGATGGGGAGACGGAGGCCGAACTGCCGTTGGACATTGAAGTGACGATTGATCGGACGGAAACTCACGAAACTAGCCGGCCTGGTCAGAGTGACCCGATCAACTACGTAAGTTTCTGATGACGGCAATTCCTCTCCTGATTCGATAGTCTTGGGCTTGGGGTCGGTGGTTTCGGATGTGGTTTTAGTGATCGGATCGGATTCGGTTTTTTCGGTGGGCAGAAGAATGGATGGGTTGTTATTAGATTCCTGTAGATCTAACGGAGAGCGCGCGTAAGAGACGGCGACAAAGAAGAAGATGAGGGTAACGGTGACGGCGAGTTTCGCCATGGTTGAAATGACGGGTGATTTTAGCGAATGTGAAATGTTGGGAGTTGTATATAAGTTGGAAAGAGTGGAGTTTTCTTCGGGCAGGTTTGGAAATGATGAATGGGCAGCGGGCAGATAAGGAAACGTGTACACGTGTCTCACTGGGATACGTATCTGTATATGATATTTGCCGTGAAACTGCGTACCCGACAAGCCCGGTGACTTGACTTTGGGCCAGTTGTCATTAATACTTTCGTCCCTTAAAGTATGAATTACGTCTCATTTTTGTTCCTACTGTTTCAATTTACTCATATACAACCTTACAGTTTAAATATTGTTGTAATTTAGTCCAATTATAGACACCAGTTTAAGTGATAATGCATGCGTGTTTGAGAAGTCCCACATCGCTCTAGTTTAAAAAAAAACTTCGGTTAATAACCTCATTTGAGGACTCCAAAGGTTGGATCCTTTTGGAGTTGTCCTATAAGCTCTGTTCATCAGGTTGTCTTTGACCGTAAGTTGAAATTGATGTGTTGATTTTTTCGTGTGTGTGTTGTGTAGTTTAATTGTTAATTCAAAAAAAAAGTGATAATGCATGCGCTCAGTGAGGGACGGTAAAATTGATGACAAAATTTACACATGCATGTCATAGATTTGACTAGCAAAGGAAAAAAGGTATTTAACTCTTTAAAATTTCCCCTTTTTAATTAATTTTATACGAGTTTTCTTGTAAATTAGTATAATTTTTAAATTTACTTTAGTAAATAAAGTTGTTTTAATCTTATTTAGTTAAATAGAGTGGTTTGATCAAGGGACCACTTGTTTTATATGAGGGGACTATTTATAATTACAAGTTTATACCCTAATTTTTCTTAAATTAATCTTTCTCTACCCTTAATATCTTAAGGATAAGAATCTAGTCTTGACCAATTCATGTCGTCTATATATGGGTTTCTATTATCGTAGGTATTAAAATTATCAGACGGGTCTTCTGCTGGTAAATTACCATCTGGTCATTTGGTGGAGGGGGTCTAAGTGTTTCACTCCAACTTAATTCGTTTGGACACTGATGGAGTTGTGAAGCTGTCAATGGTTTCCACGATAAGTCTATTAAATCTAAGACTTCTAGTCTATAATCTGGAATATTTCAATTTATATCTTATACAATATCTCTAATGGGATTTAGGATATTGTTTTCTATTAACAAGTCTAATTATGGATCTCCATAGTCGGATAGCAACTGTCTATAAGTATGCAAGTTATTTGTACCAGCTGTTTCTATAAATCTAAGACGTCTAATTCCTCCGTTTTCTCATAAGAATTCTGCAGTCTCTGCAAGTCTCCTTCTTTGTACAAACTTTAATTTTTCTAAAGTTCTTTGTAGTATATGTCTAAGATCATGTATACCTTCGATAACATCTATTTGAGCGTTATCTCTTCCTTAAGGGAGGTTTCTTTGAGGATTATTAACTTCCTCATCGTCTAGATTTTCTATTAAAGAATTAATATGTCTATATGTAGTGATTTTTAAGTTTGAAAATTTTCTTAATTCTCTAGATACCCACTTGCATATGTGGTATATATAAGAAAAAGTTTTTCCTCGTTTAAAATGTACGATACACACTAGTCTTTATTCGTCTGAGTTAATTAAACCCCACTTTAGTATAAGCTAGGTACTTCTGACTTCTGTTTAGTTCACGAAATTTTCGTAATTTCTGTTTATGATATTCATAAATTATAAATAATAAAGATACGAGGTTTTTTTTCTTCTTATTTTTAAGGTTTTTAGCTAGTTATAAGTACTCATAATTAGTTTAAACAGTAATATACCTGAATAAAAAGTCTAGCCCACCTTGCTTCCGATCACCTTTTTTGCATTCTTCTTCCGTCTTAGGTCTGTTATATCTCCTTTGTGTTTGTTCTCGCTGTTCATCCACCTTAAGGATTGGTAGTTCGTTTCCTGCCTACGCCTCAACGCCTAACACACTCTTGCTAACAACTCACGACTACGGCACCTGCCTGCAACAACACAAAATCGGCCACTCACCGATCTTGTATGAATCAGAGAGAAAGTCCTTACTGGGAACCCGGGTAAATATAGGTCTATTTTGTGGAAGTAATTAAGTAATACTAAAGCTCTATTGGAAGTTGTACTGAAGATGAAACATAATTTTATTCAAGAAATATTACTATTACAAACTACTTGCTTTCCTTTTACCTAACTAAAAGAAGCTCTACTCACTCATGATCTATAGAATAAACTAGTCTAAAATACAATAGAAAACTCGTACCTACAAATGGAAACTAATTCTCTTTTTATAGAGGATATACAGCCTCTTACCTATTACCAACTGCTGAAAGTTGTCCGGTTTACTAGACAAAAATATAGAACGTGCCCCACATCTTTAAATGCTTTTTAGCTAGTAGTGAGTGAAGTGGGCTCATTTCTTCTGCAGACATAACTAATATATAATTACCTATAATAATACACAGTGGGTGATGCTTTCATGGGCTCCATCGACATGTGCTTGTACAGTAATTTAATAGTCTTGTACAAAATAAAACAAAAATTACAGAGTAAATTATTCGTCTGGTCTGGCTAAAATAATTACAAGTCTTGATTTGTCATTGCTTACGTTCTTTTGTAAGCTGACATCTTCTTCTTTATCTTCTACGTTACTGGGCTTCTTCTGCTTGCACTGTGATGTAGTCGTTTGGGCTAAACGCTCGGCTGGTTGGGCCTTGCTGGTTTGTCTGGGTTAAGCCTTTGAGGGTGCTCTAGTATTCTTCTATGTTGGCGATATTGAAGATTATTGCTGAAATTATTACCTTCACGCCATTGGTCCGTCCTTTAGTCATCCTCCCCTCAAAGGGTTTTTGTACTTGGATGATTATGTCTTCTTCTTGTCACAGAGTGTACCATTTTTCTTCACTTAAAAGTTCTTCCACAACCTTTAAGATTCCTAAGAACCTGTTAACCTTTAAGGTTGTGGTATTCTGTTTACCTTCAATGGGCTCAAGTTTGGCTTAATTAAGTCCTTCTACATCTAGGCATGGCTCTTTTGAGAGCCGGATGAGTTGGAATCCTCCAATCTCATGGTTGAACCCTGTTTCAGTTCCAATAGAATATCTTCTCAACTAGAGGGGAAGATATTCTTTAATTGTCTCAATGTAATTGGCTACCTTTTCACCAAAACAATCGGTGTCTGTAGTTTCTTGCATGAGAATTTGTCCAATGAGTCTTTAGCTGGCAAAGAGCTCGACTGAAATGTCTGTTTTTTCCCCAAATATTTATCTGAGGCATCTTTTCACAAAAATCCCTTGATGAACGATGCATATCCTGGAATTATTCTGTTGAAGAGACAATTACCCATTTCCTTTAGGGTTTTTAGAATGTCTGAGTCTAAGTTCATTATTTTCTTATTGCCTACTTCTCGTTCCTTTTTCAGGGGGATAGGTAGGTTGATGAAAAATCTTTTTTTCTAATAAACATGATCTTTTTTCTTGTTCTCCTTAAGTAGAGCCGCCTGAGCTGTTGCTCTAGCATAGGTTACCTCTTGGAGTCTAGGAGCTTCTATTAAGTTCCTGGGAGGAGCTGGACTTATCTAAGAGACAGCAAGCCACTCCGTCCTCATGAATCTGGCTATAGCAACCAAATTTTGTCTGAACTATATTTTTAGGTTGTTGGAATGATTCCACCATAGAGTGTTTATGAGAGTGAGAGACTCTTTAGTAAATTCTCTTCTGAATTTAACTAAGTCTGGGAATCTTTGGTCTGGTCTATAATCGGCGAATAACATTCCTCCAATAATCTTGTTTTGTCTACAAATTTTCTCACTCCTCTTTCCTGGAGGAATAAGCACATCGTCTAAATTTTTTAGAATAGGTCTAGGTAGCTTTAACTTGTTTCTTTCGCTGGTCTGTTTCTGAGGGTCATGTGCGCCCTGTAGGTACCTGACAATTTCAACCTGGTCAATTAATCTGGTCTTTCTACTGGAGTCTCCTCATGTCTTCATTAATCTCGTCTGGTTGTCTGTAGACAACTTAAAACATACTATTAGATTTTCGGCAAACATTGGTTCCCTAGAGATGATATTAGGAACTGTATTCTTTTTTCCCTTAATATGAATTATGCTGAAATCATAATCACTAAGAGATTGTTGCCATCTAATTAGTCTATTAGTTTTTGACCTATTCAGATTTAGGTCTCTAAATCATACTACATAGCTAGAGTCTGTATACACTGTAAAGTGGTTAGGTCTTAAAATAAGCATATATTTTTCTATTGCTCTAACAATAGCGATAACTTTTTTCTCGTGAGTTGTATATATCTTGTTTCAGGATTAGTAAATGTTCCTGAGGTATATTTACACAACTTTTTTTTCTTAGTATAATAATCTAAAGCATAGTAGATTGCGTCATATTGTTTATCTGAAACATCAGTTTCTACTATAAAGATATCATATGCATTTGGCATTTCGAGCCCAGGGATATTTTTAACTTCTTTTTTTAGTTTAGTCATTATTTCTATGTCGTCTATTGTCTAACTAAATGGATTAGTCTTTTCGGTTCCTTTCAATTTAGCGATAAGACTTTTTCTTTTTAGCGGTAAGACTTCTTATTTTTTCGGCTAAATTTTTAAGGTAGTCTGTAGCACAATTAAGTAATCCAAGAAAACTTTGCAATTGTTTTCTATCATTAATCATGTCTGAAAAATTTAAAAACTTTCTAGTAATATGGTTTAAAGGAGATATCTTTCCATATTTTATATGAACTCCTATAAAATCCATTTCTTCCTGAAATAGAAGCATCTTTTTATGAGAGATAATAATACCATGATATCAAATTCAGTTATTATTATTTTAAGATATTCTATATGGTCTTCTTCTGTATGATTTACTGTTAGTACATCATCAATGTATACTAAGCAAAACTCTAAATACTTTCTAAAAATGCTGTATATTATTCGTTGGAAGACTTGTGGTGCATTTTTGTATCAAAATGGCATTATTAGCCGCTCATATTTTTCTTGTGGTATGCTAAAAGTTGTCAAAGGTATGGAGTCTGGATGCATTTTGATTTGCCAGAACCCGGACTTACAATTAAATTTGCTAAATATCTTTATATTTTCGATAAGACTAATAAGATTATTCTTATCTAGTATTTTATATGAGTCGAACTCACAATTTTTATTGAGAGCTCTATAGTCTAATACCATTCGTCTTTTTCCTAATTTTTTTTTGATTCATTTTCAACATAAAAGGTAAGGCTATTATGCTTACTAATGCTTTCTTGAATCATTCCACCTTTAAGTAGACTGTATATTTCTGTCGAAAATTCTTCTCTATCTCTCTGATAATATCCTTTCTTATAAGTGCCCCCTCATTTATGGTTGCGTCTGGGTTTATGGGTATAATCTGGCAATATGCCTTATCTTTTTTCCATTTTTTATAGGATTTTCTCCAATCGTAGGAATTGCTAATTCCTTAATCTTGTCTTTTTCTACTTCCAAGAATCTACTATCTATCATTTTTCTCTTTCTACTTGCAAGGATCTACTATCTATCATTTTTCTCTTTCTTATTTCTTGGACTGCCAATAGCTATTGTCTAGTCTGGTCAACAATTTCTTGTTGGATTAATGTTATCTGTTTATAACATTTATTGTTTGGACAAGTGCATTTGTATTTAAGAGGGGCAGTGATTTCCTCTATTCCACCACACTTAGCTGAGGAACTTTGAGTGGGGACCCATGAAGGTTTAACTTGCATGAGGTCAAATGCTCTATCTCGGGATAGAAACAAAGTATGTGTATCAAATTTGCTAATATGAGATAATTCTATTTATCATTATATTGAGCAAATGGTTGATACTTGTTAAGGAAATCATTTTATATTAAAAGATTTTCAGTGAATTTACTTGCTTTATCCATGACATAAAAGTCATGTGTAAATTCATTATTCCCTATCTGAAAGCGAATAAGAATAATCTATAAGGGAAGTTCAAAATAATCTCCATTAGCAACTCGTCTTGAGATAAGTTATTTGACGGGATTATAGTATTCGTCTGGAAATGCATTTGATTTACAAATACTAGAGGTTCACCCAGTATCAATCATAGTAGAAAGTAGTCTAGGATAGTCTTTATGAATGATTTTTACTTCAATAAAGCTTGTAAATAATCCCTTAGCTAATATTCCTAGATTATTTTGTTATATGATTTCTATTCCTTTTAAAGGATTTGGAATATCAATGATTATTTTAGGAGGGCATTCGTCTATCTTTTTCTTTTATTCCTTAATTTTTCTAAGTCTATTTGTATCAATTTCTTTATAGTATTTATCTATGTATGTGTTTAGTATGTGATCATACTTACTTTCATACATAGTACGGAATTCTTGTCTCCAGTAGTCTTCATGGTAATGAAGTTTACATGTAATGCATACCATGAATAATTCAAGTGATATTTTTGTAAAACAATAATCACAAGTGAAGTTTGCAGGGCTACATTTCATCTCGAATTTACACATATGGCTTGGATTCGTGTAGCACTGAGGTATTCTAACCATTTTCTCTGGTTGAGAAGGTCGCCTTGCATCTGTTAGATTACAGCAGTAATTGGCTTCTTCGTAGTCTAGATAAATCTTTTATTCTATTTGTTCATCGTCATCAATTGTTGTGATGACAAAATATTCTTAAAAATCTTCTTTTTTTTTCCTCAAAAGATGATTCAGTATCTAACTTGGTTGTGTATGCACTATACACACTAACATTGTCATCTACTTCAAAGTTTGATAACTCAATATTGTATATGAGGTCTAAGTCTCGTGTGTCAGCTTGAGTAAGTATAACTTCTATAAGTCTAACGCTAGGTTTTATATCTTTATTCTCTCTTTGAGAACAGTTTCTGGCGAAACGTTCTGTCTTTTCACACACCCAACATTCATTTTTTGAATTGTATGATGTTGGTTTCTTATCTTCACCTTTCCTATAATTAGGAACTTTCTTCCTGATGTCTGAATTCTTCTTGAAATATCTTCTTATAGGAAATAATTTTTTTATTTTCTTCGGATTTTTAAAGCTAGTCGATTTTTTAAATTTATATTTTTTATTATTAGGGCCTATATTAATCGTAGCTTTAAAAGTCCGTTTTCAATATTTCTTTTTATTGATTTTGGAAGAGCTTCTACCACATCCCAATTGGATATGTGCTATATCTCTTTCATCTTTGATTGAAGGTATATTTTTAAATATTTTCTTAATCAAAGCGTCTTGTGCTATTTCGCGACTTTTTGCTATTATGTAGTCTTTTGCGAAATTTATTCTTTCTCCGAGAGTATCTTCTTTAATGTTATTAACTCTAGGCCACTTTCTATACTCATTGATAAGAAGGTGTCCAATAGCTGAGAGTTTTTTAAAATACTCGTATTTAAGAGTTGTAGTAAACTCTTTTATCTCATAGTACAATGTTTCATAATTATTACTATATTCATTAATTTTGTCTAGACTGCATAAACTAAGTAATGAAAACTTAGTTTTTGCCACATCTACTTTTAATTCTTGGGCAAGGTGGCTTGCTCTAATGAATTCAGCTGTAAAGAGTTGCACATACCCGTTTACAAATCTTTGATTTCTTGTCTTATTAAATCTTGCTAGTTTAGTTATACTAGCTTCGTCTGTTGCTGTTCTTAAATTATCTAAGTAATTTTTTGCAATTCCTTGTAGTGATTGCTCAGCATATCTTCTACATGATTCTGCATCCCAACTTTCGTTAGACGCAAAGCACATGTGCATCTGATGTTGTAATTCTTTTAAGGCATTCTTTCTATCTTGTACATTGTCTAAGTTTAAGTAGATGCCTACTTGTTTAATGGCTACTGATGCCGTATTCTTTGTATTTTGAAAGTCTATAGCTGTCGTATGTAATTCTTTAACATAGTCTGGTTTAGTCTTAATGACACTTTCACTATAAATAGGTATATTTATAGCTGCAGGAGTTTCAAATAAGTTGAACATGCTTCTAGAAGTTTCTTCTTTCCTAGTATTGCTTTCTCCTGGGATTGCCGTAAAAACAGGAAACAATTGTTCTTCTTATTTTTCTTGGAGTCTTAATTTTCTTAGAAGTTCCTTAGTGTCCTGAGAATTTTATAGGTCTTTTATAAAGTCGCTAGATATCATCATGTTGTATCTAGTCGATTTACTTCTCTCAAGATTAGTTTTGTATGTGTCTTTTTCTTGTTCTGTTAGGTCTTGTCCAAAATTTTGAATTCTGGCCTTTTTATACAAAATATCATGATTGTTTATAGATTTTCTTGGTCAAAACTTTGGAGCATGTTGTAATATTATAGCAGTGCTTGCTGAACTACATTCTCCTTCTGAATCTCCTATATTTTTAAATCTTGATTCCTCTATTCTAAGGCTCTCTGCTTTGAACTTTGGAGGAGCAAACTGTATATTAATATTGCCTGTGATATTATTTTGTGTAATATATAAAGGCTCGTTCTGTACAACCTTTGTTTCTTGAAATTCTGGTAATTGCCTGAGAGTCTTAACGTGTTCTTTCATAGGTCCAGTATTCCTTATACTGTACGTATTATTAAAGTATGATGTATTCGTTCTAATAATGATTTGTTTATTCACTATATTTTGTGGAATACCTGGTTGCATTCCTTGAATGTATTCTGGAAAAACTTAACATAGCTTTGAAATTATATGTTAATATTTGCGTCGTAGCCTGTGGCATATAAGATTAGTTTAAAGTATTTAGCTGTATGTATAGTTACTGTAAATACTGGTGTGACATTGAAGTATCCTATATTATCTGTCATTTTTAATTCGGCTATTCCAACTAGGTTTCTTTGAAAATCTTTCCATCTTTTGTCAACTAGGTAGTAAAGGATGTTAATTCCATTATGAGGTCTATGAAGTCCTTGAATTCTTGTTTGGAAAATTCGAAAAGTTAAGAACTGAAACTTTCTGTCTGTTCCTCTTGATCTCAACTATTCTGGTTCAAAGGTTTTAATTTATGTATAATTCTTTTCGAGGAAATGATTCCTACTATAATAAGTCATATTGTAGCTAGGGGTCTTTGGGGTAGCTCATTCTTTGAAGAGATCTATGTATCTAACTGGAGGAAGTTGTCCATTATTTATGGATTATTCCGTATATTTCCAGTCCATTCATCCCTATTATTTTTATTGAAGTGGGTGTGAAATATTTTTTTTCTCTCTACCATGTTCTAATGTTGGAAGCAAAATCTCTAATTCTTTGGATCATCATATTTTGATGTCCAATGCTAGCGGTAAGGTTAGCTACTCTTTTAGTCTTGTCTAACCCATCATTTCTAATTCTTCTTTTATTGTGACAAACATGGTTTCTTTTAGCTTACAAGTGGTAACTTGTTTTTGTTCAATATTTTTCTTAATTTTATCTAAAGATTCTGAGTAATCTTTTTGTCTTTTGATTTGGCTGATAAGGGTTTCCTTAAGGGCCAACTAGTCTTTATACAATTTAGTGTATAATTCTTCACTTATAGTTATAGCATTTTCTATTAGATAACTATGTGCTGCGGAAATGTATCTCTTTAATTCTTGTACATCCTCATTTTCTAAATCTTTTATATAAGTGTTTTCTTCCATGAGTTTAGCTTCTAATGTCTTAAAATTCTTGTCTAATTTGTCGGCATACATCAAAATATGAGGTGTGTCTAAATCTGCTTGACTAATCTAGCTAGGTTTCTCATAAATGGCTTGTACTCCATTCATGATCTCTCTTAATTGTCCTTTGACCTTAGCCGAATTTTCTCAGAATTCTTTTATGATAACTTCTTGAGTCTTAAAATGGTTTTCCTATTTATGGTCTAGATAGTATGCTAAGTTTTGTTGAAACTTAACAAAGTCATTATTGAAGGTTTTTAATCCTTTAGTCTTAGCTTTCAAATCATTTCTTAGGCCTTGAGCAAAGTTATACTCACAATCTTACGTGGCCGTTATAGATGTATAAATGAAATTTAGTCTATCTAGAATGCAGATTGTTACTTTATTAGCATTATTGATTTCTGATTCTATAAATCTTCGAGAGAATCTTTCATCGCTCATTTTGTCTATTATCTTTCGATAAAAGTCTAATATATCTTAAGGAATGATTATTCTTGGTACTTCCTTCCAGTATGAGTTAACTATTTCCATATTTTATATATCTGAAATATAGTTATGTAGTATAGGTATAATCTTAGATTGCTCGGTGGATAATCTTGTGAGCTCAATATCTAATTGTCTAATACGTTTTGTTAATTCGCCAATTCTTGTCTCTAGAGAAAAATTTTCCTCTTTGTAAATACTTTTTGTTTCTTTAGTTGTATTGAGAATTTCTCTTAATGTTGTCTGAGGAGATTTGTTGGTTTAAGATTTTAATCTGTCTAGTATTATTTTTCGTCTCTAAATCTAGAAGTTGGATGTCTGATATAATCTTTTGGAAATCTGTATGGGTTTGTTGCAAAACTAATAATAAATATTAGTTTTTGTCTAATAAGCAATTTATTGCTCTTGCAATAACCTGCTTGCTTTCTGAGTATTTTAAAGGTATATGTTCTATTTGTGAACAACCTTCAATCTAAGTAGTTAAACACCCTTCTGTTTCGATATTGTAAATCAGAATTGGTTGGTAGTCTAGATTTGTTTCAAAAATAAAGCCATAGATGCGATGGAACAGTCCCAAGGGCATCTATGCAAACAACGTCTATTGTTTGAAATCTGTGAGGATAGGAGCTTAGGATAACTCGACCCTTTTATACTAAATGGGGTTTTCTCGTTTTTTTCTCAATCTGTGAGAGGTTAAATCTTAATTTATAATCAAGTCTAGGGGTTAAAGTCTAATTTATAAAGTTGCCTAATAAAGACAAAAAATTTAAAATACCTATTTTCCTAATTAAGTTAAAAAATACCTTATGTATACAAAGAAGTTTTGAAGTTACCTTAATCTTAAAAAGAAGTCAATTTTATACTAATATCAATCTAAAATTGAAAACGTACAGTGCATTGATTACAAAAAAAAAAGTTAAAATTTTAAAAGATTAAATGGCACGTATTGTGCAACTGTGCAAGTGTTGATGACAATTAGAATATGTAAAGATCCAAAACAAAGTTATAACATACATTAAATAAAACAATTAATATATAAAATCTTCTCTTTTTATTCATACAGTACAATTAACAATTTTCTTTTCTCCTTGGCCATCACCATTCTCTTTTCTATGTATCTCATCTAATCTAATCATCATCATCTTTTGTTGTTGTTGTTGTTGGTATTTTGGGGAGAAAAGGTGCGGAAAGTTTGTTGATTTTTGGGAATGGAAATATGTTGTTAAAAACAAAATAATGATGGAAATATGAAATATAGTAGAAGTAAAAAGAGAATCACGATGGAGGGTGGTTTAGTCCGTGCGAGTTTGAACGCAAATGGTAGGAATATAACTTAGAAATAAAGGGAAAGGAAAGTTCCGTCCTACCAGTTTTAGTGAAGGTTGACTTACTCTTGAGATTCATCCATAAAAATTAAGTATACATAAATATATGATATAAAAATTGATATATTTAATATACTTATTATATATTAGTTAAAAGAATTTTGTTATAAATTTTTATAGCTAATAAATAATTGACACATTAATATGTCAATTTTTTTATATAAAAATTCTAAAATTTAAGCAAAATAGCGAGCAACACAATTGTCATTTCTCTTGGCAAAAGAAAAACACACCTTGTTACAAGAAAAACCCACTTGAACAACATCAGCAACAAGCGTGCCACTTGAAGCTAACCTAACCCCATTTGACCGAATAGCATTCATCATAATGATATTATCTCATTTAAGGATCACATCCCTAAACCTAGCGTCCCACCCAAAAAGATATAGCCTCATGTCATGTGTGGTCGTGCGGATCCGAACTCTACAACTTCTAACAACTCTAATACATGCACAATAATCACCCAAGTGATCCCGAGTAACAACCCTAATTCCAACTTTATTACCAACTAGGTCCCAAGCCGCATTAAAATTAACTTTAAACATCATATGTATTTAAAACATTACACAAACAAAGATTATGTACCAATAAGTTCTAACTCGGATGTTATGACTATCCATTCTTTACACGAATGAGCAAGTTTCGAATCCTGTTAATGGCAGCTTAACATCTCGAGGGTGATGGTGATACAAGCTCAAATCCCGTTAGGAGTAATTTCAAATCCCTTTAAAGGACATTTTAATTGGAGATCAAGGGCTACCCTTATTTATAGCCCGCTACGATTTCATAGAAAAAAAAATATTGTGAAATGCAAATGGTCATGATATTGTATTCTATACTTCACTTTCGACAACATACTTTATTTATTGTCATATTAAATTAAAAGTTTATTATTTTTTTCCAAGATTTTTAAAAGGGGCGGTTTATTTTCTAAACATACTCACTCAAAAAATTTTGCAAAAGACAAAATTTATCCTTAAAATGCGTTAATTTAAAATTTAGAATCCTGTTAGCGTCCTGTTTATTCTTGTAGTTTAGAATCCCTTAAAATTTGTTCCATCCACAAGAACGTGTAAATCAAACCCTTTATTGTTGTGGTAGTTGCATATTATAATTTTTATAAAAAAACTCGTATATGATATCATCACTATTTGTCCGGAAAAAATAAATAAATTGGAGAAAATATAATTTAGTCAATAAACTGATCTGAACTTTGACCGGCCCATTGTTTAATCATTGGAACGAAGAACATCCGACCGGCCCATTGTTTAATCATTTGAATTAAGAATATCTCATAGATTTTTAGCTAAAGCATAAATAGACAGACCCGGGAGGTCAAGTCTCAATTGGGCTTTAAACCAATCCAATTGTTGACTTCAAAATAATGTTTGAGTTGGGCTTCTTTACTGAAGCAGAGTAAGCCCATAAACAAAAATAAAAAGTGTATCTCAGAGAAGAAGAAGCAATTTGTAACACAATACGATAATATAATTAAAACTTAATATGGTGCCATTAATTTTTAATAGAGGCTCATCTAGATTCTAGACTTTAAAACCGTTAAATTTAATTATTCAAATGTTAGTAAACTCATATTTGAATGTTTTTAATTTAAAGCTATGTTTGATAATGAAGTTTGTAAACTTGCGTTTGAATGTTTTTAGGTTAAGATCTTGATTGATAACGAAGTTAGAAAATGATTAGAAAAATAATCAATTTTACGAGAAGTTGGGAGATGAGATGAATAATTTAATGAGATACTCTCCATCTTGTGGTTAATTCTATAAGTATATGTTTTCAACTTTCCTTACTTTTTTTTTCTCACTTCCCAGATTTTTTTAAACCATGCATGGAAACAGCGAAGAGTAAGAAAACATTTTGACACATTACTCAACACATTTTTCAGCCTTTCACATAAATAGATTGTTTTTGTTATCATTTTCTAACTTATGATCATGGAACCTAAATGTCTTGTTCAAAAGCTTTATTTGAATGGCGTGTATAGATTTTTTTGAGTAGCGAATGACACTTCTTTGTTTAAGTCTCACCGGCTGTAAATGCAACATACATCTCCTTCCCTTAAATGTAGTTGTGTAAGTTTGCTCAAGAAAAAAAATAAAAATTATTCCAATGAAAAATAAACAAAATTATTGACTTAATTATTTAGACTTCATGCTCATATTTCAATATTTCATCGTACACAACAAAAAAAGAAAGAATAAACATTAAATCATCAGAAAGATTGGTATGAGATTGACTCGCCTTGACATCTCGCCAACGCATGAACCCATATGTAGATAACTTATCTAACGGAACCATGTTTAATCAAGCCAATGTCACGTAGATATATGGGCCTGATTACCTACTGGTGGTTCACACAAAGGTTGAAATCAAACCAGCTTTCACTATGATTTTTTTTTTCTTACCGTAAATTTTGTTGAGTATTACAAAGATTACCAAGTTTGTATCTTATGAAAATCAACTCTCCATAAAAACAAATACCACCCACCTTTCTACTCGATACTATCAATGCTCTAAACCCCAAAACCAATCAAAAACCATACAAAATTAAACTAAAAGCACCCTCCCGACACGTGACTTTCACCACCCAACCTTGAATTACTTTTCTCCAAACCAAAAATCACACCCATTTTCTCGGCAGCCAAACAAACAAAAAACAGCCATGCTATCGCGAGCCTTCACAAAGCCTCGAAAGAGCTTTAGATACGGTGAAGATAGTTGCCGTTCAGCATCCATCCATGAGTACGATGATTGCATCATTGGGTTCATGGAGGATCAACCGCTGATCTTGTGTGGGGCCCACGATGACAATGGTGGTGGCGACGATGATATTGGTGGTGGTGGTGGTGGGTCTCACTTGACATTGAGGGAGGTGCTGAGGGCCTCAGTTGGGGTAGTGGGCGAGAGCAGTATGGGGATGACCGAAAAAATGGTACTTATAAGTGGTAAAGTTTGTGCGATTAAGAGGTTTAGGAGGTTGATTGTACGGAGAGGGGAGTTTGGGAGGAGGATTGAACGCTTGGCACAGGTTAGCCGGGGGTGTGAGTATTTGGTGCAGGTGACTTCTTATTTGTACACAAAGAGAATAAAGTTTGTTGTTAGTGATTACTATCCCATGGGAAGCCTCGCTGACTTGCTTTCTGGTAAGTTTTTTTATGTGTCTTCTACATCATTAATTAGGAAAAAATTAAAACATGTTTGAGGACAACTTATAAGACAAAGGTTTTTAAAATTGGACTGCAAATGGATGACCTCGTTTAAGAGTCGATTTATATGCGCGCATATCCTTGTAAGTTTAATCTAATTAACTACTCTACTTGTGGGTATTAATATGCGCGGTGATAGATTAGATATGTAGCAGAGATAAATTGAGATACCTAATAGTTTGAAGATACAAAAAAAATCCAAATTTTCTTTGCTCAGAAGATCTTAGTCAAAAATTGGCTGGAAACTAAATACAATTAACTCAACAAAAATGTAATTACTAGTTGATTTTTTTCTAAAAAGAAACTACTTCAAGACAAAGTCAATTAGGCATTGTTTTTTCATGAAGTAACATCAATATCATTAAGATGCATGGCATTAAAGTCTACTTTCTTTTTTCCTTTTTCATATTACTCTTTAATAAGTAGTGCTCCATAAATTCCTTTCCTCCTAGAATTTAAATATGTTCTATTTGTAGGAATTTCATTAATTAATCAACCTAAGTAAATTTGTGTCAAAATAAGGTTTTGCAACATTTTCATATCCGAGAAATTAAGCAAGGTCATGGTAAATAAGTAATTCATGTTCTCATTGAAGCAAATGATAAGATTAATTATTCTACAAAATTAAATTTTACATATATGGTTTATAAATTAACTAAAATATTAATTTATCATCGTGCCACACAAAATTTTCAGGTACAAGAGACTTTGGTCACACCAAATTACAATGGAAGCAACGCCTTAGGATAATTCTACACATCGCTAAAGCAATAGCCTTCATTCATTCTCAATCTCCTCATCAAGATAAACTTCTACAAATCAACGTACACGGTAATATCAAATCCTCAAATGTAATGATCAACGTTGATTTTGGGGCCCGCCTATCTGACTACGGTTTTGTCCAGCTGGCGGAGCCGGTCGAAGTTTCCGACACTTGTTACCGGAAACACCCAACGGGGGAATCTTTATTATGCGGAACATTGTCCCAAAAAAGTGACATTCACAATTTTGGGGTCATAATATTGGATATTTTGGTTGGGGCCGCCAAGGCAGCAGAGTTGAAAAGAAATCCTGTGGTGAAAAAAGAAGAATTCGTAAATGGGAAAAAGGAAATTTTTGAGTTTCATTGTGAAGGGAAAGGGAGAAGGCAAGCTTTGAAGGTTTTGGATATTGGATTGGCATGCACAAATAGGTCACCAGAGGCTAGGCCTTCAATTGAACAGATATTTTTATATCTAGGGGAGGTGATTAAGAATATTAAAAGTATTGCATGAACGAATATATATATGTGTAACTTCTATTTAATTTGTTTCTACGTATTAAGTAATCTAAGTCTATATAAATTACAAGTAGATTTGCCGCTAAAGAATAGTCACGTTTTCTTTTTTGACACGTTTAAATAATAAATTTGAAAACCAGCTAGAATACATAAAAAAATAAATTAAAATGATTTTGGTCACGAATGCATTTAAAAAGTTCAACCGAAAATTTTGAATTCTAAATGAATTGTTTACTTCCAAAATATAAGAAATCTATCACACACTTTTGGCTCTTAAGAAACATATTTATTATTATATCAAAAAGAAAAAAGAAGAAGATATTTATTACGGTTTTTTAATTTTCTTTTCTCGTACCAAACTTTTGACCCAAATGGTATATATTTAATGTTGGACATTTCATTTGTTAGGTTTGCTATTATTCTTATTTATTATGAAAAATTGGAATTTGTCCCCTTTGCCAGCTTTTAGTTTATGTTCCTTTTTTTCCTTTAACTTTTTTTGTGAGCTAACTTGTTTTCATTTTTTTTACACATGCATGACAATTCTCTAAACTCAATATGAGCGATAAATAAGAGCATTATATTCACTTTATATACCTCTCCATAAAATTTTATAATTAAAAATATAGAATACGACCAAGTAGTTCTGTTATAAGAATATAGTATACACTTACTCTTTAATTAAGAAACCCTTTTGTCAAGAGTCGTTCACATGCTCTTCCTTGGTAAGGTTGAGGAGACCGTCCCTCTTCTTTTATTAGCCACCAAATCAGTGCTTTTAAAATAATTTTTCAATTTTTAATAAGATATTGGTGTTAGAAATTAAAAAAGATAACGCACAATGTAATTGACATATATAAATTCTCTCTCTTTCTCTCTGGGTCTTTTGGCATGAAATATATATATATATCTTCACATCTGCATTAATTAGGACAAGATTAATTTTTATTTGGGAAACTAGTCGTACGTCCATAGTTACAAATGTTTTCAGTAAGAATCGAATTCATGCAATGTATGATAAATTGTCAGCTTAAAATACATATTGCAACTTGTACCACACCTTGTGGTTTATATAGATTATCTGTTGAAGGTGGAAATTTTTGTCTCGTTTCCTTCTTGTAGGTAATAAAAATGTGTTCATGATTTAAAAATCCTTTTCTGTCAATTTCATGAAATTGTCCCGTTTGTCAAGTTTTGGCTTGAGCGGTTACATAGTCAGGTAGACAACTAGCCAATGCTATTAAAATATTTAAAAAATCATTATTCTATATTACATTTATGTTGCTTTCGATTGCTTTCAAAATCAGTTTGAAAAGTAAAACAATAGAATAAAATTGCTTTCATAATCACTAATCGATATTCTTTTCTTTGTTGGGATGTTTTCGCTTTAATTGGCAACATGTTTTATGTTATATGCTATCAATGTGATTATTCTTGTCTTATTTTCAATTCTTAATTGGTCGATAGTAGAAATCTACTGATTGAATATTACTTTTTTAATGCTTGGGACCTTAATTTAATTATTATTTATTATTTGAAGGTTGCTATTTATAGTTTAATTGCAAACAACCGGTGAAATTTGTTGGGAAATATTATTTGTTCTTTGTAAGAAGGGTATTTTAGTCCTTCAAAAATACGTTGTGAGGATTCCACAACAAACCCACCTTTTGAGGAGGGGAATGAAATCTTATAATTTGGAGGAATGCTAGATTATGAGGTGTATATATATTCTTTTCCAAACAAACGGATGCATATCAGATCTAATTAGTTAGTTTATTTTTTGTGAGAACTTTTGTTTTTTATTTTTTAGTGACATAAAAAGTATCCCAAAAGGCATATATAAGTGTCACTAAAAATGAAAGTGGAGTGCCTTAGGACAAAAGTGGAGTGCTAATATCATTTCCCTTTTTGAATATAGATTTGTTAATAAAGTGGCCGACTAAGGTGATAACTTGGTGGTTGCTGTCCAAAAAAAAAAGGTTATAACTTGGTGCATATATACACATACGAGCTCAATATTTTCTCACTTTTAGCAAAAGTTCAAATCCATTCACTAGCATTAGTAACATATATAAAAAGAAGAAATAACTAAAAAAATATTAGCCCAGAAATTTGGTATCAAATTCTTTGGCATCCTTAACTTAAAGGTCGAACGAATGTAAGCAGATGATTTTGTAGTAAGATTTGATTCCTACTGCTCCGTTTGATAGTAATATAAAAAATAAAAAGGAAAAACAACTAATTTAGATGAGAAGATGAAAAATAAGTTGAAGGATGTGATAAAATTAACTTTTGCTTTTTAACTTCTTCCATGGAATTTTTTTCTTTAGGTGGTGATGAATTTTTTTTTCCCACAAAATATAAAAAAAAATATAGAATATATGTTTACAAAAATAAGTATGAGATGGATAACGTCTCATCTCATCTCATTACATCTCTCAACTTACTTTTTATCTTTTTAATTAAATTAATTAATTATTTTTTGTATTTTATGTTACCGTCCAACGCAGCCGACATAATATTCATGTGCGTTGATTTAGTTGATGTTTGAACTAGTCAATCGTTTACTTGATCTCATTTGTACATTTTTGGTGGAACTAGTCAGGTGCTTACCTATATATATATTCCGATCCTTTTTGACATCATTTTCTTTATTATTTCTTAACATTGATTGAATGAAATTCGTATAATTTAGCATTCCCCCAAATTATGAATGTAAGGTGCAAATTCAAAATATATTTATAAAGTTAGAAGATATGGGTAATGATATTGTCAAAATAATTATATTTATTGTTAGAGAAATACATGTTATTTTAAAAGTATATAATATAATTTGTCAAAACAATAATATACTCTAGAAAAAAAATAATTACTTTGGTAATATGGGTGGCTTTTATTAGTTCTTGAAGTTATGTCAAGTGTTTTTGATTTTTCTTTCTAATTTTGCTCTTGGAAACTTTAATTTCACAAAGAATTAATATCTTAACGTTAAAATATGGTTCGAATTGAACTACGCACTTGCAAAGATAGTAACACCCTCAATTATACTCTTTCAATTTTTTTTTATTTAAAATATATATATCTACATCGATACGTATCATATGCATATGAAAATCTAGTTACAAGTGCTAGAAACATCCAGTTAATGAAAAGGAAAAAAATTATTGGATTATGTGCTCCACAGTCTAACCACGCCTTTACTCGCAGTGATATACTCCTAAAGGACTATTTCACAAAGAAAAAAAAGTGTTATCCAATTTATAAAATAAAATAATAATTGAGAAATGACACAATAATTAAAATAATTTAGTTAATAATCTTGTAGCCTGGGACGTACTTTTTGTCGTTGCAACAATTAAGATCTCGCATTTGATTCGTCATAAATGAATTGATCAACCTCTGTTATTTGTTATAATGGTTGATTTAAAATATTTATCTATACCTGATGTCTAGTAGTGCACTTTACCTAACGAGATGAATATTTTAAAAGAGGGTGATAAAATTGTTAGAATTAAATCACTTAAGTCATCATGTCAAATTATCAAGAGCTAAATTAAAATAATGATCAAACCGTGTACCTGGATCCATGACAAACAAATGCGGAATGCGAGGATCGATCACAGTAAGAGCACGGATCGAGCGGGTACGTGGTCTTCCTCAACCAAATCGCCTTAGTGTCTTGATGGGAATTTTGGTTCTCTTCTAGATGGGGAGAAGGGAGCCATAATTTTGATTTGGTGTATAGGGGACCATAACCCTAATATCAACTTTATATACAAACTAATTAGAGTTCCCATTAAACCCTAATAAGCCCATATGAGGTATCTACACATTTGGCCCACATTTATTTGAGTAGTCTATGGGCTTAACTAAAAATTAATTAGACCACTAAAAATTAGCCCATTAATTAAATAGCAAATATAATTGAAATATTATAATATGTTGCCCACATAAATTAGAAAATATAAATTTTCTAACAATCTCCCACTTGGGCTACATATTACTCCGGAAACAATTATATCACTGAATTCTTTAAGCGCGCATCCGTATGCTATTTATCCTTAGACTCCTCCTTAAACAATCTGGTCTATCTCATGTATGAGTAATGGAATTACCGCAGCTTTTATCACACTAAGGTCGTGACTAAACCACGATTATCACCATACTAATACACTTAATAACATAGATCAAATGTGGATGAGTAGCATGAAAATTACATGCAATGTGATCTTAGACATGCCTATTTCCAACTGACCCAACTTTAATGAGATCAACATTAACCATCCAAACTTTATGTTAAACCACAATGGAAGAAAATAAAATAAATATTCAGAGTTAAGACGAAAATAAACCATCTTCTTTATTCTGCAGAAAATATGCGTCTAAATAAAAGAGCATCTAGGATATAAACTCCCACTAAACCAGCACTTTATTAGATAACACAAAACCCAATTGAGCAATATATTCATGAAATACCTTATGTGTTAAGCCTGTAGTGAACGGATCCGTAATCATGGAGTTTGTACTTATATGCTCTATAGACACGACAACTCTGAATTCTTTTTTTTTAACAACAAAAAACCTTAATATCTATGTGCTTTAGATTTTTGAAAAATTTCTGTTGTTTTCGAATATAGCAAAATCAATTATTGTCACAAAATATCTTTAATGGTCTTTCGACACTATCAACAATTCGCAGCCTAGTGACGAAATTGTGCAGCTATATCCCATAAAAAAAAAACGAAATCAGAACATCATATGATCTCCAACTGATCTGATTTTCGATACGTAAGTATATAATCTTTTTGTTCTCTTTAAATACCGTATAACCCTTTAATTGGATGCTTTCCAAAGATATATCATAGGGTTACTTAAATATCTACCAAATATCTTTACTATGAACGCTAAACCCAAATGCGTACATACTTTATGATACATCAGACTCCCTACAACTAATGCATAAGGAATCTTTTGCATCTCTTTCTTTTCAACTTTATTTTGGGGCACTTGTTGTGACATAAATTGTCTTCTTTAATAATGGGAGTATTTACTGAATGACAATCTTTCATACCAAATCTGATAAGAATTCTTTCGATATATCTCTTTCATGAAAACCCTAAGATACCCGACAATAATGTTGATGTATCTGTATTCCTAATACAAAAGAAATATTATCAACATAAAATACCAAGACTACTCCCACTAAACTTATGATATACATAATCATCAACTGGATTTACCTCAAAACCTTACGAGATAATAACTTGATGAAATATGTAATACCATCGACGGAAAACTTCCTTAAGGCCATAGATGAATTTCTTTAATTTAACTTCTTCTTGAGATTGTTGAGTTTGCTATATAGGAAGTTTTTCAACATTGTCTTGATGATCCTTATTTACATTTGAAATAATGTCAAAAATTTGATCATAATCATTGTCAATAGCAATACTTGGAATTTGAATAAATTCATTTTCAAAGACAATGTTTCTAACTTTATCTTCCCCGTCAAACTCAATAATCTTAAGAAATTTGGCATTTTCCATCTTAATAAAGGATTTATTCAAGGGATCATAAAATTTATAATCTCTCAATCTTTCAGTATATCTAACAAAGTAGCAGCTTATTATATTGAGTCCAATTTCTTTTCTTTATGGCCTTACCACAGCTGGACAACCTATTTTAGCAACTACTTTGATATAACACTGCTTAAAAAATATGCTGCAGTCTTAAGTGTTTCTTCCTAGAGTCATCATGGTAGAGAAGAATGATTAATCATGCTCCGTACCATATCTTTAAGCTTCTGTTTTATCTCTCAGCAACACTGTTCATACTAGGTTTGCCTAGCATGGTGTACTGTGAGACGATTCTGCATTTCTCTAGGAATTTCACAAAAGTCCAGAACGTTGTTTACCTTATCCGTTATATTTACTGTAGTATTTATCACCACGATCAGATTTCACGGCCTTAACTTCCTTGCCTAGTTGATTTTCAACTCCAACTATGAAAATCATAACAACGTTTGAGGATTGTAACTTCTCATTAATTGAATATAGGTACCCTTAATAATTGTCATGAACATAATAACATACTGTTAACCATTCCAGAAGGCCATATATAACAGTTCACAGATATCGTCATGAATTAGTTCTAAGACAATTGGATTCCTTATGGCACCTAGTTTCCTTATGTTTGTCCATTCCCCCTTTACACATTAAATACAGATTTTAAAATCTGTTAAATCAAGGGATTTTAAGAATTCCACAAGTCTCTTAATTCTCTATTTAGAGATTTATCCCAAATGCTTGTGCCATAACATAGAATAATTCTTATCAGTTAATTTATGCTTTATATCACGTGAATCAATTTACAAGGTCTCATTATATGAGGTGATTGTATCCGTATATAAGCTATCAATTAAAGAAATAGTAACAAAATATTTGAATTTTGAAAAAGACTTAACTTTATTATTTTCAAATGAACAATAATAACCGTATTTGTTCAAATAAAAATAAAAATTATGTCTAAATGACAATACCATATAAGTCTTTCTCAAATCCAAAAGTAAGTAGTCTTTAATGATAACTTAAAATTTCTTAAAACCTCAACTATAACTGTTTCACCACTGCCCTGATAGATGAATATTTCAACATCAATTGACTTTTGGCTCCACATATAACCTCTAAACATATTTAGGTGAGTAGTGTCACCAAAATCTACTCACAAAGTAATCATATGTACATAAGTTAAACTAACTACCGAACAAACCATAATGAGAAGTATATCCTACTTTACACGCTAAATGACGTATTTGAAACATTACTACGTCTATCCTTCTTGCAAAATTAACTGACAAATTCTTTATCATGTTTCTTTTGCAATTACTATAGTATTGTTCTAACTGCAGCTTCTTAATTTTTATCCTTTATCCTTTCCTTTAGAGGTGTTTGCTAGATGAGTAACCACTGTCTTTTATCGTTAAATCTTTTATTCTTCTTGCACACTGTAAAATATGAACTCATTAAGAGATCATTAACTTATCCTTATGAGTATTGTAACTCATTATAAATTAACTGTATTGTGCGGAAAGATAAATAAAGAACTTGATACACGAGCAAGTCATTAGACAGCCCTAACTTTAGTGCCTTTAGTTTGAAGCGATATTAGACATTTTCATAATGTACTTCCATTATGTTCTTTTTCCTTATACCTTATTGAAACAAGACTAATCAAAAGGTTACTTGTTTCAGCCATTTTGTTTTGGCAAAATATTTATATAATTTCTTTAAGGAACTAAGTAGCATTTTTCTCATAAAGCCCCAAAATTTCTTGGAATAGAAGCGTCTATTTTCAATTCTTAAAATTTGTGTCGTTAAGCACCGATACCGAATTTATGTTGGCAGATATATAAAGCATAACTTAAAATTGAATAGAGAACAAATTATAAAGATTACAAACTTACAATTAATATAAATGTCATAACATATTAACAAACAATATATATGAATGACACAATTATCCAAATTATCAATAGTGGGTCCCCATCACAAGATACCTAGCACAACGTTGATATTTTGTCTTTGGACAAAAACATCAACTCGTAATTGGTCATCTCAAAGCAGTAATCAAATATAAATAACAAATCCTGTCAAATAATAGGACTTCCTTTGGGCCAACGTATTATTCACATGAAAAACTTGATTGTCATATTATATTTATTACCACAAGTGTACATGTTATTCGGCCAAACAATAACCTTCCTTTGGGCCGATTATTATTCGCATAAATAACAATTACGCACATCTTAATATTCTAAAACAAATAAATTTACGCGATAGAGGTTACTTTAGCAACTTATCGGTTCAATTCATATATTTCAAAATATCAGACGATTTATACTTCGCATCCTTATAATCTAAAAAAAATTAGATTTTCTGTATTAATGAGATTTGCAAAGCATAAACCTTATCTTTCCCACATTGACGCGTACTGCAATTTTGGATTACTGGCAGTCTAGCGCTTTCGTGCCAAAACCAGACTGCAATAAGTGCTCTCAATACAAGAATCAAATGTTGATAATAATTTCTGTCAAACAAAAAGCCTTTCTTTGGACTGACTTATTGCTCACACGAAAACCTGACAATTATCACACATTTATTCTCGCACGTGTGTTTATTGTTCTGCCAAATAATAACCTTCCTTTGGGCCGATTATTAAATGCATAAATGATAACCACACAAATATCGAGAAAAAATAATGTCTATTATTTGGCCAAATAATAACCTTCCTTTGGGCCGATTATTGATTGCATAAATAATAAACATTAATATCTTAAATAAATAATAAGCTTGAACCAAACCCTCAATCACAATAAATGCAAGAATAAAATTCTCCACTATTAATATATAAAATATATATTTAAATTTACCAAAGTAAATTAAATCTGTAAATGTATATACATTAAACAAATTAATATATATACACACCAAGAGTAAGCTGTGCGGCAACACAATAGTAGAAGCTTGCTTTCCACCAAATAATAATAATAATAAATAAATAATCTCAACGAGAGTAAGCTGTGCGGCAATATCAAACCATAATACATCAGACAATTAAAACCACATATACATATATATATACATATATATATATATATAATATCTTAAGCCTTTCTCATCACATCAGACAATTAAAACCACATATACATATATATATATATATATATAACAACAAATCATAAATACAATTAAAACCACATATACATCATAAATACAATTAAAACCACATATACATATATATATATATAACAACAAATCATAAATACAAACAAATCACTCATATATATATATATATATATCATCTGCCAACAAAAAATGGCCGGAGGTTCGGCCACCATTAATGCCCCTTCTTTATTTTTATTTTTTTAACCAATTGAGATTGTGCCGAAGTGGTCACACCAAAATTCAAAAAATCACATCAACAACAGTAGAGACTACTATTAAACTTATATACATCCGTATGATCAAGAATCTGAATATACATATATATGCCGAACCCTTATTATTATTTAATATAATAATAAATCTAATATGATACTTAATAATTTAACATGAAGTCGCTCTGATACCACTTGTTAGAATTAAATCACTTAAGTCATCATGTCAAATTATCAAGAGCTAAATTAAAACAATGATCAAACCGCGTACCTGGATCCATGACAAACAAATGCGGAATGCGAGGATCGATCACAGTAAGAGCACGGATCGAGCGGGTACGTGGTCTTCCTCAACCAAATCGCCTTAGTGTCTTGATGGGAATTTTGGTTCTCTTCCAGATGGGGAGAAAGGAGCCATAATTTTGATTTGATGTATAGGGGACCATAACCCTAATATCAACTTTATATACAAACTAATTAAAGTTCCCATTAAACCCTAATAAGCCCATATAAGGTATCTACACATTTGGCCCACATTTATTTGAGTAGTCTATGGGCTTAACTAAAAATTAATTAGACCACTAAAAATTAGCCCATTAATTAAATAGCAAATATAATTGAAACATTATAATATGTTGCCCACATAAATTAGAAAATATAAATTTTCTAACAAAAATATTTAGTAACACTTTCACTTTCATTCGGTCATTCACAACTGAATAAGGTATATGTTATTCGGTTGTGAAGTATCGAGTATAAACTTGATAATGCATTATTTAGTTGTCAAGGACTGAGTATATAGGTTTAAACTTGGTCCTCAAGAACTAAGCAACAGACACCTTATTCAGTCCTTAACAACTAAGTATAACATGCACCTTATTTAATTACGAATGACCGAATGAAAGTGAGAGTATTATCAAATATTTTTTAGGTGCCAATATCTCTACTTTTCAATCTTTCTGTTTAAAACAAAATTAAATTAAATTGGGGACTAAAGTACTACAATTTCATCTTTTTCATGGTGAAGAGTAGACCATAAAAATTCAACAGATCCACAAATTAAATTAGGAGATGTTGGTCAACAAACACATGATCCTACCTACGTCGCATATAATATAGGTTTCTGACCTTAGTGTACCTCTATTTCACGTGTCCCTTGCAACAATTGTGAATACCTAAACATTATCCTCAATTTTCTGAATATGAATTTTCTATCTTACGTTTGTCCCGTTATTACAAAATCAAATATAATATTATTTGAGTTTACAGATAAGAGACTCCAACTTTTGAGTTTTAATCCGTCATGTATGGGTAATGGGTGCTTAATTAACAATCGCAAATTAAACGGTTCACTTCCATATGTCCTGACATAAGCTTTGTGTAATTAATATTTTATATTTGTGCAAATGGCATGTATTAAATTTGATTTTTACCTTTAAAATATATTTTTTAAGATTCCAGGCCGGGTTGGATTCAATGGTAAAACATCTGCTGCTCTCTGTACCTGACATGTTACAAATTAATTTAAATGTATTCCTTCCTTTCAATCTTCACTTCTACTTAAAGATCATCTGCCTGTACGGAAAAAGAAAAACAAGAAAAGAGAAAAGGTAAGAAGCAAAATTGAAGGATAAGGCAGAAAGAAAACGCAAAGTCATTGGTCTAATGCCATGGATGGAATCATGGAAACTCATAGTGGTTCCCATGTGGTAGAGAGAGAAACGGAAACCTATGGAAGTTAAAGTTGACTATAAGATTACTACTCTATTCTATCCCATGTCTCAGTGCATGGATACATTGTTGGTTTTTTTTGTTTTTTTGTTTTTTTTTTCAAGATTAAAAATAAATTTATTCTTATGCGTTATTGAAAGTTAGGGGCTTTCAAGTTTCCGTCTCTGTTTAAAAAAGATTTTAAAGTATAATTAATTACATTTTTTTTAATGAATGCGATCCGTCATATATAATATCTACTTCTTAAAAGAACTCACATACAAATATATAATATTTGAATATATATGTTTCTTGATCACATGTACAGTGCATAAGATTGATAAATCTCAATTCAATGGTTGTGAATATAATACATGTGATTTCTTGCTAGGAGTAGATACCAAAAATTATATATGGACAACAAGTTTTATATATTCAAAAAAATATAATAGAAACCGCATTCTAAAATCATTTGAGAATAAAAACTGGACCCACATTTTTTTTTTCAAGTTAATTAAACGAGCAACTTTTAGTGTTATGTCTATCGGCACATGGGGTTGGGCTCAGGGCCCCCGATTTGGCCCACTAGTCCGCCCATGTAGTAATGAGTGTATGTAAGATATAGCAACTCTATCTCGGCTTCTCCGAATCTAAGTCCACTATAAGCTCTACCGAGTCCAGCTACATGGACTTTTTTGTAGCGACTCATCACTTTAGACTTTATTGAGCTCTTCGCCAAGTCTAGGCTCTATCGAGCTTTTCACTAAGTCCAGGGACTAAGTTTAGTTACTGGGACTGCTCCACAAGTGCGTGGATTCACCATTGACTTACCATTGACCTTTGATACCAATTGTTGTACCTATTGCTCCTCACCTTAATTAGGCTCTACCGAGCTCTTCACCTAGTCCAGCTATTGTGACTGCTCTACAAGTGCATTGACCTACCATTGACCTTTGAGCTTTATGTATTGAGTTTTATCTTAAAATGTTTCATTATTTGGTGACACTCTCTTACTTATATACCTATGTCAAATTTTATAATTTTTTTGTATGGTATCAATGATTTGAACTAATCATTCTCAATATAATTGTTAATTTATAAAACAAAACAAATGGCCGGCATTGAAAGAGGATTGGCATTGTGCACTGGACTTGTGCACGTAGTGGATCTCTGTAAGCGCACTAAATAGTCAAAGACTTTAAAGATGAACATAAAGCTACTGAAATGGTTTAATTGAGACTAATTAAAATTTGACTAATTAAGAGAGTTAAAGAAAAAAAAAATGCATTATTACGTACATGCCACGTCATAGATATATCTTTAGTTTAACAAAAGAAAATGATAGTTTTTCGGTTTTATTTAACAGATAATAATGTGGGCCGTATTAAAGACTCGCATGTTTTAAAAATATATTATTTATTAATGTATCTAGTTAATAAAATTAATAAGTATATTATTACTTTTCAATATAACATATAACTTTGACACGTAGCATTAAACAATATTTTATATAAGGAAAAGTACGTACAAAAGAAAAAAAACACAAAGAATCATAACTACGTGATTTTACTCGTCCAAATTTTAATGTGATGAATAATTTGAAATTCACATTGACTTTAATTTTTAAAAAAGTAATTTTATTTCTATTCATTATAGCTTACAGTTAATTCACTCTTAAATTATAAAAATTTTGTACAAAAATTTTATAATATTACATTTTTCAAAATGGGACAATTAAAAAAAAGTCTTATTAGAAAAAGATTTTCACACTAAAGTCAAGGAATAATTTTTTTGTAAATAAAAGGCCTATTTTTTATTTTATTGATAATATGACATCTGTCTCTTTTTTCATTATAAAATGACATCCCAACCCTTAAAATAAACTAAAAAATATCAATATGCATTAAAATATGGACTGCAATATAAACTTTGCAGTCTATATTTCACTACAATGTGAACTTTGCAATTCATATTTCACTGCAATATGAACTTTGCAATTCATATTTTACTGCAATATGAACTTTGTAGTCCATATTTTTTGTGCAAAGTTCATATTGCAGTCCAGCCCATATTTTACTGCAATGTGAACTTTTCTGTCCATATTTTTAGTGCAAAATTCATTTTGCAGTCCATATTTCACTGCAACATGAACTTTGCAGGTCATATTTTACTGCAATATGAACTTTACAGTTCATATTTTTTGTGCAAATTTCATAAAGAGGAGGTAATTTAGGTAATATATAACATATTTTTATTAATTAAATGATATTTAAATTTATTCAAATACCTTCATTTAAAATATAAAACAAAATAGGCCTCTTACACTAATTACCAATTAAAAATAAGCCCTTCATTCAAAAAAATATTATTCATTGAATTTTTGGTAAAAATCAATGTGTAATAAGACCGTCTACCTAATTTCTAGTTTTAAAATTAATAAGTATATCTACCAATTAAAATTAATTTATGATTATATTAAGATTCCTAATCCAAATATAATTCCTTTTTAATTTCTTTCATATTAACCTTTCCAAAACTTTCAAACTATCCCATTTTAAATAATGCTTTAATGGCAAAGATTTCTCCTGCATTAAATAATACCAACAAAATTGTCCCGTTTTAAGAGGGATTGTACTTAATATGCATGTTTTCATTCTCAACTTGTTTTTAATATATAAAGTTGAGGCCCTCCTTCTTTTCTTGTCTCCTGTTTTGAGAATCACATGAGAGAGGATTATGGTATCATCAGCAACGATAAATGTACGTACCAATTTAGTTAAATGATCAAAATCAAAGTTTAATATTATATATGATTTTTTATAAATATTTCCCATCGCACTATTTAAATTCCTAACTTAATCATTTAAATTAATATATATACATATATATATATATCCAATTATTCTTGTTGTATTGACAATTAGGGTGGATACAGAAGTCCAAGGTTTTTTTTTTTTGTTTTTTTAATTAAGTATATGGGACATGCAAAAATTATTAGTTGGGAAATGGCAGAGAATGCCATCCTTGCAATTGTAACAGTTTTACGTATATATTGTCAATTATAATGTTGCTTGTTTTGTATTATACATACTTCGATTGAAGTGATAATTTTCATTAATATCACAATTCTCTCTTTTTAGTTAGTATTGAAATTAAAGTTTAGTCATGTACTCTCCAACCACATGCACAACATTGGGTTAGAAACTAGTTATTTCCACAATATTTTGTATTCTTTCAATTTTAAAGTAAGCGTTCACTACTCTCTTTGAAATGTTAAAAGTTGAATATCCTTTCTTAGAAGATCATCAACATCCCAAAATTCACAATAAAATTTAAATTTTGTTTAAAACAATTGATTTTGATACATTATTGTAATTTTATAACATGCAAAAATCAACCTTGAACTCTTAATTAAGAACGAAGAGAGAACAAAATTTAAAATGCATTTATAATATATAAAATATAAAAAGTTTGTGTTGTCAAAATAAATGTTTGAAAATATTACATAATAATTAACAACAATAAAATATTAACACTAATAATATTAACTGGTAAATTATAGACTGATATAGTAAAAATAATATGATAAGAATAACATATATTACTGCTAATATGATAAGGAACAACAATAATTATTTATAATAATGCAAAAGCCAAGCTAGAACTGATTCATTGTTCCATGCATAAATTCAGGACTAATAATTCGTGAGATGGTGACAACTCACAACTCAGTTTAGGGTTATGGTATACAGCTGCACATGGATTGATTGATTTAAAAATATCAATATATCTTTTTTTGAAGAAAAATGCAAATCCTAATATTAGTACATAGTTTAAATATACAACAATGAAATTTTTTTTGCCAATGAGAGAATCGAATAATAATTGTCAGGAAGGAGGAGACGGTGGAAAAAGATGGGAGAAGGAGGATGGGGAGGGGGGGGGGGGGTTGAAGGGACAGTGTGTATTAAGTGACAAAGGGGAAAGAGGGGGGAATAAGGTGGCTAGGGTTTAATTTTTGTTGACCTGGAAGGAGTATAAGGGTTTAATTTTTGTTTTTGATATTTTACTTCAATTTAATTAAGAGTTACATATTCTTTAATAATATTAGAATCTAAAATTTTAAAGTGGTTATACTTATTAATTTAGTGGATATTTTAGTATTAAATTATTATTCAAAATAAGATTTATAAAATTAAATTAATAATATTTTTTTATCAATCTATCAATATTTATAAATTAACTTAATAAATAATGCAAACTAATTTAATAACACATATTAATTATAAAATATGGTGAACAAAAATAAAATCACTCATACACCGCATTTCTCCAATATTTTAACCCATTAATTTGGAGGATTCCCATTTGTCAGTTGTATTGTACGAGTGTTGACTTATTGTAACGAGCGTGCGGTTCCTATTATTTTATGATTTTTATTTATTTTATTTTGAAAATTTTATAGAAAAGCCAAGGTTAGAGAAACTTCTGGGTTAGAATCATGGTGTTTCCTCGAGCAAAGCATGGATTCGATCAGTTGCAGCATTTTCAGCATATTTCTTTTCTTTTCTTTTCTTTTCTTTTCTTTTCTTTTTCAGTACGTAGGGGCAATTTGGTCACATAAAAGATTCCCGTAAGAAAAATTCATAAATCACGTCAGGCTGATTCATGGAGACGTCATATGTATAGATATACACAATTAATTTTTTGTTGGCACTTAGGTCTTTACGATGTATTGATCTATTTAGCGGGAGATCCCGTATTCAAATATCTCAAAGTATAAATTGTTAAAAAAAAAGAGAAGAAAACTTATTTTCATTGATTAAATATTGTGTATTAATTAAGTCTGTCTTTAAAAAAATCGTAAACTGAGACCTTTTAAAAAAAAAACAAACTTCTAATTTATACAAGGAGTGTATTAATTTTTACAAGAAAAGAGTAACACTAAACAGTTCAGTAAAAAAAATATTTAATTCGTTACAATATTATAGCGAGCCAGTAATTTTAAAGGAATTCAAAATTGTGATTCAAAAATATTACTTAGATGATGCAACATGCGCGAGTGTATTAGTTCGTTAAAGAGGTGATAAAAATGTGTCTCAAAATGAACTTGTGACACATCATTTTACTTTTTTTAAAACCCAAAATTAAATCCCCTAAAATAACTCAAAACAAATATTTACTCAGCAGCAACAATTAACTAATATATTTGTAAAACGAAAAAAAACTTGCATTTCTTCAAAAATTAAGTTTTCCTTTTCTTGTAATTAAGGACTAGATTGAAAGTTTCTTTTTTTTTTTGAAAAAGAAGAAGAAAAGAAATAGTAATAGACTAATAGGTTACACAAATAGGTAACCCTCCCAAGCAGGTGACTGTTAAAGGCAGGGCCGGAGCCACGTGAGGTCTTTTTGTAATTTTTTGAAGAGTATAGGGGTTGTTGTGTGATAATGGAAAAATCAAGGGTCATTTGTGTAAGAGAAGTATTTTGTTGGGTGAGAGTGGTGTGCGAATAAGCGTATAAGTGCATGGGAATGGGTTCGTAATTACAGGTTAGGTTAAATGAAAAAAAAGGTAAGCAGCAGCCCCTTAAAAGCAGGAGTACCTTAGCCCCTCTTTCTTCTTCAAACGCTGACTTTAGGGGTGTTTTCGGTTTTGGTCGGAGTAAAAACTAAGGTGCCCCAAACCTAAACCAAATATAAAAATTCGGTTTCGGTTCGGTTCGGTTTTAGTTTTTAAATCTTCGAAACCCAAACTCGAACCAAACTTTTCGGTTCAGTTTCGGTTCGGTTTTGACATATGTTTTTTTTAAATCAATTTAACATAAAAATATAATGCTAATAGTATTGTAAGAATAATTCATATTTAAATTAAAATCATGACTTTTTAGAAATAATGAGCAACATATAAATACCATATTTTCTATTTAATTACAATTTTATTTGTACATTAGAAGAATGAAACACATTAAATAAAATGATAAATTATATTTCTATCATGTATGTGATAAAAAAATCTTAGTAATGTATAGTTAATTAAATAATAAGGGCACACATTAATGACAATTTTTTTTAAGATTATCATAATATGCAATTAGTAAGAAATATATTCTTATAGAAGGTCATTTTTTTTGTATTATAGTATAATTAATGTGTATCCTTAGAGTATATATTAATATTTTTTTTTCTTATACATAATTCGGTTTGATTCAGTTTAGTTCGGTTTTAGACTAGCTTACCCCAAACCTGAACCAAACTTTTCGGTTTCGGCTCGGTTTTCTTATTTTTGGTTTTGGTTTTTTTTCGGTTTGGGGTTTTATGGATCGGTTCGGTTCGTTCGGTCGATTTTCGGATTGACTTTAACACCCCTAGCTGCCCTTCCTTCTTCTTCAAACGCAAACGCAGTAATCCCTCAAAATCAGTCGTCCATTTTTTTCTTCAAGCAAAGTGCAGCAAGTTGAAGGCCATAAGTCAAGCATTCTTCTTTACCTCTTTCCATCTTCATTATTCATTTGTTCCAGTATCTTAGGTTATATTTCTTTTTTATGATCTTATATATATATTTTTTTAAATTTTGAATATTAAGAATTATGTGTTTTAATGTTGATTTGCTTCTTAAATTGTTAATATATTTGTTTGTTGGCTATTATTTATTATTGTTGATTTGCTTCTTAGATTGTTAAATATTGATATTAAATTTGATTATTGAGGTTAATTTGCTTATTAGTATATGCAAAAAAAAATTATTGTATTATTAGTTTGACCCCCCCTGAATGAAATTTCTGTCTCCACCACTGCTTAAAGGAACTTAAAAATGCTCCTGTCGAGGTTTAAACCCGTCTCTACCACGTACTCTCAGACTGGATCCACTAGAGCTCTTGTGGAAGAGTTCGAACTTTGCCTACTCATATAAAAAGTGGGCATACATGTGAGCTCTTCACTCTTTCAAAAAGTATCTTATTTTCGTACTTAAAACTTCCCCTGTTTATGTATAAATAGCCACCATATATGTGAAGCTAAAACCCAATTTTATGAGACCCTCTTTTTTCACAGATAGCAGTAAATTGTAGGAAGATCGAACTAGATATAGGAGTGATAAATGGCGAGTAAAAAGAGTGAGTTGTATTTTGTTTTCATGAATTACGATCCCGAATATGAGCGCCTTCGATCTCATGATAGGTCAGTTTAAATTGATATATTGTTCAGCATTATTTATTGTTAAAATTTCAATCTTTAATTTTCTTTTTATGGGTGATCAACACGCAACTAATGAATGAAGTGTAATGTGTCTCATATATTCATGAAAATGATATTATTGCATAAATGAAAAGAAGGAAGAGAGGAGGGGGAAATGAGCTAGATACGTACATAAGTAAGAAGCATGATGAGTTTTTGGCCAACACCCTTGAGCCTGGTACCTACCAAAAGACTCTATCTTTGGTTATTGTTGATGGCTTTGCTGTTCAAATCACTGATGAACAGGTATATTTACTCTCTCTCTCTCTCCCAGTATGCATAGATAATCCATTAATGCATTATGTTTGGGTATGGTTACCGGCACTTCACTTTAAAACTCCAAAAAGTGTACTTAATGTATTAAAAATGTCCGATTTTATAAGGTGTTACTAACATAATATATATTAGAGTATTAGAGCATTCATTTAGAATGCTAATAGCTTCACTCTCCCTATCAGTTATTAGCAACATAGTCAAAAATTGGTCCGTGAATATGTATATATATATTATGAATTAGTGATTGTGACATACTTGATGCATATGCGATTAAAATGAGTTTATGAAAAGTAATTAATTAACAAATTTTTGAGTGATTTTATGAAGATCTTTTCATTGAAAGGTTTTAAGTTTGAATCTTTATGAACTCTTTCAACTGCAAACTCGTTCGTTCATTCGCTTTAGCAAATTTTTGGAATGTGTGAAAGTTTGTGATTAATGCCTAATGTTTCTTTGTAATGGGTTTTGAGAATTTTTCAGGCCAATGTGCTGAGATCTGCAAAAGAAGTGAGAGTTGTGGAGAAGAATCAAGAGCTTTCTTAATTAGTTAGTTTAATTACTAATTAATGCATTAATTAGTTATATGTATATGTGAGTGAGAGAGTATGAGAGGGACTATTCTGGATTAATTTCTTTTAGCTGATTGAACTGAACTTGGGTCCTTTTATGAGTGTTGTACATGATGCTTATTAATTGCTTATTGGAATTCCTTCCCATAATTAGTGGCACCTATCTATTTATTGTGGACTTTTCTTAACCCCCGCCCCCCCCCCCCCCCCCCTCTCGCTGCGCAAATTCTACAAGTGATTAATGCATTTTTACAAGCGAACAAAACGCGTTATAAAAAGTTAATGTACAAAAATATTTAGTATTAGTATATGTACTAATTTAAGATTCACCATTAATTATTTATCACTTTATTTAAGTCAACGTCAAAACATATTTGTGAATTAAATTTTTGTGTTTGACATTTCTAGCAATTATAAATTAAGACCTTGCAACCAAGATTAGAAGCTTGCATTATATATACATACATGGAGTATATATATAATATATTAATTAAGCACCCCCCAGAGAGTTATGTAAGGCCTTGTTAAAAAATTGAATAATTGGGCCTTATGTATGTAAGGCCTTGGCTCCTTATAACCATCTATAATAGTTAAATTTTGTAAAATGAGTAAAATAAATTTATCTTATAAAATTAGTAATGTACATTAGTTAAATTCGATTAAATTCTTTATCATACGGTTAATTATCTATTTGAAACGTAAATCAAACTTTAATTCTTGATACCAAACATATAAATCGTACATTTAAGACTCGTTTGGTTCAAGTTTTGGGAATAGAACGAGCATACTTGATTCCTGGAAAGTTTTTTCTTGGCATCATGCCGATGTTTGATTCAACTGGGAATATGAATGGAATAAAGTATCAATTACAAAAATATCCTTCTTTTTATAAGATGAGAAGACATATCCTACTATTTTTTCAAAAGAGACAATTACTATAATGAATTACAAAAATTACACATGCCTAACTAATAACTATCCTACAAAAATTACAATTTTTGTAATTAAAAAAAATTGACAACGGGAAAAAAGAAAAGAAAAAAGTTTCAAATATTTTTTTTTCATTTTTGTTCAACAGCGTAACTAAAAAAAAAAGTTTCAAACAATATTTTTCATACACGGATGGAAAAAGAATTATTTATTCATAAGGAAGAGAGTTATTTTAATCCTAACATGAAAAATTAAAAAAAATGTCTATTAGTAATGGTTTATTCCTTATGATTTAAATGAGCGAACTTGGGGAGAAAGATTTGTTCCTGGAATTATTTATTCCGAACTTAAAACTTGAACCAAACGTGGGAATCATTTTAGAATAGAATTTAGCATTCCTAAAATAATTTAAATCTTGAACCAAACGAACCGTTAGAATGTTTCCGTAAAATTTATTTTCACAGTTGGATACAGTGCCTCAATAAAATAAATTGACCGATCCTCAAACAGTGAAATAATATCATACAAGTACTCTTGCAGTGACACATCCACAAACAATGAAAAAAGATACAAACAAAAACAGAGTCCCCCAGAGAAATAATGTTGAAGCATGAATAGCAATAATTGAGCAGAGTTGATGCACATACATACATACATACATGCATACATGCACTCTGCAGTTCATAGACCAGTTTCTCTCTCTAGCCCTCACCAACTTTATGCAGTTAAGGTTATAAAGGGCCATAGGCAGAGCTGCTTGGCCAATTCTAAACATTTTTCAACAAAAGTTTGTGAGAAAAGGCTGACATGTGGGGGGCTCGCGTACGTACTTACACTTACCACATGCATCATTTTTTTGTTTTGTTTTAGGGCAGCACTAATTACACATTATTTTATTTAATAATACTTTATTTTATTTATTTAGTTATTTTATATCGAGTGTGTACATTATCTCGGTGTAATATGATTGAGTTATTCTTAAAAACAAAAAATACACTGGCTCGATTCTGTACGGCCAAGCCAGTGTTAAAATTTTATAAAATATTTTGGTGTGTGTAATTAATACTACCCTTATTTTAAGGTGGTGATATCGTTAAAGTATTTATATTTATTTTTAGAATTATGTATAACTTTAGGAGTATACAATAAAATTTAAGAAACATATGATATCACTTTTTAATACGACGATGGATGGATAGATCTCAGGAATTTGGAGAGACGGAGAAAGAAATATGGGGGCTAAAGTTTAAATTTAAGACTGCCGGATGCAAAGAATATATATTTGACACATTTTTGATACACTTATAATTAATTTTAGAATATTTAAATAGTGTGAAAATAGCGGTACTCTTGATATGATAATAAAAGAAATTAGTATTCTCTTTTTTTATTTCAACTTGAAAGCAACAAATATAATTGGAGAATCACTCATTTATCTGTGACTTAATTTTTTAATGTAGTTCAAATTTTGAGAATCACTATATACAGGGTCTGCTGGAAAAAATTGTGTATGAAGCAGTTTGTTTATCACCCATATTTGTTGGGCCAAAGTTAGGGCATTTACCCTACAAATTTTTATTCATGCAAATCCTACAAAAGTCTTCATTTTACCCGAGCTGAAGCTTTTATATCAAGTTAACAAATAACAAGGTTCTATATATAAAAAATTAGATCCTTTTGATGCATGCTAAATTATTTCTAAAACCATATTATAATTCAGAGAACTCAATTTAAAACTAATTAGCAATATGTGGAGTAGTCCTTTTATTTTATATGTTGTATTGTGATGTTTCGATTTATAGTATTGACACAAATGATTATGGATATTCAACTTTTACATAGAAAATGTCATCAAATAATTATGGTTATTCAACTTGTATATATAAAATGTCATCAAATAGGTTAAAAGTATTTTAGAAATTATGCTTAGCTCCTGTTTTTGCACTACGATTTTGTAACAAACTCAAATTTATCTATAATGGAAATACGTCCGGTGGACTTAGTCCGTTAATAAAGCCTTACTCTTATAAAGGTAAATTTTCAAGTTTAAATCACAACAACCCATCCCTTCCCTGTTGTGGAAACTCAGATATCTGTATTTTCGCCATGTCCCCCTTCCATTTGTTTTGAGATTAGAATCTTGTTGTGATATAATTCTCCCCTTTCTTTCATTTATATTGGAATCATTGAATTCATTAATACCAATTCCTATCGCGAAAATATGTTTTCTCCTCCTTATTTATTGTCTATCTTATTTTATCTTATATAGGAGACTTCTATTTGTATCGCTTCAATCGATAGAAAAAAATAATTAAAATGGAAATAATAGTCAAGACTAAGTTAAAAGAAAACTTAGTCCAATATGCTTAAAGGGACTGGACTGAACTATGGGAGGGCTGACTTAAAAAGCCCAAACGAAAATCTGAAAATTGTTTCCAACGATCAATATGCTTTGGCCCGGCCCAATACCATTCTCCAATATGCTGATTCTATCTCTATTTCCTCAAAATAATACTTTTTGGAATGACAATCTGATTTCCCCCCTATTTCTTTAAACAATAATTTTACCATGACGCAATTTAAAAGCACAAGTTGAGGACATGCATTGCTCCTGTAAGGCCATCGTAGTAGTAATGTTAAAACTTCTTCTTTTTTTTCTCTACCACAGCTTTAAAAATGTTAAAAGTATAGTGTAAGTATTAAAATTAATTAAGATAAAATTAGGTACCGGGATAATTATTTAGCCTAAGCGACATAATGTGTCATCTCAGTTTGACACATTTGGACTACACACGTTGTGCTGTCCCAACTAAAAAAAAATCCTTTGGGTGACATTGATTTTGTCATCCCAAGCATGCCTTGGTCTGTGGTCATTTTACACTTCGCCATGAGATGATTTTGATTGTATTGTCCAAGCTTTTTATATGCTTTTTTTAATAATCTTTGGTGATACTCAGTGTATCGTTAGAGAGGTA